>CAJHNH020001169.1:650000-700000 GCA_905116865.2 Candidula unifasciata
CCAGAGACGGCGACAATACCAGAACTTTAGCCACGAAAGTGGCGCAAATAAGCAAGACCACAAATATAGCCGTAGACTGTTAGCAGCTTCAACTAGCTAGTAGCAGGTTGAACTTGGTTAAGTTTTTGATTTTTTCTGAAAGGGAAATGGAATAGGAATTGCTTACAAATCAGTCGCATCAGTGAAACAGCTGTGCAAGCAACACTTATTTTTTGCAACAGTATTAGAGTCCAGAAGTGGACGAACAACCAGAACTTTCCAGTTGAGTTTTCAGTCAGTAAACGCAAAGAAGAAGAATATACATGTGTGTGTGTGTATGTATATATATATACACACACACACACACACGCCCATACGCACATAGAATGAGGTCCATATTTGCTATTATCGTCGGCATTATCATGACCAAATTACCAATGGAGATTCAAATGGTCTATGCAAATATGGATCTAACTCCATATGTCCAAATACCCTTCTGGCAAGTCTGTTATACCTAAAAGATGTCTAATGTCTCGACTGAAATAATAATAAACAGATGTCTAGACTGATCGAATTGTAAGAAAACGATTTCTAGATTAATCATGTAAAAACACAACGAATTATAGACTAAACGAGTTATAACAGAAAGACGTCTAGACTCAGCGAGTTATAACACCAAGATGTCTAGACTGAGCGAGTTTTAACACAAAGATGTCTAGACTGAGCGAGTTATAACACCAAGATGTCTAGACTCAGCGAGTTATAACACCAAGATGTCTAGACTGAGCGAGTTATAACACAAAGATGTCTAGACTGAACGAGTTATAACACAAAGATGTCTAGACTGAGCGAGTTATAACACCAAGATGTCTAGATTGAGCTAGTTAAAACACCAAGATGTCTAGACTCAGCGAGTTATAACACCAAGATGTCTAGACTCAGCGAGTTATAACACAAAGATGTCTAGACTGAACGAGTTATAACACAAAGATGTCTAGACTGAGCGAGTTATAACAACTAAGATGTCTAGACTGAGCGAGTTATAACACCAAGATGTCTAGACTCAGCGAGTTATAACACCAAGATGTCTAGACTCAGCGAGTTATAACACCAAGATGTCTAGACTGAGCGAGTTATAACACAAAGACGTCTAGACTGAGCTAGTTATAACACCAAGATGTCTAGACTGAACGAGTTATAACACAAAGATGTCTAGACTGAGCAAGTTATAACACAAAGATGTCTAGACTGAACGAGTTATAACACCATGATGTCTAGACTGAGCGAGTTATAACACACAAGATGTCTAGACTGAGCGAGTTATAACACCAAGATGTCTAGACTGAGCGAGTTAAAACACCAAAATGTCTAGACTGAGCGAGTTATAACACCAAGATGTCTAGACTGAGCTAGTTATAGCACCAAGATGTCTAGACTGAGCGAGTTATAACACAAAGATGTCTAGACTGAGCTAGTTATAGCACCAAGATGTCTAGACTGAGCGAGTTATAACACAAAGATGTCTAGACTGAGCTAGTTATAGCACCAAGATGTCTAGACTGAGCGAGTTATAACACCAAGATGTCTAGACTGAGCTAGTTATAGCACCAAGATGTCTAGACTGAGCGAGTTATAACACCAAGATGTCTAGACTGAGCTAGTTATAACACAAAGATGTCTAGACTGAGCTAGTTATAACACAAAGATGTCTAGACTGAGCTAGTTATAACACAAAGATGTCTAGACTGAGCTAGTTATAACACACAGATGTCTAGACTGAGCTAGTTATAACACAAAGACGTCTAGACTGAGCGAGTTATAACACCAAGATGTCTAGACTGAGCGAGTTATAACACCAAGATGTCTAGACTCAGCGAGTTATAACACCAAGACATCTAGACTGAGCAAAGTTATAACACAAAGATGTCTAGACTGAGCGAGTTATAACACCAAGATGTCTAGACTGAGCGAGTTGTAACACCAAGATGTCTAGACTGAGCGAGTTATAACACCAAGATGTCTAGACTGAGCGAGTTATAACACCAAGATGTCTAGACTGAGCTAGTTATAACACAAAGATGTCTAGACTGAGCTAGTTATAACACAAAGACGCATAGACTGAGCGAGTTATAACACAAAGATGTCTAGACTGAGCTAGTTATAACACAAAGATGTCTAGACTGAGCTAGTTATAACACAAAGATGTCTAGACTGAGCTAGTTATAACACAAAGATGTCTAGACTGAGCTAGTTATAACACACAGATGTCTAGACTGAGCTAGTTATAACACAAAGATGTCTAGACTCAGCGAGTTATAACACCAAGATGTCTAAACTGAGCGAGTTATAACACAAAGATGTCTAGACTGAGCTAGTTATAACACAAAGATGTCTAGACTGAGCGAGTTATAACACAAAGATGTCTTGACTGAGCGAGTTATAACACAAAGATGTCTAGACTGAGCGAGTTATAACACCAAGATGTCTAGACTGAGCGAGTTATAACACAAAGATGTCTAGACTGAGCGAGTTATAACACCAAGATGTCTAGACTCAGCGAGTTATAACACCAAGATGTCTAGACTGAGCGAGTTTTAACACAAAGATGTCTAGACTGAGCGAGTTATAACACCAAGATGTCTAGACTCAGCGAGTTATAACACCAAGATGTCTAGACTGAGCGAGTTATAACACAAAGATGTCTAGACTGAACGAGTTATAACACAAAGATGTCTAGACTGAGCGAGTTATAACACCAAGATGTCTAGATTGAGCTAGTTAAAACACCAAGATGTCTAGACTCAGCGAGTTATAACACCAAGATGTCTAGACTCAGCGAGTTATAACACAAAGATGTCTAGACTGAACGAGTTATAACACAAAGATGTCTAGACTGAGCGAGTTATAACACCAAGATGTCTAGACTGAGCGAGTTATAACACCAAGATGTCTAGACTCAGCGAGTTATAACACCAAGATGTCTAGACTCAGCGAGTTATAACACCAAGATGTCTAGACTGAGCGAGTTATAACACAAAGACGTCTAGACTGAGCTAGTTATAACACCAAGATGTCTAGACTGAACGAGTTATAACACAAAGATGTCTAGACTGAGCAAGTTATAACACAAAGATGTCTAGACTGAACGAGTTATAACACCATGATGTCTAGACTGAGCGAGTTATAACACACAAGATGTCTAGACTGAGCGAGTTATAACACCAAGATGTCTAGACTGAGCGAGTTAAAACACCAAAATGTCTAGACTGAGCGAGTTATAACACCAAGATGTCTAGACTGAGCTAGTTATAGCACCAAGATGTCTAGACTGAGCGAGTTATAACACAAAGATGTCTAGACTGAGCTAGTTATAGCACCAAGATGTCTAGACTGAGCGAGTTATAACAAAGATGTCTAGACTGAGCTAGTTATAGCACTAAGATGTCTAGACTGAGCGAGTTATAACACAAAGATGTCTAGACTGAACGAGAGACGACACCAGGGCTGCGCCTACCACTCATTTGTCTATAATTTGACAACAGGATCGACATCTCTGACATTTGTCTTGATCTATCCATGGTCTAATACATGTATTGTTCTTGTTCTTCTGTCTTATATGTTTTATGATCTTTCTGGTGTTTTTCTGTCTTATATGTTTTATGATCTTTCTGGTGTTCTTCTGTCTAATCTTTTGTATGATCTTTCTCGTATTCTTCTGTCTAATCTTTTGTATGATCTTTCTCGTATTCTTCTGTCTAATCTGTTTTATGATCTTTCTCTTGTTCTTCTGTCTTATCTGTTTTATGATCTTTTTCGTATTCTTCTGTCTAGTCTGTTTTATGATCTTTCTTGTATTCTTCTGTCTAGTCTGTTTTATGATCTTTCTCGTATTCTTCTGTCTAGTCTGTTTTATGATCTTTCTCGTATTCTTCTGTCTAGTCTGTTTTATGATCTTTCTCGTATTCTTCTGTCTAGTCTGTTTTATGATCTTTCTCGTATTCTTCTGTCTAATCTGTTTTATGATCTTTCTCTTGTTCTTCTGTCTTATCTGTTTTATGATCTTTCTCGTATTCTTCTGTCTAGTCTGTTTTATGATCTTTCTCGTATTCTTCTGTCTAGTCTGTTTTATGATCTTTCTCGTATTCTTCTGTCTAGTCTGTTTTATGATCTTTCTCGTATTCTTCTGTCTAGTCTGTTTTATGATCTTTCTCGTATTCTTCTGTCTAGTCTGTTTTATGATCTTTCTCGTATTCTTCTGTCTAGTCTGTTTTATGATCTTTCTCGTGTTGTGATGTTTAAGCTGATACCAGATCGTGTTATATATTTTCTCAACTGATTCCTGATCGTGCTTTTATTCTATATTCTGAGCCAACTGTAGATATGTTTATTCTATTTTCTGAGCCAACTGTAGATATGTTTATTCTATTTTCTGAGCCAACTGTAGATATGTTTATTCTATTTTCTGAGCCAATTGTAGATATGTTTATTCTATTTTCTGAGCCAATTGTAGATATGTTTATTCTATTTTCTGAGCTCAACCAAGCTCTTGAAGACTGGTTCACTAGGTTGAGGGCACAAATGTCTGCAAAGGTCCACTCGTCTAGGAGCTCACAAACACGCTCTTGCCATGTCGAGGTAGTGGCAAAAAAGGGCAGGACGTGGTTATGCTTGGTGCATAGAATGGTATGGGTTGGTGATTGTTGGCTGGACTGTGATTCGTCTGCCTGATCTCTACAGAGGTCTCATCCCAAGCTTATGAAATCTTCCAAGTTAGAACTGGAACTATGAATGCGCCAAATTCTATCAAAATTGGATATACGTCTTGACACTTTGGGATCAGGCGAAAGAATCGCTTTTTTCACAATCAAACGCGTCACCAGGAAAAAAGTTCCCTGTATTCATGAACCAGGAGTAAACCGGTTGACAGGAATTTCTAATTAACATACTAGAATTACCCAACTTACAGTTGCAAGTTTGAAAATGAAGATTTATTAAAGCAACTGGAGGGTCTAGAAATTAATATTTTACCAGATAAAGGTATAGATCAATATAAGGGACTATATACCTTCTAAGTCTAAGTTTGAAAATTTTGCTGAGCGCGAGGGTTATCAGGTCCCGACTCGTCCACTGTGTATGGTGGCTGTTCATTCCATAACATGTGTGTCGAAACTAAATCCGTTGAAATATTATCCTAATAAATCTGATTCTCTTGCCTTAATTCGATATTTTAAAAAACTTTGGACATCTTGTTTCTGTCTGCCAAATCTTCAATCATCGGCAGAAATCCTAGCTGGCTACAAGTTGAATCAGGTGAAATATTATCCTAATAAATCTGATTTTCTTGCCTTAATTCGATATTTTAAATAACTTTGGACATCTTTTTCTGTCTGCCAAATCTTCAACTGTCCGCAGAAATCCTAGCTGGCTACAAGATGCACGATATCTTTGTTTACCCGTCGTTATCTGTCTCTACGGATTGGGAACGCACTAAAACCTGGCTAGGCGTTACATGTGAGAAAACAGAACCTCATTATCATACTGTATCTGTTTGCCTGATTGTCTACCGTGGTCTTTGCCAGCAGACTCGGCCACAGTTGCAGTATGTTGCTTTTCCCTGGCAAGAGAAAAAAATTCACTGCAAGCCTGATAGTCAAAAGTTCACACACAAAGAAGTGAATAAAATTTGTCCTGTGCTCCCTCCCAAACCGGCCGAGCCAAATACTGACGCCATCAATGGCATCGAAAATAAGGGCGGTTAATGTGATATAACCGCCAATAGCTGTCGCAGTGAAAAAATAGTATAGCAGTATTGTGTACTGGTGTCTGTAGAAGAAAAATAATCACAATAGAAATAAAAGGCTTACGTATCATGCTAGGTGAAACAAGGAAAGATCAACTTAGGAACGATTATATCAGTAGCAGATTCCGTATAGAATCAATACTCAATGGTATCGGTAGGCAACGGATCGAATTGTTTGGCCATGTAAAAGGATTAACAACAGACAAGGCACCACAGCGAGCAATGTTATACAGATACAGCAGTAACAGATCCAGACATCCAAGCATAACTATGAGTGCAAAGAGACAGATTATTAATAGCAGATTCATTCCAACATTAAGCTACCAGTGCCAAACATGGACACTATCTAAAGCCCATATAAGCAAAATCACCAACTGCGAGATGAGGTGCCTGAGAAAAGCAGCCAATTTAACCATCCAAGATCGAGTGAATAATGAAACTATCAGGCAAATTGAGGGGGACATCTTGTACTAGATTCATCGAGAAACAGCAGATTAAGTGGTTTGGCCATCTTGTTAGAATGCCGCAAGATCAAATACCATCACAAGCACTACATTTCAGAAGATGAGCTACAAAAGCAAGAGGACGGCCGCGGAAATATTGATTAACAACATTAAAGACACTCTACGCCTTCACGGCATGACAATAGCCAGTGGCATCCAACGTGCACTGGATCGCAAATTATTCCTCCCCACGACGCTTAACGGCAGAAGTGGTTTATAATGATGATGATAATGACAATGATGATGATGATGAACAGATCCAGAGGTCAACCACGCAGAAGATGGACCGCAGAAAAATCGGAGACACTAACAAGTACTAGATACAAAGCGAACAGAAGAGCCTGCTTCATAGATCCCGTCCTGCCCCGACGCATCCTGTAAAAAACGATAGCCACAAAAACCAACCAACCGTGGATAAGTCAAACTACAAAATCAAGTGAGCAAATGAATACAACTGTCCCAAAAATGAAATCTCTCAATACTTTTACAAGCCAGAAACAGAATTAAACACACAAAAGACCAACTATCCAGAAACTCATTGTGCGAAACATAGAAATGACTGTGAAATACCAGTGAATAAAATATGCGTTGGATGAGAAATCTGTATGGTTAAAACATGGAAACATACTAAATGAGGATATCAGACCTGCAATAAATTGGAAACGTAAAAAAAAAAGAAAGAAAAAAAACAGAATGTTTTGTCAACGAAAAAGTATGTGAACTGCAACGAAATAAATATCCAGATTTAACTATAAGTAAAAAAAAAGTAAAGTTCCCTTTTCACGCCTTTCGGCGCATCGGGCATATGGGCAGAGCGTCCCATATTTTTACAGACCATCAGCACTCTGCGGGTAATGTGGTCAGCATTACGCCGGCTGTCTTTACTTTCCCAGGACAGCCCATCCTGGTACCCATTTTAGGCTGGGTCGACCTGCGACGTCCCATACCACGACAAAAATCCGCGCAGCCAGCAGTGGGTTTCGATCGCGGTATGCTGGCTTACGAGTCGGACTCGCAACGCCTTAGCCACGGACGCCGCAAGATTTAACTATAGTACGGGAAAAATGTTCTAGAAACATCAGACTATAGTAGGGAATGTGTGTGGTATGAGGATTCATCTCGTGGCAACATGAAATTACGGATAGTGGCTATCTTCCGAATAACGGTCCCAAATTATCGATGCCGAAAATATACCCTAACAGGGTCTCAGTCACTGTAAATTGCGGACATCCGGCGACTTAAACTGCGCATTTCCGGCGACTACCGCCACCGCCGAGTGTATCTCCCACGCCGCTACGTGCGCAGTGGATTGGGGCTAAACTAGATAGCTGGGACTCACGAGCAGCAGCTACCGCATCTCCTGCAGCTTCCTTCATTTTATTTGCTTTGAGTCTCAGCCATCTAGTTTAGCCCCACTCACGCCGCGCTTAGCGGCCTGGGAGATACTCTAGGCGTTGGCGGAAGTTCGCAATTTACATGTGACTGAGGCCCTGTTAGAGTATATTTTCTGTCTCTGTAATTTGGGACCGTTATTTGGAAGATAGCCCGGATGGCAAATGTATATCTAGAATCATCATACCTATCTAGACAAATAAAAGTAATCGCCTTCAATGTCATGTCCATAGTTGTGTCCAAGGAACACAAAAGGCATCAAACAGACGACATAACATTTTGTGGAACAAATTCACTTAAATGAACACCCATGTTATTTAAAGAATGCAGCTTAACACAAGTCCAGCTACATAACCCATAAATAGTTGACGTAGACACAATTTACATCTCTACAGCAGCGACTCAGCTATTTAAACTTAAAAAAAATCACCATCTATCAACATGAAAGCACATTGTCAATGAACGTGAAAGCATACTATCAAGGATACTGAAACACGATCTATGAACATGAAACGATAAACATCTTCGAACAAAAGGTAGACAAGAATGCACAGAATTTTGTTTACACGCTGCACCTATGTGAACAATGATTGGAAGCAATAGAATGTGACTCTGAAAAAAATAAAGGTAAAATACATTCTTTTTAAAACTGCAAGTTATTGGTGAATCTAACAGACTAATTTTGTGAATTTCTGGACAACCAACAGACTAGGATCATGAAATTATGATTGTTACAATAAACAAATGACATATGTCTCAAACTTTGAAGATTAGGTAACCAAGTTGCGAACCATTATCATCCGGGAATCAAGGGACAGCAAAGATTATACAGGATACCAACTATCTACAGCAGCGATGGCTCAACAAGTTTATGGAGTGTAAGGATGTGTAACGAAAATACAACAGGTATGAATGATGTAGGAATGATTGATGTCTGTTGTCTTAAACTAATCAGTATTGTAAATATATTTTAATTATTGTTTTATTATTATAACAGATTTGGCAGGAAACAGAACCTTAAACACACTGCAGAAAAGAGAGAAAAACAAACAACAGAATGGAAAACATTTTGAATCAACTGTTAGAACCAAAAAACAAAAACAAAAAATTATTATACATTAAATGCTCAAAACAAATAAATCAGTTCATAGGCAGAATTTTTCCATCCCCAGGAACAACAGGAAGAAACAAAATGTAGTGAAGGTAAAACCCTCCCCACATGAATGAATGAATGTAAATACATTTGAAACTCTACATTTGGTACAAATAAAATAGGTGTACAACAAGAGTCGGCCCTGTGGCTAAGTCGATGCGAGGTTCGATCCCAGCTGCGAGCCATGCGCCTTGCGTTGATTTCGACAATGATATCAGGGGGCCGATCGTCCAGGAAGAAATGGCAAACTACTGGTAAATTTGCCTAGGGAAACCACATAACAGCCAGGGGCTGCAACGTCCTGTAAAGGATACTCAACTAACAAGATACAACAAGAAACAGCTCAGGGACAATGAACACTGATCCATGACACCCAAGATTAGAAACTGCTAAAGTTAAACTGATGCTGACAAGGGAGACTGAGGGTCAAGAAAGAGCGTAGAGAGCAACGCACAAGCACAGTAGAGGAGTTGAACTCATCTCTGCCCATCTAAAGGGGAAAAGACATTTTGGATTTCTTGGGGTTAAAGACTCTGTTAAAGGTGTTGTAGGCTTGGGGAAAACCCTTAAAATATATATATATTATATATATATATATATATATATATATATATATATATATATATATATATATATATATACAAAATTTAATTATTTTTTCTTTCATGAAAGATTCCGTATTGCTAATTACCATGTGAAAGGTGTCTACGTCTATGAAAAAATATCCCAACATTCATATTTTTTCGTGGTAGATTTCTTGAGGCTAACCATCCTCCAAAAGGTGTCATAGAGGCTTTTGGAAAACCTGACGCACTATGGAAAAACTATCTCACCACTATCATATCGGGTGAGAGTCCTTGGGGCTAAACACCCTGTAAAAGGTGAAATCATTACTATCGTCATTTCACTTTGAACAGGATAGAGTAAATAAGATGACTAAAAATACTACAGATGCAATAGGTGCAAGGATCATTTAAACTCTTCACCTGCTCAGTCGGACTTATTTCAAAAATGACCTTGGCTCCCAGGTCGACCCAGCCTTGAGTGGGTACCGGGTGCAGTCCCGGGAAAGTAAAGGCGGCCGGCGTGATACTGACCACATCATCCATCTTGTGCCGATTGGTCTATAAAAATATAGGTCTAGCCCTATACGCCTAAAGGCGTGGAAAAGGGTCCTTTACTTTACTTCACCTGCTCAGTACTTGGACCGCATTGGGTAAATATTCAAGGCGATGGCAGTAGTTCAAAGTAGTCAGGAACCATAATCCCCAGTAATGCAAATAAATTAAGTTACCTTGGTTGATTTACTATATTCCCTGTGTGGGTTCCGGGGGCTTTTATAGGAAAAACAAAAATAGACCCACTGCCTAGCTTCCTTCGAAGTCGGAGTGCATTTGCCTGAGAGGCAAGGAACCTGCAGTCTGCAAACAAATGAGTCAGATCTGTCAAACGGATGCACACGCAAAACTCAGGTTCTGGAACAGGACTGCAGTCCAGAAGTGGACGAACAACCAAAACTTTCCGCCGCAGTTTACAGCTGGTGAACTCGAAGAAGAAGAAGAAGAAGAAGAAGAAGAAGAAGAAGAAGAAGAAGAAGAAGAAGAAGAAGAAGAAGAAGAAGAAGAAGAAGAAGAAGATTTACTGTATTTGGTTAAATAAAAATGACAATTGATTCTCCATAAAGTGTCATTTTGTTAAGAAGTGGAGGGGGGGGGGCGGGGGGGGCGCGAGGGGGGGGGGGGTGATCACCTTGCTTTGCATGGTCTCCACTCTCACAGCAAGTCGAGCAGAAAATCCGTGCCACAAACGACCGCATGAGATACTTGGGGCTGGAAAGGTAAACGAGGGAAAGTCCGAGGCTGACTCGTGGTCAGTTGTGTACCGGAGTTGGAAGAAGACAGTCGTAATGAGGTCAATGTAGTTTGAATGAAGTGTAGTCAACGTTGAGTCGATGAATATTGTGCCATAGTTGTGGAAGTCAACAGCGATGTATGTGGTTGAGCAATTGTGATGGAATAGGAGAAATAAACTGACAGACTGTATCCTGGAATTATTTCGGCCTTCCAGTATTGTCTGTTTTTTTTAAGCTACATTTGTTCTAGAGTAAACGAGCTATATTAAAAGAGCCAGATTTCTTACAATGTGATTGGTGGAAGTATCTTCCCTCATAAAAGAATAAATAAGGCAACATGGGAATCAACAGACCATAAGACAACTAATCAAATTGATAAGCTATGTATTAACATAAAGTTTAGATCATCCCTTTATAATGTTAGGGCGTTCAGAGGTGCCGATGTATTTACTGACCATTTTCTAGTGTTAAGTAAAATCAGGCTAAAACTCAAAAGATATATAACATCTTCTAATCAAAGAAACCAGTATAATGTCTCGGGGATAAAGAAGTTAGGAAACAATTTACAGTAAGTCTCTAATAAGTACCAGGTGTTGCAGCATTTAGCTGAAGATGCCAGCATAGAAGTCTGCTGGGATCAGATAAATGGAATCTGGAATTAATCTTGTGTAGAAGTTTTTGGTAAGAAAGAACGGAAACATAAAGCGTAGATAACACTAGAAACCATTAAATTGATTGAAGAAATTAAAAATAAAAAGGCAGACTTAAACAATAACAAAACTAGAGCTGCTAAAGCTAGAGTTTAGGATACTTACACAGAAGCCAGTAAGGAAGTTTGGAGTCATATAGGGAAAGATAAAGTAAAAAATGATCTAGCACAAGAAGTGGAGACAGCAGCAGCAAAAGGAAACCTCAGAGAACTTTACAGTAACACAGGAAAATTAGTAGGTAAATATAGTCAGCCAACTGGATTAATCAAAAATAGTCAAGGAAAGGTACTTATTAATACTAAAGATCAAATGGACGATATGCTGAATATTTTGAAATACTTCTAAACAGACCAGGTCCAGAGGTTCTTTCAGATATCCAGCCTTTAGAAATGGAACCGGATATCAACTAGGAGATACCATCCAAAGAGGGAATTAGAAAAGCTATCAATCTTCTTATAAAAGGAAAGGAGGCAGGTCCAGATGGTATCCCAGCAGAAGCTAATAGCGCCCAAAAAAAAAAACACATCAACGGAATTGTTACATAGCTTATTGAGTAAAGTCTGAGAGACCAAAGCAGACTGGAGAGAAGGATATCTTGCGAAACTGCCCAAAAATGGTGATCTACAGGAGTGTGAAAACTAGAGAGACATAATGTTGCTGTCAGTTCCTGGAAAAATATTAAGTAGAATTATTTTAGAAAGATCAAAAGATGCTCTTGATAAAAAGCGACGAGACGAACAGGCAGATCTTCGGCCTAACTGATCTTGTACTGACCTGATAGCCACATTATGTATTGTAATGAGCAAAGTATTGAACTGAACTCACCACTTTACAATGGATT
The DNA here is from genome assembly GCA_905116865.2 of Candidula unifasciata. NCBI lineage: Eukaryota > Metazoa > Mollusca > Gastropoda > Stylommatophora > Geomitridae > Candidula > Candidula unifasciata. The sequence continues at coordinate 662,231 of CAJHNH020001169.1, forward strand.
CATAGACTATGAAAAAGCATTTGACAGCATTGATAGGGAATCTCTCTGGAAATTGATGGGGCACTATTGATTCCCACAGAAAATTATTAACTTAATAAAGGCAACTTATAAAGACATGAAATGTCGAGTTCTTCATGAGGGAAAGCTAACAGATACATATGAAATAAAAACATGTTTGTGACAGGCAATGGACTGGATTATGAAGACAGTCACTGCTAACACCAAGAATAGAATTCAGTGGACCCCTACAAAACAGCTTGATGATCTGCACTTCGCTGACGAAATTTTGCTTTTGCCCATTCACGGAATCAGATGCAAGATAAGTTAAGTATACTTAAGGCGAGATCACAGCAGCTTGGTCTGAAAATCCAAAAAGGAAAGACAAAGATAATGAGAATAAATCAGGTAAATAGTAATGTGGTTTCTCTTAATGGCACCCCACTCCAAGACGTGAAGTCGTACACATATTTGAGCAGTAATGTAGATAAAGATGGAAGAGCTGAGATAGATATTATAATAAGTACAATAGGCAAGAGGAGCTTTCATAGCACTAGGGAATTTGTGGAGGTCAGAAGAAATTAAAAGAAATACTAAACTTAAATTTTTTAAAGTCTAATGTCAAATCAGTTCTTCTGTAGGGGGCGGAAACACGGAGAACAACTAAGGTAGCTACTAATATACAACATTCATTAACTGGTGCCTGCGCAAAATAGAGAGAATTAAATGGTATTAGAATCACTAATGTAGAGCTGTGGGAGAGAATTAAGCAAGCTCCAGTGGACCAAGAGATGAAGAAAAGATGCTGGCGTTGGATAGGACACACATAGAGAAGAATATAATTGGAATGTCTTTGCACTGAAACCCCCAGGGGCATAGGAATAATGACAAACCAAAAAACACACGGGGCAAAGAGCTGGAAAATGAAATTACAAAGATCGGGACAGCTGCATGCGATAGTCAAAGATAGAATGACTTGGCGTGAGTTTGTTGAGGGCCTATGCTCCATTAGGGGCTAGAAAGGCAGAAGAAGAAGAAATTATAATTCCCGCACCCTGTCTTGAAGTCGGCAACTATTTGAAATAAACTGTTTCAGTTCTTAGAAATTCAACCGACTTGAAAACCAGACTTCCGGCCCAGTTTTTATAGCTTCCGGCACTTTGTAACCATAACTTGAAAGATACGCTAACCATCTCAAGATGATTGCATGTATCGATATCACCCTGGTAACCAGAAATCAAGCGAGCGAGAGTAAATGCATACACCATGACACACTGTTATCCGCTTCATTGGTTCTCCTTGTATAGCGAGCCTCTTGAAATAGTTCAACTGTCTTCACAGATTTATCAAACTGAACATTAAGTTGCTCCTGTAGTTAAGACTAGTCGTGCAATCATGAAAAAAATATTACCGTTATACACGGACTTTAAAATACTTACAATTAGGACCGTACCGAATATTCGCTTCATATTCGCCTCAGGGCCGAATAGTGGACCTAATAACTATTCGCTATTCGGTATTCGGCCGAATACGTGCACTCGGGCCGAACACGAATAGTGGTTACCTTACACCGGTTCCTGCATACACCGCGATGGACTAACATATCTCGCATTAACACAATAGTTGCTGTTGCCTAATTTTGTCCTAGCGGGGGAAACTGCGACCCGGTTGCGTGATACAGCAGCTGTCAAGGTCTTTGTCTGCTGACTCGACCGAGGCATTACAGCAGAGGTTCTCAAACTGGGTGCAGATGTCAGGGGTGCCACGGCGAAAATCAAGAAAAGTCGGTTATAAACTGTGACATTATTAAAGAAGGTATGAAGCTACTTAAAAATTAAAATTTAAATTGTCTTTCCTCGCCACTGTCGAAAAAAAGTTTTTTTCATTGTTTCATACTCAAAGTGTATCATACTGCATAAAATGTCAACCGCTAAAAATAAACACATTTTTGAGGCCTCAGAGATGTGGTTTTACAGAACAATGCTTAAAATACCTTGGATAGCCACACACACAAAAAAGCAACCAAGATGTTTTGAAAGAGGCGGGAGCCCGAAGACAACTTAATCCCAGACGTCAGAAGGAGACAGTCATCATTTTTCGGCCATGTTATGAGAAGCGGGAAAATGGAACATGTGGTGACCACTGGAAAGATCTATGTAAGGAGGGATAGGGGAAGACAACGAGAGAAGATTCTTGACAGTCTTGTCGCATGGCATGGAGGTGTGTCAGCACACAAACTAATGCATGCTGCAGGAGATCGCATATTGTGGCGAGGCAAAATCGCCCACGCCAGTCGGCAAGGCACCTGATAATGATGATACACTATTAGTATTCATTTTCGGCCGAATTGTTGGTCCCGTTATTTGTATTCGGCCGAATAGTGAAAATCCCTATTCGATACAGCCCTACTTACAATGAAAAGCACTGGTGTGCTTTATAAGCCGAACCACAGCACAGGAAATAAATAATTCCTATGTTTTATAATCTGTATCACATTGATGATACATTTTATCCACACACACAAAATAATATCAGTGCGCATTATTAATATCACAGGGATATAAAATTAAAGGTACAGAACGCTTTATGAGCTGTACAACACATAAAATAAACAGTAATGAAGAGCTTTATAAAATATAGTATAACTGTACAGAATAATGCAACAGTACGCTTTTTAACTGTATCATCGACACATAAAAAAAATCGTATAGAGTCGGTTTAAAAATTGTCTGCATTCAACTTACCGTAAATATCACAGATGTGATTTACACACAGTACAAAAGCTACTCAAACTATAGGCAGGTAAGTTGTACCCCGCCAGGACATAACACAAGCGATAATCACCTGATGACTCAAAGTGCCGCCATGTGGATGAGGATCACTCGTGGAGAGGTCCCAAAAACCCCGTTCAGGCGTTAGGCCATATTGAAGGCCCTGCTATATTTAGGGCCCCCGCCAAAAGCCAGGGTGGGGCTTCAAAATTACGAAAAATTGGATCCCACAAGGGGAGACAAGTTAAGTATCTATTGCTTCCCTTAGATATGAGCTGGACCATATTGGGAGCTGAAAGAGCTGAAACGCTATAGAAAGATCCTTAGAATACCGTAGACAAAGAAAAGAAGAAATACTGACATTTTAAAAGATCTAAACATCAATGAAGATTTGATTTAAAAAAACAGCATCTTGTCTCGGAAGCAGAAATATTTTGGTCATATCAAGGACCATAGCGGACTGAAAAAGAGTAGTATCAGTAGGCATGGTACTAGGAAGGAGGGACAGAGGCTGACCGACACGAAGATGGGCACAGGATATAAGTGACTCCTTGAGTGTGAAAGTACATGAGGCGGGAGAGCTGGCGAGAGACCGAGTTTCTTTTAGGCAGACTGTGATGAGAGTGACGTTCTGCAAAGGAACTGCTACATGATGATGATGGTGAGAGTTGAAACCACAAAATTAGGTGCACATCCTTTCCGCGGACATTGTAGACTAAACCCAGCATTTGTTGTCGTTGTTGGTGAACTCGTTGTTGTTGTACTTGTTGTTGTTGTTGTACTTGTTGTCGTACTTGTTGTTGTTGTTGTCGTTGTTGTTGTACTTGTTGTTGTACTTGTTGTTGTTGTTCTTGTTGTTGTTGATGTTGTTGTTGATGTTGTTGTTGTTGTACTATGTAAATTTACGTTCACTAGTTTGCTATAGCTCCGTGTACGGTCGACGCTTATACTGCGGCTGAAAGCAACACAGTTAGTTATGCTGCAAAGTGGTATGTGGCAAATTGAACAAAGCAGGTCGGAATTTACAAATCGCGCTCATAGCCCTGTGATAGACGCCCGATTAAACCATACTAGAGAATGGGCGAACGAATGAATGAACTAATGAATTAATGAATCACTGAATGAATGAATGAATGAATGAATTATTGAATGAATGAATTGACATCACTGCTCTTGGGGGCATTTTCACACCTGCTACATCCCCTTCTTCAGAAGCCAATGAAGGAGTCGACATGTTGCAACCTGATGTGTTTTTTTTCCCCTGAACCAGAAGCACTTGCGCATAGCTCATTCGGCTCAATATCGTGAGCATTGAAGCCCTTCAGCCTCGATGCCACGTACACCATTAGCTAATCTATCAGCCTGCTCGTTTCCTCGCACACCTGAATTTTCTAGACAGAAAATTCGTGACATACTCATGATGTGTATCTTATCACTACCGGAGAAGAACGTTGTATTTTAAACAAGTAAATACATATTAAATGCCGTTTTTAGAGATAATTAGAAAGAAAGAAGAACGCGCTACACAGAACAGAAAATCTACAGCTATAGATACCAAGCCGGAAATGAAATCTGTCACCTTTAAATGACAACAGCGTCTAGCTGCAAGAACAATTACGCTAAGACGTATGACCAATCAGTGAACCCGTTGTCTGTTCGAGACAGACAATACGATAGACATGGCTAATGAAGATCCCTTTTATAGTGGTGCCTAGCTGATCGTGTTCTCAGTACATCGTCCGGTACCTAGATGATCTCTTCTGTGGGTGACAGATGGTTCTGTAGCTTCAAGCGACGATCCCAATGAATCTCAGAAAACCTCTAATGTAAAACGAACCCATAACTTTACCTGACCGATACAAACCGCTCAACTACTCAACCACCGAGACGCTACCATTTATCTTGGAACGAAGACTGTTGCAAGTTACTGTATCATTAATCCCCGCTTCACATTTGACGTTATTCAACGTTTCACTCTCATAATTGATTTACATTATGAGATAGACCTTTACTGTATGAGGCAACAGTTAGGTGTCCATTGGATAATATTCGTCGTCTACAACAAAAGCCACAGTAATACAATGCTAATCTTTAACACAAAGTTCTTTTTCTTACTGTTTACCGGCGGTATACACCTCTTGAATGTCTGGTTGTTCGTCCACTCCTGGACTTTGGCCTTCGTCCACAACTTGAGTTTTGCATGTATATTTATACACAGACTGATGTTACGGTGTTAATATAATATTGTTATAAAGCAATCACCATTCGTTTCGCTGTGTAGTCAACATTGCATTAACCGCCTTTATGCCCTATGAAATTTCCTTCTATACATTTGGTCTTTTTCGACGTGCGTGCTGATTTCGTTTTAGTTCAAATGAATCACTCAATAGGATTCCGATACGTGAGCGCTTCGTAGAGAAGCAAGGGTGTTTGCCCCTGCGCCATCGCACCTCCCCTATGTAAATTGTCTGGTAAGGTTTGACAAAAATATCTTAAACCTGAGACGTATGGAAATGTTATGGTAATGTTCAGTAATTACTATTTTAATTTGGGACGTATAGAAACGTCATGGTGATGTTTAGTATTTCCTTTCATAATCTGAGACGTATAGAAACAGCATAGTAATTTTTAGTTATTTCTCTTCTAATCTGGGAGGTATAAAAACTTCATGGCAATGTTTAGTCATTTTTCTTCTAATCTCTGGGACGTATAGAAACTTCATGGCAATGTTTAGTCATTTTTCTTCTAATCCGGGACGTATAGAAACTTCATGGTAATGTTTAGTCATTTTGTTTCTAATCTGGGACATATAGAAACTTCATGGCAATGTTTAGTCATTTTTCATCTAATCTGGGACGTATAGAAACTTCATGGTAATGTTTAGTCATTTTTCTTCTAATCTGGGACGTATAGAAACTTCATGGTAATGTTTAGCCATTTTTCTTCTAATCTGAGACGTATAGAAACTGCGTGGTACTGTTTAGTATTGGTAGTGGTCTTGGCGTTGGCGGCTAGACGCCCGCCTGCGGATCGGAGCGGTGCGGATTTGCGTCCCGACGGAGCCGGACGTTATTTTTTTTTCTTTTCAAAAATGACCTTGACTCTAAAGTCAACCCAGCCTTGAGTGGGAACCAGGTGCAGTCCTGGGAAGTAAAAGCTGCCGGCGTGATGCTGACCGCATCACCCACCAAGTGCTGAAAAGTCTATAAAATATAGGCCTAACTCTATATTCCGAATACGTCTAAAGATTTGGAAAGGGATCTTGAATTTTACTGTGAAGTATTTCAGATTCTTACCTAGTAAGTATATAAAATGTATGGCAATGTTCGGGATTTCCCCGTCTGATCTGGGACAGATAGAAACTGCATGGTAATGTTTAGTTTTTGCTCTTATTATCTCGAATGTAGGGAAGCTGTAGAGTTTTGTTTAAATATAGAAATATTAACCGTAATAGCCATACATTGAGTGGAAGGTACCGGCACCTTTTTCTTAGACACTTTGTGGTGAGTACTGGCACTTTTGATTTGTTTTCTTCGAAAACAAAGTTATGTGATCTTCTTTCGCAAATTGCGGATGTAAGTTACCTGAATGCCTATTATTTCCTGTTCTACCCAGGAAAATGTATGTGTACAATGTGGTTTATGAGGTTTTTGAACGACAACCCGGCTCGCTAGCTCAGTTCGTTTAAGCCCTCTGCGCGGCGACCGGGTGACTAACTCCTTGTGGTCCGGGTTTACGTCTCAAGGTAGGCACAAAAGCCACGTTTCTCCCAGATTTACGGTACCTATCATGGAATCAAGGCCGAAGGGTTGCGGTGTCCATAGTACACAAAATCTCCGGAAAGGCTAACCCCGTCAACAAATGCCCGCAGAAGTCGGATGTGTTGGTCGAAAGGTGTAAATATCGCAGGGATGCTGTAAACGGACACAACGCAATTACATCTCTGAATGAACGCAGAAGAAGTACACAAATCTAACCATTAAAGTTAAAGAAAATGAACAGAAAAAGGAAAAATTATTACCTTGTGATTAGAAATAAAATCCAGGGGGTGTGACAATTTATGACGCGTAAAATTGTCAGTCAACAAACAGCAGTAAACACGTCCCGGTAGAATTGAGAACATGTGGTAGAACCTCATCGTCCGCATGGGGCCACGCCGCGTTCCGCTGTCTGAGAGGTGCGAGACGAGGCGGGTCCATGGATGAAGTGATTGATAACCACACGTATTACCTTTACTGTTGCCTCACAGAGCATCATTTCTGGAACTACAAACACACATTTCTGCCTCCTTGCTGACCGTTTGCGTCCATAACTGCACAGGACCCTACGTTACGTCTGGCTGGTGTCTTAGGTGTAGTAGTTAAAACGTCTCTGGGGGTTGAACGGGGTATCACTCGCCGTGTGGGTTCTGGGTTCCATTTAGAGAGACATAAAAAAGGCCCAGTGTCCTTCTAAACAGCGTGTCGTAGGAGTCGACCAGTTGCAGACATTTCCTTCGAATCGGAATGTATCTGCTGGAGACGCAAGGAACCAGCAATCTGCATTCAAATAAGCCTGATCTGTAAAACAGATGTGCACATAAAACTCAAGTTTGAGACCAGAATCCAGAAATTGACGAACAACCAGAATTTTCCAGCGAAGTTGACCGCTAATAATATTAATAATAATAATAATAATAATAATAATAATAATAATAATAATAATAAGAAGAAGAAAGAAGAAGAAGAAGAAGAAGAAGAAGAAGAAGAAGAAGAAGAAGAAGAAGAAGAAGAAGAAGAAGAAGAAGAAGAAGAAGAAGAAGAAGAAGAAGAAGAAAAGAAGAAGAAGAAGGGAAAAGGAGAAAAAGAAAAGAAGAAGAAGAAGAAGAAGAAGAAGAAGAAGAAGAAGAAGAAGAAGAAGAAGAAGAAGAAGAAGAAGAAGAAGAAGAAGAAGAAGAAGAAGAAGAAGAAGAAGAAGAAGAAGAAGAAGAAGAAGAAGAAGAAGAAGAAGAAGAAGAAGAAAAAGAAGAAGAAGAAGAAAAAGAAGAAGAAGAAGAAGAAGAAGAAGAAGAAGAAGAAGAAAAAGAAGAAGAAGAAGAAAAAGAAGAAGAAGAAGAAGAAGAAGAAGAAGAAGAGGAGGAGGAAGACGAACGGGGTATCTAGATATTCCTTGGTAGTCTACAGTACAGACCGAGCTTTTCTAAATCTCCGGATGGTACAGTAAACCTTTAGGCAGCAGCCGGGAGAGGACACATCAATTGATCAAACTAACAGTTTGCGGATATTTCGTCTGCCTACACATGTTGCTACCGCATCGACAAATATATATGACCAAACCTCACAGCACCTGTTGCAAAGCCACCATTTCGTCTTGTCAGAACGGCACTCAGAACTGCTACTATCTGTTTGTACCTGTCGCACTCGTCCATATTGTCCATTATTACGGTTTTTATTTTTTGTATTTATGTAGTATTGTTTATTTTGTGTGTGCTGATGAAGGCTCAATAGCCGCAACGTTCACGTTTTGTTTGTATTTGTTACATTGTGAAGCTTGCTAATATACTTTTCGTTCGGGTTTATATCTTTTCTTTAGCGAAGCAAGCAAGTCCGTGACCTCGAGTCATGAACCAGGTGGGTCCACCCTGCGAAATTCTCCAGAAGGATGTTGGGCTGAAACAATCGTCGACAAGGGGCCCACTGCCCGATGCACGGTAGACTCTTGCTATGTATGCTCCGATGTGGTCATCTTTCTGTTTTCTTCAATGATCTCTGGTCATGCGTGTAATTAACTATAGCCTGCGTGTAATAAACCTTGGCTTGACTTGGACTGCGCCTTGGCTTACTACTTATTGGCTTTAGCCACGGCTCACTCTCTGGATGTTACTGCTACACAACTTGCACTACTTTAACGTCTAGAGTTGACAACACAAACGCCGCTCAGCTTCTTGGTACATTCTGTCAGTTTATTCTCGTCCATTTATTTCACATGTTCAACACATTATTCACATTTATTTCACTCGCGACATTTTCGAACATTAAACATTTGCGCAACATAAAGACATCTTCCAATACTACAACCGTCTTCTCTGACTTCTGATGATCGACTGACCACGAGTCTAGCTCGGGCTTTCCCTCGCTTCCTCGACTAGGCACAAGTATCTCGTGCTGTCCCTTGTTGCACGGACTTTCTGCTTGCCACTATGTAATCGTGAGGACCATGCAAAGCAGAGTCATTACATCCTCCCGCCTTTTAACAAAATGATACTTTATGGAACATCAAGTATCATTTTCCATTTAACTTTTAAATGAATCAATGGCACTAAAATCTAACTTCGCTATTCGGGATTAGTGTTCCTAATTAGCCTAAATTACTGCCCTTATTTTAATTTTCTACTGTATGCTTTTTCTAGTACTAAACTGGTGAAGGGTATATTTATCTTTGCACGTATTGCAACTGTAGTATAGCTTCGTCACTATATCTATTCTATCAGGTTCAAGTGAAATGATCATTGTGATGATGGTGATGATAATGGTCAACTTTGAGATATTTACTACAGGAATAATAAATCAATTTAAATGTATTACTGCTAGGAATTATAGTTCCTGACTATCCTTAATTACTGCCCTTTAAAACTGCTTTCAGTATTTACTGCATGCTTTCCCTGTACTGAGCTGGTGAAGAGTTTATACCATCTTTACACCTATTGCATCTGTAGTATTGTTTAGTCACTATATCTAATCTATCAGGTTCAAAGTGAAATAATTATAATGATGATGATTGTCAGCTTTGAGATATTTACTGCATATAAAAACTGGATTTAACCAGTATTTCTACATCACCTTTCACAGGGTATTAAACCCCAAGGACTCTTAGCCGATATGATAGTGGTGAGATATATTTATCATAGTGCTTCTAGTTTCCCAAAAGCCCCTATAACACCTTTTACAGGGTAATTACCCAACCCCAAGGAATCTACCACTGAAAAGAAAAAAAAGAAAAAAAAATGCATGTTGAGATATTTTTTCATAGACCAAAGTCTCACCTTTCACAGAGTAATTACCCAACTCCAAGGAATCCAACATGTAAACAATGATAATTGAGATATGTTTTTCATAGATCTTAGAGTTTCCTCTAAGTCTATAACCACCTATCTCAATTGTGTTAGGTATATGTTGCTTTGAATTTGCTCCAGGAGAGGAAATTCTTGTTAGGCTTGTTCTGGCCGGTCTGTTCAGCGCGAAGACCCTGGCAGAGAGCTGTTTGGCTCAAACATTATTTATACATGCGAGCGCTTGTTTCACGACAAAATGACACGTCCGGCTAAAACTTCCCATCAGCATACACACAAAAACACACACAAACAAACTGTCACTGGTACAACTACATGAAAGGTTACATATAATTATGTCCACATCCTTTATAACAAAGCAAGAATTCGATTACTTTTATTTCTAATGAAACGTTTCACCTGGCCAAAATATTTCAGTTTCAGGGCGAGTTTTTTATTTAACTGGATACTTTGTGATCCTCTGTCCATTTCTGACTACAAGGTACCCAATCGCTCACCATCTCCTTTGTTTTCTGCCTGTTTTCATGAGTGGGTTGGCCACCTAGTGAGAATGAGCCTCAAATCTCCGGAGGCAAGAGTATACTCTATAGGGCCGAAACATCAAGACTCATAAAAGGACCAGGAAGAAGATGGATAGATGGAGTTTAGAACTTGCTGAAACTCGACAATGTCACCATGCAGCAGACTAACGATCCCGGATACCGATCATCAGCCGTGCCTGCGATGCCCAACAGCTTTAGGCAGAGAAAGACATTAGACAGATAAATACCGGAAAGGTTCACCCGGTCAACAAATGCCCGCAGAAGTCGGATGTGTTGGTCGAAAGGTGCAAATATCGCAGACATGCTGTAAACGGACACAACGCAATTACATCTTCGGATGAACGCAGAAGAAGACAGATAGATGCCTGTTAGTCTGTGGTACATGATTCACATTTCTTCAATGTTCAGATTTGACAGAACTGGTTCACAGTGCACCTCTTATTGTTCATATTTCTGTGAACACTCCTGCATTATTCCCACTTGGAACTGGAGAAGAGCTATTACATTTCTTGTGTTGGTCTATTCTTAACCTTGTTCTGTTATTTCACCTCTAGTTCGCCCCCCCCCCCCCTCCTCACAGTTATTGTTTTATAATGCTCATTGTCCTCATTTCTTTGATTTTCTTCTTTCTAAGTCTAAACGTTTCTTCTGTGGTCATCCCTGTTTCTTTTGCACTCTTTTAGGGACTCTGCTTTCTATTTATTAGTCTTCTTCTTCTTCTTCTTCTTCTTCTTCTTCTTCTTCTTCTTCTTCTTCTTCTTCTTCTTCTTCTTCTTCTTCTTCTTCTTCTTCTTCGTCTTCTTCTTCTTCTTCTTCTTCTTCTTCTTCTTCTTCTTCTTCTTCTTCTTCTTCTGCTTCTGCTTCTTCTTCTTCTTCTTCTTCTTCTTCTTCTTCTTCTTCTTCTTCTTCTTCTTCTTCTTCTTCTTCTTCTTCTTCTTCTTCTTCTTCTTCTTCTTCTTCTTCTTCTTCTTCTTCTTCTTCTTCTTCTTCTTCTTCTTCTTCTTCTTCTTCTTCTTCTTCTTCTTCTTCTTCTTCTTCTTCTTCTTCTTCTTCTTCTTCTTCTTCTTCTTCTTCTTCTTCTTCTTCTTCTTCTTCTTCTTCTTCTTCTTCTTCTTCTTCTTTTTCTTCTTCTTCTTTTTCTTTTTTTTTCTTCTTCTTCTTCTTCTTCTTCTTCTTCTTCTTCTTCTTCTTCTTCTTCTTCTTCTTCTTCTTCTTCTTCTTCTTCTTCTTCTTCTTCTTCTTCTTCTTCTTCTTCTTCTTCTTCTTCTTCTTCTTCTTCTTCTTCTTCTTCTTCTTCTTCTTCTTCTTCTTCTTCTTCTTCTTCTTCTTCTTCTTCTTCTTCTTCTTCTTCTTCTTCTTCTTCTTCTTCTTCTTCTTCTTCTTCTTCTTCTTCTTCTTCTTCTTCTTCTTCTTCTTCTTCTTCTTCTTCTTCTTCTTCTTCTTCTTCTTCTTCTTCTTCTTCTTCTTCTTCTTCTTCTTCTTCTTCTTCTTCTTCTTCTTCTTCTTCTTCTTCTTCTTCTTCTTCTTCTTCTTCTTCTTCTTCTTCTTCTTCTGCTTCTTCTTCTGCTTCTTCTTCTTCTTCTTCTTCTTTTTCTTCTTCTTCTTCTTTTTCTTTTTTCTTCTTCTTCTTCTTCTTCTTCTTCTTCTTCTTCTTCTTCTTCTTCTTCTTCTTCTTCTTCTTCTTCTTCTTCTTCTTCTTCTTCTTCTTATTATTATTATTAATATTATTATTATTATTATTATTATTATTATTATTATTATTATTATTATTATTATTATTATTCTTCTTCTTCTTCTTCTTCTTCTTCTTCTTCTTCTTCTTCTTCTTCTTCTTCTTCTTCGCGTTCACCGGCTGTAAACGTTGTTAGAAAGCTTTGGATGCTCGTCAAATTCTGGGCGTGAATCTTGTTGCAGAACTTGAGATTTGCATGCACATCCGTTCCATGTAGTTTATCTCTTCTAGATTTGTTCACGGACTTTCTCAAACATCTCGCTGTGCAGGTTGTCAATTTCTTTCGTGTTCTTTGGTCAATGTACAAGTCTGACACTGATAGCACCAGGCTGAGTTTGGAGGTGGCATTTATAAGTCACTTTTATTGTAACATCGTAATTTAAGAAATCAAACTGTGTTCCTGAGTGCCATGACCAGTTCCTCGATTAATAACTAGCATACCCGTGCGAATTCCGGGGGTCAATTTTTTGTGGGGGAAAGGTGTGGGGTGGGGAGGGGGCAAACCCACTGCCAACTAACAAGCATGTCATCAAATGTGACTGACTAGATGTTTGCTCAAATCGGATACTTCTTCTCCTTCTTCTTCACTTCCTCTTTTACCGCTGTGGGTGTCGAGGGAGATATAAGGTTCTGTTTCTTGCTCTTCTGGCTGCCTCGACCTTAGGCACATCGTGCTGTTGTAGAGTTTCTCTGATGTTATCCTTCCATCTTGTTCTTGGTCTACCCCGTGCTCTACGTATGTCTTTTCTTTCCGTTTATGCTTTGTATGGTATGGTGTCACAAGGCATTCTCTCTAAGTGGGCAAACCATTTCACTTGCTGTCTTTGTATGTAATCCAGAATTGGTTCTGTGCCGACTTGTTCTCTTACGATCTCATTCCTGATCTTATCTCTTATACACTGGGCGAAAATGCGCAGAAACACACATTCGCTGGTAATCACAACAGTACGTCAACTGTCCTTTTCAGAACAAACGCTAATTAATTATTTATATCACGTAGAGCTGAAAGTTTGATGCGAAATAATCATGAAAGGAATAGAATTCTTTAAAAACAATATATAATATAGAAATCACACCAAACTGTAAAAAAAGATGCACTCAAACATGGAAACTAAACCCCGAGCAAACAACCGTAAGCAGAAAGTAGAAGCTGATCAGGGTCAATCATGGAGTGGGTTGTTTGTTTGTTTGTGTGTTTGTTTGTTTTAGTATCCAGTAGCCATGAGCTGTTAACCCTAAGGCTCGGTATTATGGATATCGCAACCTTTCGGCCTTGATTCCACTGTAAATACCGTAATCTGGGAGAAATGTGGCTTTTCTGCCTACCCCTGGGAGTGAACCCGGACCACAAGGAGTTCGTCACCCGCTCACCACGCAATCTGGTTTAGCCAACTACGCTAGAGAGCCGGGCCATGCAATGGGTTCAGATCGGTTACAGCTGGGCTCTCAGAGAAAACAACAACGGTACGGGTTCAAGTGGGTCATCTAACAGATGAGGCAATCTTAGTATCTTGTATACAAGCGCGCGGAACACTGCCCCTCCCTACCCCACATCACCCCCCCCCCCCACACACACACACACACATACATACACATACATACACCCACTGAAATACACACACATATATATTTTTGTGTCTGGGTTTACTGGGGGTTGTGTGGCTGTGTGACACACACACACACACGTACCTACAAATCCACATAAATAGATACACACACTTAGGCACATTCACTCATACACACTCGTACTCATACATAAAATCCACACACACACACACCTCCACAAACACTCACATACATATACCATATCTATGCCCCGACTATATTCAGGACCCCGGCAAAATCCAGGATGGGGCCTCAAAATAACCACACACAAACAAAACTGCATCCCACGAGGGACGACTAGGTTATGTTTACTGTGTACATGCAAAACTCTGGTTCTGGCACAAAGCTAAAGTCCAAATGGACGAACAACCACGACTTTCCGCTGATGCTTACAGCCAGTGGAAAAAAAAAGAAGGAGTAAAAGAAGAACCCAAAAATAGTGGAATTGCAACATGGACACTGTAAGCCCCAAGGATTCTCAGTTCCTCTCCGTGTTACTTCTCACTCAACTTGAGCAGAAACCATGCTCACGCGTGAGGGCAAACAAATTAATATCTTCCTGGGCGTGAGAAGTCTTCCCTGGAGGCCAGGGACAATCAGCCTCGTTATTAGCTGTCAGACCAGCCAGCGGACTCGGCCAGCTCCAGGCACATCAGACAGAAACGGTAAACCCAGCTAAAGCTAGCATTCTCTTCCCTGTTCACTTTGATGGAGGACACTGCAGGACGCCAAACTCTCCCGGCAGACAAAACAACCACCTCTGACCTCAAGAGGAACTAACAAATTTCCCCAAACGTCTTGAAAAGAGTACTCAAATCCTCTGTAATCATTTACAAATACTTCGCGTAAATTGAAGTAGAATTATATTTTTGTACAAAAAAAAAAAAAAAAAAGCGAAACCTATACACACGACGAAACTACTTTTTCTCTCGGAGGGAGATTTATCTGGATCATGACTCATATCATCCTGACATTTCTAGTCCCGCCGCCATGATGTATCCTTCCGCGTGTCTTAGTGAGTTCATGAGCGGCTTGGAGAAATGATGTTTATTGACCGTGCTTAATTTGAAAGTTCTTGTCGACTCTTGGGTATGTCTGTGAATCATTATTTTTATAGTCGGGTCTAGTGAGGTTCTGCTGTTATACTGCGTCTCAAAAATAGTGCCCTCACACTTTAAAAAATATCCCGAAAAATGCCCGGCTGGATCTACACGAATTTTTGTATTTTCCACTCCCTTATGATTTGACAATTTGCTATTGCACAGGTGCTGTTGTTTTCTCAAAGCGGCGTACTTCTTTTATCTTTATTTGACTTATAATTTGTGTGTTCCTAGAAGATAGAATACGTGTTAATTACCACATGTAAATTATTTGATTGTTAAATCACCTTTTTTGGAAATATTTTGATAGCCTATCCCGCATACAGTGAAATATCCACAAATCACAGGAAGCTAATTTTGGAGATGATCACCTAAGAAATCACGTCTATGCAACGAGTGCACATTGATGTTTTGAAAAGTTATCTTTACTCAATGAACTGTAAACATACCAATTGTCTTCTTTGAAATTGGTGTATGTTTTTTTTTTTTGGGGGGGGGGGGGGGGGGGGGGGGGGGGGGGGGGGGGGGGGGGGGGGGGGGGGGGGGGGGGGGGGTTCATGTACCGTAAATATTTCAAAATAAAAACTAGAAGTGAGTTAATTTTTTTAAACGTTATTACTAGGACACATCTAATAACAGGTTACATGCCACATTTTAACAACTTACATTGAACGATTACTTAGTTACAGATTTTTAAAGTTGGCCACGACATCTGAAACGGACTATAACTTTCACCGCAGTAGGGAAAACGGAACCGGCTGGTTTATGACTTCTATAGTGTGGGGATGTACTGGACGATTTATGAGAAGCCCGACAGATGCGGAAGTATCAGCTGATTCATTGAATATGCGTTAGTTTAATAACCACAAGATACCTTGGCGTAGTGGCATCCTGGCTTAGGCGTTACGAACGCCCTTCATAATTCCAGATTACCGGTTCTAGTCCAGCTGCGAGCGATTAGGCAACAAACTGCTATGAGCTGACTTTGTCTACGGTTTTGAGAACCAATCTTTTAGGGGCAGGGACAATATAAGTGAGTAAACGGGGAAGTAGAGGATCCTATCCAAGCCTTCATTGGGCATATAGGGCTAGACCTATATTACCTAGACTGGTGGGTGATGTGATCATCATCAGACTGGTCGCTTTACTTCCCTGGATATTACTTGTACACACTTTAGGCTGGGTTGATCTGAAAGCGAAAGTCAAGTTTTAAAACAACATCCGCTTGCAAGTTGCTTGTCCAGTAACAAGGACAAAAAGAAATGCCTACACATACGGGCAGCACGACCTGGTAAAATGGGGTGAATTCAAGACAGGTGAAGAGATAAGAGAATGGGTGAATTCAAGGCGGGTGAAGAGATAAGAGAATGGCTGAATTCAAGACGGGTAATGAGATAAGAGAATGGGTGAATTCAAGCGGGTGAAGAGATAAGAGAGGGGGGGGGTGAATTCTAGACGGGTTAAGAGATCAGAGAATGGGGTGAATTCACGACGGGTGAAGAGATAAGAAAATGGGGTGAAATGAAGACGGGTGAAGAGATAAGAAAATTGAGTGAATTAAAGACGGGTGAAGAAATAAAAAAGAATAGTTCTTAGAATACCGCGGACCAAGAAGAGGTAAAACGTCGACATCCTGCACGATCGGAACATCAAGGAGAACTGGCTCATAAACAGCATCCGCTCCCGAAAGCTGTGGTATTGTGGATATGTGACGCTCCGTGGTGGTCTAGAGGAAACGGCGATAAAGGGTAGGGTTTCTGGAAAACGAGGCAGAGGCTGACCACCGCGAATATGGATACACGACATTGAAGATATATTGGCTATGAAAGCACACAGGGCTGGATAACTGGGTGGGGGTAGAAAGACTTTCAGGCGTGCCGTGAAGAGGCGCTACTTTCTGTAAAAGACTTGCTGATTCACAGACAGGCTGAAGAAATAAGAGAAATGTCTGGGCAACTACTGTGATAGCACCTATAAGACACCAACGCTTTAAGGACACCTTGAAGTCTTCACTTAAAGTATTTGGGATGTATGACACTAACTGGGAGGTGGCCTCTCAAGACAGAAATGCATGGCGTGCAGCTCTACACAAGGGCGCGGCTACACGTGAAGCAAACAGAACAGCAAGACTGATTAAGAAAAGGGTGGACAGAAAGACGACTGCAGAAGATCCCCTCCCTGGCACAACGCTCATTCCCTGTTCTCACTGTCCAGGAACTTTTCGGGCCCGCATTGGCCTCATCAGTCATCTTCCTACTCATACTTGATGAAAAAGAGTGGTCATCATCATCATCTTCTTGGACAACACACACACATTAGACACCAAAAAGAGAAGATGGTGCTAAATTGGAAACAGTCTGAGAAGGAACGAGCAGAGAATAAAGACATAGCAACTAAAATGGGAAATAAAAGGACTGAAGAAGTCATGGTGTCCATAAGAAACCGTGAAGCGAACGGTGATAAGGGATGCCAAAGGTGCTGAACTAAATTCCAGCCATGATATCAAAACTATTGCAAAGGATAGAACGGAATGGAGTGATAAACTGTGAGCCCTATGTGTCTTGTAATGGCACATCAAGACGATGATGGTGATAATGATGGTGATGATTATGATGATGATATCGGTGACCTGTGACGAGGTGAGATGGTCACCTGCGCCTTATCTCATGGAACATGATGATGATAAGAGACAGTCTGTGAAAGTAGGTCGCCAGACGAGATAAAACCAGATCTATCTGTCCCCAGTGAACCTGGACATTCGGAGACCAGTAATGTATCGCTAAAATGGAACCATTTCCCGGAAATGTGCCCTAGTAACAGAAAACTACTGAATTATTGTTCATAGCCAGGGTAAAACTAACAAAAGACAAGATAATATTGGTACTTTCCATTTCCCACATCCACACAAACCCGACATTTCGTTTTAGCAAATTGAAATCGTCTTGATTGCCTCTCTCACATGACCAGACTGGGAAACGGGCGTTTATTGAATGGCCGAAAAAAAGGGGGGTGGGGTTGGGGGGGGGGGGCGTGGAATCTCGAGTATGAGCCTTGCCATAAATAACATCCAATCAAAAGACGATAATCCTGGACCCTGGACACAGATGGTTAGTTGTGTATCCTTTACAGGACGTTGCAGAACCAACCCCAACAGCCCCTGACCGTTGTGTGGTTTTTCTAGGCAAATTTACGTCCAGTAGAATGCCATTGCCTCTGAACGGTCGGCTTTCTTGACACCACTGTCGAAACCAACGCAAGGCGCATGGCCCGCAGCTGGGATCGAACCCGGCATCCCGGCATTACGAAGCGTTCGCATCGACTTAGCCATAGAGCCGACCTGGACACAGATGCTAAATGAATATTTAAGTTCCTGGTAACCAGAAAGTTCTAGCAGCCCCAGACTGAAACCACCTCCACCCTTTCCCCAGCCCAGTTTACTTACCGTCTGTAACTGGCCCTAGACCTACAGTATATGGACTTCCAGTTACTTGTATAAGCTTCGGGGTCGTAATAAAACCTTACGGTTGGACCGGGCCCTGGATTTTTTACCTGGGAGGATTCTTATCCGAATAGTGACACTTTAGTGTTAATCGCTCAGTCTCCGGTCCTTGTAGGGTTCAACTGCACTCATTCCCCCAGACAACTTTCAAAGAACCTAGGTGGTCCCTTGTATAGATAGTTTCTAGGGGTCGGGGAGGGGGGGGGGGGCTTAAGATGCTTAAGCCTAGCTTAAGTAGGCAATAATAAAATAGTAATAATATTCACAAAACAAAACAATCAAATGTAGTGGTTTTCCAGAGACTACAAATAAAAAAAAGAGAGCTACTGAATTATTTTAAAAAAAAAATACAATTGAAATATCTTGCCACATTAAAAGACATAAAACTATTGGAGGAAAATGTTGAGGACAGCAGTGCATGAGGTAGACAGCGATACAAGTGAGAGGTACAACATCGAGAAATGGGCTAACATCTACCTGAGAGTGTGTACGGTCAAGACATGGGACAGGGCATTTTGGATATACAGCAAACCTTCATCGTAAAGACAATTCCTGGTCGATTGAATGATTACTGATTGGCTGAATAACAAATCAATACAATAATATATTTGATATAACAATAAACTGTATAAACAAATAATACATACAAGTTCTGTTTCCGATTCCTTTTGAAAAAAATTAAAATTAAAAGGTCCACCACTTTCAGACTGCTGCTAGCTAGGCGAGGCTCCGAACAGTCTCCGCCTATATTTGTGATCTTGCAAGCAAACAAGTTCTGTTTAAAATATTTGTTTATATATTCCAAATGTTTATCTCTGTGTATACATCAACAACTCATCAACGCCCAGCTTTCATCCATACATAAATGATTACCTCCATTCTACATCCAATGCCATAGGCACATGTTGTAATAGTTTCACCCCTGGAGCTGTCAGAAACTACGAAGATTGTCAAAACATGTTTCCCTGCTTCTACCCCAGAATCCTCACCCGGAAGTCCATTGCTGCAGACATCACCTGACTCCATACTAATGTTCGATGGGCACGTGGGTGTTTGAAACTAAGAGGGTTTGAGAGTTTATATTCTCGTGTTTGTATGTGATATCTATGCATTTTCTTCTAAAATATGTCCTCTTTTACCGCTTCGGGTATCGAGGGAGATATAAGGTCATGCTTCGTGCTCTTCTGGCTGCTTCGACCATACACACATCGTGGTGGTGTAGAGATTCTCTGATGTTATCTTTGTATATCTTTCTTGCTCTACATCCCTCTCCACTTTTTGTATGTGCCGTGTAGGGTATAGAATCAAAAGGTATTCTCTCCAAGTGGGCAAACTATTTGATTTTATGTATGTTTTACGTATGTTCTTTGTTCGCATGTATGTGTAGGAACGTAGACATACAGAAGTATCCCAAGAAGTGCAGAATAGTAATCGTCCACCAGTAAAATGCATTAAAAAAATTGTCAGCACTACATGACATATTCTGCCATATTTAGATGGAATTACGGTAGCTATGTATCGTGTACAGAAGTAATGATGGTATCAAAGAAACGAATTATTCCTAAATGTGTAATAAAAGTCGATGGTGTTATTTTGGGACAAGTACAGAAATTTAAGTATCTGGGCACATAGATAACATCAGATGGAAGATGCATAACTGAGATAAGAAACAGAATAGGACAGGCAAAAACTACAGTTTATAAAATGAAGAACATCTTGTGCAATATATCTTTGTTATTGGGAGTTATAAAGAGAAATCTTGCTTGCTACATACATCCAGTTTTCACATATGGCTGTGAATTCTGGACAATCGGTAGGCAGGCCAAACAATTTCTTGAGGCCTCAGAGATGTGGTTTTACAGAACAATGCTCAGAATACATTGGACAGCCAGAAAGAGCAACCAAGAGGTTTTGAAAGAGGCGGGAGCCCGAAGACAACTTATCACAGACATCAGAAGGAGACAGTCATCATTTTTCGGCCATGTTATGAGAAGAGAAGAGGGAAAAAAGAACATGTTGTGACCACTGGAAAGATCTGAGGAAGGAGGGATAGAGGAAGACATCGAGAGAAGATTCTTGACAGTCTTGTTGCATTTCATAGAGGTGTGCACACAAACTGATACATGCTGCAAGAGATCTCAGATTGTGGAGAGGCATGATCGCTCACGCCAGTCGACAAGGCACCTAATGATGATGATGCTGTATCATGTGATCTTTTTGAACAGATGACGCAAAGAGCACAAACGTATCACCGAGGATAGTCAACAACACAGTATGGTCTGTGCACATTCGTCGCTAACTCATGAGGTACCCTAGAAAATGCCATACTAGTGTTTCTTCAGCAAGACATTGTAACTGCGTGTGCAGAAATCACACCGAAAATTTTGGCTAACATAACACGGGCAGCAGATCGCCGGGTGCTTAATTAATTTCCTACCCCCCAGATGACGTCACGGGACAGTCCAACATTTTAGAAAGTGGTAAGACTGGGTTTCCCGGCTTTCTGACGCTTTTAACGACCCCAAAACATCTAGAACTGGCCCTAACCTGAACCCAACTATTGTGGCACAGTCGTGCCTATACATCCCCCAAGAAATAGATGTGCCTAAGTCGGCCAAGTGGAATGAATATAGTTCGTAGCTCTCTTCAATCGTACTCAAGAACAAGGCCAGTGATGTAACAATTACACAAGAGCTGTTTATTTACAATATTCCAGTCATAGAGGCTTCATAAATTCAATAGTATATGAACACTGTATTATCTGGATACAGGCTATTCGTATGACTCTCTACGAGTTCCTTAACCACTGTTCTGGCTAAACTCCAAGTTTAATATATACCTTCTAAACGAAGTAAAGCACTAGTTTTCTCCTAACCGGTCTTTCTAGCGGTCTAGCCCTAACTCTCTTCTCAAGCGGTTCCGGGGCTAACTGTCCTCTCCAGCGGTTCCGGGACTAACTTTATTCTCCAGCGGTTCCCGCTCTTTTTGGCGTACCTTCTCCATCACTTCTCTGTCACCTGTCTTTGGTGGTCACGTCTGGATGAACGTATCTCATCCGCTGGTCACAGTTCACGGGCACTCGTCGAATGTTTCATCCCTCACTGTCAGATGTCATGGCGGTGTGTTCTGCATAGCTGGCTAGGCCATGGCTTTCTAATCACCTATTTCTGTCATTTCACACAGTGATGGATTAGTACGCCGTGTGGTGGTCTGAAATGTATGCTTGTTCATTTAACCCCTTTCTGCCTATATTTCATTACACTATGTTCTATGAGAGAGTGCAGCATGGGTCCCACAACTACATGCAGCCTAGGCCTCACGACTGCATGCATCGTATCTACCACCCCTGAAATATTAGACTGTCCCATGACCTGTGGATTTCCCCCGTTTGGGGTAGGATATTATTAAAGCACCGATCGCAGCACTAATAAGTGTCTGAAGGCAAATGGAAATCACTTTAGGCACCAGTGATGACTGGCACCTTTCCGTCTTTCCAAAATGATAGTGTTTTGTTGCGCTATGATGAGGGGACATGGTACACACAGCCCATGGCGATGTCGAGTGTGACTAGCAAGACCCGCGGACGTTAAAAAAAATTACAGAATTATTTTTATAAACATCTGTGTTTATTCTGTTGTGTTGATTCTAAGTGTTAGTAACTTTATCTGTATATTTTCTTCGCGGAGCTTACCAAGATTTTGGAAAGGAGCACACTTCCTCCAAAAAAAAAAAAACATTATCTAAAAACTGTACCGCTGTAACATTATCTACCAGCTGCACGTCTGTAACATTATCTACCAGCTGCACCTCTGTAACATTATCTACCAGCTGCACCTCTGTAACATTATCTACAAGCTGTACTGCTATAACATTATCTGCCAGCTGTACTGCTGTAACATTATCTACCAGCTGTACTGCTATAACATTATCTACCAGCTGTACTGCTGTAACATTATCTACCAGCTGTACTGCTATAACATTATCTACCAGCTGTACTGCTATAACATTATCTACCAGCTGTACTGCTATAACATTATCTACCAGCTGTACTGCTATAACATTATCTACCAGCTGTACTGCTATAACATTGTCTACCAGCTGTACTGCTATAACATTATCTACCAGCTGTACCGCTATAACATTATCTACCAGCTGTACCGCTATAACATTATCTACCAGCTGTACTGCTATAACATTATCTACCAGCTGTACTGCTATAACATTATCTACCAGTTGTACTGCTATAACGTTATCTACCAGTTGTACTGCTATAACATTATCTACCAGCTGTACTGCTATAACATTATCTACCAGCTGTACTGCTATAACATTATCTACCAGCTGTACTGCTGTAACATTATCTACCAGCTGTACTGCTATAACATTATCTACCAGCTGTACTGCTGTAACATTATCTACCAGCTGTACTGCTATAACATTATCTACCAGCTGTACTGCTATAACATTATCTACCAGCTGTACTGCTATAACGTTATCTACCAGCTGTACTGCTATAACGTTATCTACCAGCTGTACTGCTATAACGTTATCTACCAGCTGTACTGCTATAACGTTATCTACCAGCTGTACTGCTATAACATTATCTACCAGCTGTACTGCTATAACATTATCTACCAGCTGTACTGCTATAACATTATTTACCAGCTGTACTGCTATAACATTATCTACCAGCTGTACTGCTATAACATTATCTACCAGCTGTACTGCTATAACATTATCTACTAGCTGTACTGCTATAACATTATCTACCAGCTGTACTGCTATAACACTATCTTCCAGCTGTACCGCTGTAACATTATCTTCCAGCCGTACTGCTATTACATTATCTACCAGCTGTACTGCTATAACATTATCTACCAGCTGTACCGCTGTAACATTATCTTCCAGCCGTACTGCAATAACATAATCTACCAGCCGTACCGCTATAACATTATCTACCAGCTGCACCGCTGTAACATTATCTACCAGCTGCAAGTCTGTAAAATTATCTACCAGCTGCACCGCTGTAACATTATCTACCAGCTGCACCTCTGTAACATTATCTACCAGCTGCACCGTTGTAATATTATCTACCAGCTGCACCGCTGTAATATTATCTACCAGCTGCACGTCTGTAACATAATCTACCAGCTGTACTGCTATAACATAATCTACCAGCTGTACTGCAATAACATAATCTACCAGCTGTACTGCAATAACATAATCTACCAGCTGTACTGCTGTAACATTATCTACCAGCTGTGCTGCTATAAGATTATCTACCAGCTGTACTGCAATAACATTATCTACCAGCTGTGCTGCTATTAGATTATCTACCAGCTGTACTGCAATAACATTATCTACCAGCTGTACTGCTATAACATTATCTACCAGCTGTACTGCTATAACATTATCTACCAGCTGCACCGTTGTAATATTATCTACCAGCTGCACGTCTGTAACATTATCTACCAGCTGTACCGTTGTAATATTATCTACCAGCTGCACCGTTGTAATATTATCTACCAGCTGCACCGCTGTAATATTATCTACCAGCTGTACTGCTATAACATTATCTACCAGCTGCACCGCTGTAACATTATCTACCAGCTGAACCGCTGCAACATTATCTACCAGCAGCACGTCTGTAACATTATCTACCAGCTGCACGTCTGTAACATTATTTACCAGCTGCACGTCTGTAACATTATCTACCAGCTGCACTGTTGTAATATTATCTACCAGCTGCACCGTTGTAATATTATCAACCAGTTGCACGTCTGTAATATTATCTACCAGCTGCACCGCTGTAACATTATCTACCAGCTGCACCGTTGTAATATTATCTACCAGCTGCACGTCTGTAATATTATCTACCAGCTGCACCGCTGTAACATTATCTACCAGCTGCACGTCTGTAACATTATCTACCAGCTGCACGTCTGTAACATTATCTACCAGCTGCACGTCTGTAACATTATCTACCAGCTGCACCGTTGTAATATTATCTACCAGTTGCACGTCTGTAATATTATCTACCAGCTGCACCGCTGTAACATTATCTACCAGCTGCACCGTTGTAATATTATCTACCAGCTGCACGTCTGTAACATTATCTACCAGCTGTACCGTTGTAATATTATCTACCAGCTGCACCGTTGTAATATTACCTACCAGCTGCACGTCTGTAACATTATCTACCAGCTGCACGTCTGTAACATTATCTACCAGCTGCACCGTTGTAATATTATCTACCAGCTGCACGTCTGTAACATTATCTAAAAGCTGCACCGTTGTAATATTATCTACCAGCTGCACGTCTGTAATATTATTTACCAGCTGCACCGCTGTAACATTATCTACCAGCTGCACCGTTGTAATATTATCTACCAGCTGCACCGTTGTAATATTATCTACCAGCTGCACCGTTGTAACATTATCTACCATCTGCACCTCTGTAACATTATCTACCAGCTGCACCGCTGTAACATTATCTACCAGCTGCACCGCTGTAACATTATCTACCAGCTGTACTGCTATAACATTATCTACCAGCTGCACCGTTGTAATATTATCTACCAGCTGTACTGCTATAACATTATCTACCAGCGGTACTGCTATAACATTATCTACCAGCTGTACTACTGTAACATTATCCACCAGCTGTACCGCTGTAACATTGTCTACCAGCTGTACTGCTATAACATTATCTGCCAGCTGTACTGTAATAACATAATCTACCAGCTGTACTGCTATAACATTATCTACCAGCTGTACTGCTATAACATAATCTACCAGCTGTACTGCTATAACATTATCTACCAGCTGTACTGCAATAACATAATCTACCAGCTGTGCTGCTATAACATAATCTACCAGCTGTACTGCAATAACATAATCTACCAGCTGTACTGCAATAACATAATCTACCAGCTGTACTGCTGTAACATTATCTACCAGCTGTGCTGCTATAAGATTATCTACCAGCTGTACTGCAATAACATTATCTACCAGCTGTACTGCTATAACATTATCTACCAGCTGTACTGCTATAACATTATCTACCAGCTGTATTGCTGTAACATTATCTACCAGCTGTACTGCTATAACATTATCTACCAGCTGTACTGCAATAACATTATCTACCAGCTGTACTGCTAATACATTATCTACCAGCTGTACTGCTATAACATTATCTACCAGCTGTACTGCTGTAACATTATCTACCAGCCGTACTGCTATAACATTATCTACCAGCTGCACGTCTGTAACATTATCTACCAGCTGTACTGCTATAACGTTATCTACCAGCTGTACTTCTATAACATTATCTACCAGCTGTACTGCTATAACGTTATCTACCAGCTGTACTGCAATAACATTATCTACCAGCTGTACTGTTATAACATTATCTACCAGCTGTACTACTGTAACATTATCTACCAGCTGTACTGCTGTAACATTATCTACCAGCTGCAACTCTGTAACATTATCTACCAGCTGCACTGCTGGAGGGAAAAAGTGACTAACATTCAACCCCACCATGAGCGGACGACTAGGGATAAACACCAGCTGACTCAAGATGTCACTGTTCGGATGAGAAACCGCATTTAACCGTAGGGTTTTAATAGTGTCCCCGACGACAACCGATGCAATAAGAAAACAGTCCCATATTGGGTTGACTTAGATTGGCGGTTGAAAGAAGCGTTTTTATTACCGACTATACTGTCTACATGTCTTGAACATGTTTCATATATTTGGTTTTTTGGGGAAAAAGGGGAGAGGGGCCATCTTTCAAATTTAAAGTCTCCCCGTTTGTCCTCATTTCTCTACTCCAAGTTCTGTCTTGCCAAGGAGGGAACAATTACTTTTGCCAGCAGACAACGGCGGAACCTTCAAGAGCAAATCCTCTCAACACCCCCTGTTATTTTCCTATTGCCAGCTATTATCTCCCCTTTGCCCAGGGACATTCTCTTCTCTAGCGACCCCAGACCGTGTGCCTGTAGGTCTTTGATGTTATCATGTCTGTGCCATAGAGAAACGAGGACAAAAACATGTGTAATCATGTCTGCGACGTATAAAAATCTGTGCAAAATATGTGTAATCATGGAGAAACGTTCCCTGTCATGAAAATAGAGGAAATCATTTTTTATTTTGATTTTATTTTAATCTCTTGTAGGGAAATCATCAGTATAGATATGGGATGATTGAGAAGCCTTCGTGTGATTGTAATGTAGACTTCCCTCTTATCATACCAGCTCGAGTGTAATACATGTGTGTATATAATATGTATTTGTATATAATAATAAGGTGTAAAAAAGTAATGTATATAATTAGTGTGTGATACGCTTCTTCTTATAGTCTGTGCGTTGGTTGTCGTGTGCGCCCACAGCCTTCTGTCTCGAGTGCTGTCAAACAGTTCATTTATGACCCCGCATCCCTACCTCACCCCATCCATACCTCACCCCATCCATACCTCACCCCATCCATACCTCACCCCAACCATACCTCACCCCATCCATACCTCACCCATCCATACCTCACCCCATCCATACCTCACCCCATCCATACCTCACCCCATCCCCACCCCATCCCCACCCCATCCCCACCTCACCCCATCCCCACCTCACCCCATCCCCACCTCACCCTATCCCCACCTCACCCCATCCCCACCTCACCACATCCCCATCCCCAACTCACCCCATCCCCAACTCACCCCAACCATACCTCACCCCATTCATACCTCACCCCATCCATACCTCACCCCATCCATACCTCACCTCATCTCCTATTATTTTACAGGACCCAAAAACAAAAGTCTGCCTATTTTAGGTCCTGAACCCACGACCTTCCGATCCGTTGGCAAGCGTCTAGCCACTACACCACGGCGGCTCTCAACCGCCAATCGGGAACTAAGAATCACAGTAGACACAGTATCGGTGAATGATTTAATAGAACATCAAGTAATCAAATGGTTTAATCATCTGCTAAGAATAGAACAAATTAAGCCAGCAGCTAGTGCATACTGGATGAGAACAGTTTTTAAAGGGGTAGGAAATTAAAAAGAAGAGAAAATTGAGGTAAGAAAAAACAAAAAGTTTATGTTAGCTTTACAAAATCGATCACGATTAACAAACAAAGGGCGTTGCGGCGATTAGCCTTCATTAGCACACAAAGAACAACACAGTACACATACACATCTATGCTCTAACTATGAAGTGAATACATAGGACTATAATGTACAAAATAAATGATACTCATCTGTGTCCTTGGCGAAAAACTTTGTTCAAGAGGAGGATTTGTAGATAAAAACAGCAGGTCGCAAGCCCAGAGGCCAACCAAGAAAGATATGGGTCGATGAAGTAAAATACACTATAGAAACTCAATATAACATTAATCTAGGCTACACAAAATAAGTACATATAACTTCTGCCTGTGACGCTTTGCAGCATTAAGAATAGGAAAAAGCCCCCGTGTGGGTTCCGGGGCCCCATTGTGGGGGAAAACAAGACCCACTGCCTCCCCAAAAGCATGTCGTAAGAGTCGACTAATTGGGGAGCTTCCTTTGAAGTCGGAGTGCATCTGCCGAAGAGGCAAGGAACCAACAGTCTGTATTCAAGAGAATGAGATCTATAAAACTGATGCACACGCAACACTCAGGTTCTGGAGCTGGACTGCAGCTCAGTAGTGGACGAGCAACCAGAACTTTTCTCCAGAATGTACAGCTGGTGAACGCGAAGAAGAAGAAGAAGAATAGGACAAAGGAAGATAGAAGAAATAGTTAACAGATTTACACATGTGGCGTCTTGAAATGATCAGAACAGTTTAAAGTTGTACTCCAAGCCGAGTACGCTTCGATACTAGTGTCACGTGTAGCTCTGGTGATGTCTAAAAGTCGATGTGGCACTGTGGGAAGCCAGGTTTCTTAAGTGCACTCTGGCCAAATATAAAATATATAGGAACGTATCGCATTATGTTTGGGTTTCATGGTGGAGAGTCTGTCATACAACCTGTGTTGTTTGGGAGAGACAGAGATAAGGTGTTGGATTTCCTTCTGCCACCTTCCAGAGACAATCAGAAATTGTAACAACTTTTATGTATACAATCGGAAACCGCGTATTATCTCATGTCAGACTATATGCTCGCCTAAAAGAGATTGTTCTAAGCGTATTGTAGGTCTCCAATAGATTTATTATACATATTATTACTAATGCTGCAAAATATACGTATACTTTGAATGGTAGCCGCGGTAGTAGCTAGACCCTCGGCTGGAGATCCGAAGATCGTGGGTTCGGGTCCCCAAGGAGCCGGACAGTTCTCCCCCCCCCCCCCCCAGACATGACCTTGGCTATTAGGTTGACTAAGCGTTAAATGGGTACCCAGGTAATGTAATGAGAAGTAAAGGCGGCCGGTGTGATGCTGACCGCATCACCACCGACTGACGATTAGTCAATAAAATACGTCTACCCTGTATGTGCAATAAGCCTTGAGGCGTGGAATAGGCTTTTTCTTTTACTTTATACTTAGATCACTAAGCTTAGGTAATTCTGATAACGTTTTATTATCACCTGCTTAAATGACGTATCAAATGAACAATATTTGTATGGTGTGAGGCCAGAAGGGCAGAATGCGGGACGGGTCTTAGCTCCCAATTCTTAACCCCTTGAAAATAAAAATTTGTTCGTTGGCTATCTTTTTAAGCCTCACGATCACACAAGTTTACATGAAACTATAAACTTTCCTGAGTATTTCAAGACGCCACATCTATATCCATTAAATACTTTTTATTTCCCCACAGAAAACCCTGTCAGTCATTTTCAATGACCCTTATCGTCTGTGTCTTGGCGCGAAAGTTATTGCCCCTGAAATGTGAAGGTTTAATTTTCTACAAGTGATTTCTGTCGCTTGTGGTTGAGTAGACTTGTAGATGGCGTTGAAGATAACCCTCTCCAAGTGTTTCCTCGTAACGTTAGGAGTGAGCACGGAACCAGTGTTGCCACTTTCGATGTTTTACATCCAAATTTATATGTTTTTCTTTGCATTTAGATGACATTTTCAACGTTTAGATGGTAGATGTCAATCTAGATTCTTTTCATTTGGAGTAAATTTATCAAATTTAACCCAAGAAACAGGATGAAAATGACCTCCTAAATTCTATCTTGACAATAAAATTCGGCCTGATAAGAGTAGGAAATCGCTGTTCCACTTACCAGCTCCCTGATTGGGTATTAAAAGAAATTGGAACAACTAAAGCATACCAGAGTCATTTTAGATCTGAAGCTTCAACTGCATCATCCAAGCTAAGTTTATCCTTTTCATCTTGTCAAGCAGACTTTAGTAAAGATGAGGACATGATTCTATAGGGTAATTCATATAAATTGTAATGTAATTTGTGACTCTTTCCATTTGGATGTTTTTTCTAGATGATTTCCATGCAAATGTAGATGTTTTTAGAAATTTTTGACTCCGTTTTAGATGTTGTTTGTTAAAGAAAAGTGGCAACACTGCACGGAACCAAACGCAGACAGCGTCAGAAACACCCGGAGGCAGTTTAGATGTGGCGACTGACAATACACAGAATAATATGGGAAGATATGGAGGAGGTGGGGGGGGGGGGAGGGGGCACCCCTCCAAGAGGCAATTTCTTGGTTGCGTATCCTTTACAGGACGTTGCAGTACCAACCCCAACAGTCCCTGGCTGTTGTGTGGTTTTTCTAGGCAAATTTACGTAAAGTAGTTTGCCATTGCTTTTTGGACGGTCGGTTTTCTTGATACCCCAGTCGAAACAAACGCAAGGCGCATGCCTGAAGCTGGGATCGAACCCAACATCTCGGCATCACAAAGTGTTCGCATCGACTTAGCCACAGAGCCGACATGAGGCAATTACCAGTGATAAATTTAGTAAAGAAATGTTTGGCTCATGGTTGACAAGGAGCCTCGCTGACATTACGTTTTGTAGTTTTGCTGTGAAAGATTGAGGTCTCTGTTCAATCCTACAGTTGAGGCAGACTGATTGTGTTTGCCAGTAAGTTCACATGCAATGCCTAAGAAGAATTCATGGCATTATCGGCAAAATATTATAAGCGTCTAGCCACTACACCACGGCGGCTGTCGCGTTTAGTATTTGGGGTAAATTTGTTCGTGACCCATGGTTTAACAGACCAATGTGCAACCTTTACTTCCCAGGCCAAATCCATATACACAAACAAGTTAGCACACTCTAATGATGATCGAGTAGAAACAGCTACGTGACATATCTAAACTTTGAAAAAAAAAAAACAGCAATTAGACAATTGTCAGATACAAAATGGCTGTCAGAAAATGAGCAGTCAGAACACGTGTTTGATCAGACAGATAAAAGCTCACAGGGACCATGTCTGTGTTTGGGTATTGTGATTGCGTGCTGCGTGCGGCTGGGTAAACAAATGTGGTCTTTTGTTTTGGTCACGCTTGGGAGTCATGTTGATAGTTTCCGTGTTCGCAATTTTTGTTTTTATATCCCCACCCGCTCCCTCTAATTATATAACGTGTACTTTATAATCTCTCAAATCTCCGGCGAAACTAGGCAATGCTAAAAACGCAGATGAACACAAAGTTGGAGAAATAGCGATTGTAGCCCAGTGACCACTTTAGCCATGTGAATATGGCATTCTTGTAACCAAACGAATCCCATAGACCAAGTAAAACCTACCTACTAACACACCACCGGACCCAATAAGCAACAAATTCGCGACAACAACAAACCACATAGCCAGGAACCAGATCAACAAACTCACCATCCAGCAAACCGAGCGCCCAACCAACCAACACACCATAGATAGTTGCGTACCCTTTACATGACGTTGCAGAACCAACCCCAGCGGTTTTTTTTTTTTTTTGGTGCTGTTGTGGTTTTTCTAGGAAAATTTACGTCCAGTAGTTTGCCATTGCCTACTGGACGGTCGGCTTCTTAATACTGTCGAAACCAACGCAAGGCGCAGAGCCCGCAGCTGGAATCGAACCTGGCACCCCGGCATTACAAAGAAAAGATATGAACATCAATGTAGATTGGCTAATAAACAGCATCCTTTCTCGAAAGCTGAAATATTTTGGTCATATCAAGCCCCACGACGGATTGGAAAAAATTATAGCAGAAGGCATGGTACCAGGAAGGGGCAGAGGCCGAAGATGGGCACAGGATATAAGCGACTCCTTGAGTGTGAAGGTTCATGAGGCGGGAGAGCTGGCAAGAGACCGAGTTTCTTACAGGCAGACTGTGATGAGAGCGACGTTCTGCAAAGGACCTGCTTCATGATGATCATGATGATATATTTAATCCCCATATTCATTATACCTAACCAACAAACTCACCATCCAAGAAGCCACTTACCATCTTACTAATAAATTCACCAACCTACAGGCGACACAGCCAATCAGCCACATAACCAGTCTCCTGAGCAACCAACCAATCAAGCAACCAGCCCAAACATCTTGCATTCAACATATAATATCTGGACTCACCTTCATATTCTCCGTACTTGGAAAACAAAACAACACACATCTCCCAGAATGCACCAATTAGCGTTATCGCCAAGGGTGTTCGCTTTCCTACAAGCTTACCCCAGGCTGAGCCAGGTAAGCGACACCTGGCAGGTTAAACAAAAACAAGCAGGTGTGTAACCGTACCTTTTCACCAACATAATTGCTGGCATAATCATGTTATGTTATCACAGTCGATGTCGTTGCACATTGAGCAGTCTCGTACGTGCTCGGCTCTCCGGTGCAGCAGCCACCCCAAAATGCTGATTGTTTCCAAGCGAAGTTGGTTATAATATCACCTGTCTTGTCCTCAAAGACGGCACATATATGTTTTGCCAAGCCCAACTCCCAGGTTACGTAATCGTGTTAGCGTCAGGGATTCAACATTAACCACCCCCCCCCCCACCACCCCCAACCAAGTCCGTACAGCCTGGATGATATCACCTCTGTCCATGCTTTTTCATTGGTGCATTACGTGCCAACTGGTGCTATTTCAGTGCTTTCTTTTTAGCCCACCACAAATGAATGACATCACGGGACAGTCCAATATTTTCAAGGGTGGTAAGAACGAGGTTTCATGTTTTCTGTGCTTTAAAGCGTTTCTCTCAAGGCCAAGGTTTTCGCGCGTTAACTTAACCCTATCCCCAACCTAAACCTGAAATATTTCAATGTCCCGTGACCTGTGGATTTCCCCTGTATATGGTCGG
Source organism: Candidula unifasciata (assembly GCA_905116865.2). NCBI lineage: Eukaryota > Metazoa > Mollusca > Gastropoda > Stylommatophora > Geomitridae > Candidula > Candidula unifasciata. Next base: position 694,750 of record CAJHNH020001169.1, read on the forward strand.
GTAATAAGAAAGTACCGCTCTTTCATTACCTTTTACTCGTGCATCCCCAGGTGTGAAGATCCAGATGATGGAGGTTAACTGCGACTTCCGAATGCTTTCTACCCATTAGGAGCGTAAACTGCCTTTTGCGAGCATGTTCCTGTGTCAAGCAGAACATTCTTATGCCTTAAACACAACGGGCATTCGGGGCTGAACCCATAGTTTACAGACTTCTCGACACCTCCTTTCACATTCCCTGGTGTTTACTGTTGGCTGGGTCGACCTGTCAGCTCAGGTCATCATCCGTCAGCAGGTGCTTTAAAGAACGTCGCTCTATTCCCGACACGCTTCAAAGTCTCTCAGTGTTGCTCTTCTCACGACACGCTTGAGTGTCCCTCCACGTGGCTCTATTCTCAAAACACCTGAACATCTCTCCACGTGGCTCTACTCTCAACACACCTGAATGTTTTAATGTCACTCTATTCCCGACACGCCTGAACGTCTATCCACGTCAGTCTACTCTCAGCAGGCCTGGACGTCTCTTCACGTTATTCTCCTCCTGAGACGCCAGAAAGTTTCTCCACATTGTTATCCTCACGAAACGCCGGAATATATATCAACGTCGCTTTCCTCACGACACGCCGGAATATATCTAAACGTCGCTTTCCTCACGAAACGCCGGAATATATCTCCACGTCGCTTTCCTCACGACACGCCGGAATATATCTGAACGTCGCTTTCCTCACGACACGCCGGAATATATCTAAACGTCGCTTTCCTCACGAAACGCCGGAATATATCTCCACGTCGCTTTCCTCACGACACGCCGGAATATATCTCCACGTCGCTTTCCTCACGACACGCCGGAATATATCTAAACGTCGCTTTCCTCACGAAACGCCGAAATATATCTAAACGTCGCTTTCCTCACGAAACGCCGGAATATATCTCCACGTCGCTTTCCTCACGACACGCCGGAATATATCTAAACGTCGCTTTCCTCACGAAACGCCGGAATATATCTCCACGTCGCTTTCCTCACGACACGCCGGAATATATCTAAACGTCGCTTTCCACACGAAACGCCGGAATATATCTCCACGTCGCTTTCCTCACTACACGCCGGAATATATCTCCACGTCGCTTTCCTCACGAAACGCCGGAATATATCTCCACGTCGCTTTCCTCACGACACGCCGGAATATATCTCTACGTCGCTTTCCTCACGACACGAAGGAATATCTCCATGCCGCTTTCCTCACCATACGCCGGAATATATCTCCACGTCGCTTTCCTTACGACACGAAGGAATATCTCCATGTCGATCTCCTCACGACACGCCTGAAAGTTCATCGTTTTTCAGCCAGTTCTCCTTATATCTTTTCATAGCAAATATCTTGTATCCATCTTCGCGGAGGTCTGCTTCCGCTTCGTCTGCCAGAAACGGTACCCCCTATCACTGTTCTATCGAAGCCGCTGTGATATTAGTTAAGTTAGTTGCGTACCCTTTACAGGATGGTGCAGAACCAACCTCGACAGCCCCTGGCTGGGTCAGTTTTTCTACAAGGGGTAGTGATGGACGTCTTGCGTGACCTTCGTGTGGTTTTTCTAAGCAAATTTACGTTTGCCATTGCTTTCTGGACGGGTCTGCTTTCTTAATACCACTGTCGAAACCAACGTAAGGCACATGGCCTGCAACTGGGATCGAGCCACAGAGCCGACGAGAAAGACAAGACAAAAATATAATTAAAATGTTACTGGTCTCATCGAAATTGGAACCCTTCGCTGCTGACGATGAGGACAGAGCGTTTGTAGGAATATCCCGAGTGCTATAATGTTAGTTCTTTACCCAGCTTAACTTAAACTCACCTCAACTCCTCCCAACTCAGCTCAACCTATAATTATTGTTAACGGAAGCAAGTATTTATGTCCACACCTCCAAAACTCTAGCGCTTTACTCTTCTCCAACCTGGTAACTCCTCCTACCTTCACTTATTACCTCTCACAGAGTTAATTAGTGCGTATGTTTTCTCCTCCTCCCGTCTTCTCTCTCCTGGTATCTACTCTATCACTTCTGGAAAGCAATGTTCAAGTTAATAACTGTACCTTTCGACGCACGTGATTACCTCTAGCTACGGTTTAAACTGACACGTACCGAGGATTATCAAGTGCTAGTTCGAGCAGCTGAGAGCAGGCGGTTCTATTATCATGCTGTAGCCAAAAGCGCGCATTCATCGTATCTGTGAGCGGTGAATGCTCAGTGTGTGTGTGTGTGTGTATGTGCGTGCGTGTGTTTGCACGTGTGCGTGTGTGTGTTTGCACGTGTGCGTGTGTGTGCGCTTGCGTGCGTGTGTGTGTGTGTGTTTGTATGTGAGTGGGTGCGTGCGTGTGTGTGGGTATGTATGTATATGTGTGTGCGTGCGTGTGTGTGTGTGTGTGTGCCTGTTGGTGCGTGTGCGTCCGTGTGTACGTACATGTTTGTGTGTGCGTGTGTGTGTGTATGTGTGTGTGTGGGGGGGGGGTGTTAAGTTAAAGGCGTACAGTTGACACGGCCAACCTAATTGCTTCTGTCCTCTTTTTCTCCATCTTGTGTCCTACTGCCTACACAGTAAAGCGTCGCTGTGATGTGTTACGTGTAGTTTACTGTCTTTTGCAGTGTTTCCATCCACCCATCTCTTTCTTGGTCGACCTTTTGTCTTGTAGCCTGCCGTTTTCATGTAGTACGCTCTGCTCTGACCACATGATCAAACCATTTGATTCTTTCCGGTTTTATTAAATGATTTAACTGTGTCAACGAAGGTCACACAAGACGTCCATCACTACCCCTTGTAGAAACACTGACCCAGACTGGTCTCTGCAAACCAAGCAGCACGCACATTATTTAATGCATAAGACAGCCGTCAGAGTTATCATCGAAAGAAGCAGTAGAGTAACAAATCAGTAGTTAGTTGCAAACGCAATTAATCACATAAGGCACCATCAGTTTTGTGGTAACAAGCCACCAGCCATTTTCAGGATCCTTAGTTCACAACACAAACCACATAGGTCATAGTCGAAATATTCAAAACAAATCCGCAAATGCATCCGACTAATTCAGTAGCTGGGCGACGAAACTCTATACTCACAGTCTACACATGGATGCAACTGCAACCGCTAACTACTGTCAGAACCAAAAACTTGGCACGACTAAAAACAGTAAACCTACCTATCCACCATGTTGATTGGACGTCGCTACGCAGCATCTGTCACTGATAATCTTGCATAAAAACTTAGGCGACAAACATTCTCTCTCCGTGGCCACTTAACATATCAATCAGCGCTTCGAAAAATGAATTCTCCATAAACGTACACATGCAGTTTTTCCCGACGTTAAAGCTAACGTTATTTATGGATTGTCTCCCTTTCTCCCTATACCCTGGTTTTACATATAACATGATCTGTGTTGTGTCCCCTGCCGCCCTACATTTGTGCAACACTATAATTCCAGTGCACGCTCATCCTGTGGTAATAATTTTGGGATTGAGTGCATTACCTAAATTGCAAATGAAGTATTTAACAGACAGTGCAAACAGGCATGAATCGATGCTTTCACAATGGTTATAATGAGACTCACTCAGAATGGAGGGGGCATAACCGATTCCCAAGGGAGACAATTGTCTACTTATTTTTACAATGTAATACAGATGTGGTCGGCTCTGTGGCTAAGTCGATGCGAACGCTTCGTAATGCTGAGATGCCGGGTTCGATCCCAGCTACGGGCCATGCGCCTTGCGTTGGTTTCGACAGTGGTATCAAGAAAGCCGACTGTCCAGAAAGCAATAGGAAACTGCTGGACGTAAATTTGCCTAGAAAAACCACACAACAGCCAGGGGCTGCTGGGGTTGGTTCTGCAACATCCTGTAAAGGATACGCAAAAAGTGGGAGCCGTAGTGGTGTAGCGGCTAGACTCTCGTTTGCGTATCCAAAGGTCACATGTTCAGGTCCTGAGGGAGCCGGACTTTCTTTCGAAAATGACCTTGGTTTCCAGCTAAAGTCCTGGGAAGTAAAGGTGGCTGATATCAACGACAAATAAGATTCCTGGGGACTCTGTAATTCCTCTTGTCCATCACTTGACTGGTCGACCTCTTCTGGTCGGCCTCTTCTTCGCTTTCCGCCTTTTCTGTACATAGCCGTCTCCATTACATCATGTACAGTCTGTACATCGTTGCCTGCAGTGGTATGCTGTCTCCTGACAATCGCGTTACATGACCAAATCATTTCATCTTTTAACTTCTAATGAAATGCTAAGCTGCTGCTCCCACTCAATCTTTTTTTTTTTTTTTTTTTTTTTTTTTTTTTTTTTTTTTTTTTTTGGTTTGTTATTTTTGTTATATTATATATTTCTCTTACATTGAGATCTCTTTGCAGGAATCTCATTTCAATTGTTGGAATTTGTATGTTCTTCTATTCTGTCTGACATTTATAACACAGTTTTGGCAGAAAGACAGAGTGCTCCTTTTGGTCTCTATGGATACATGTTTGTCTCTTAGTATTGGTGCCAATGTGTTGATGTTGTGTGATCACGGAATGCTTCAAATTACCTAATGTTATTTTTTGCAATGAGACCATTACCTCCGCGGTTGTGTCCCTTTAATGTGGCCATAATGTCGCAGAACTGGGACGGAAGAGATCAGTCAAAAGGAGGGCCAGGTTTTTTGACGCTACTTAGAAAAACTGCGGGAATGAGGACGTCCAATAGAAACTTCAAGGTGAACGTTGATGAGAAAGATCAAAGGTGCTGGAGTGGATTCTATCAATGATATCAAAGTGATCGCACAGGTTAGAACGGAGTGGAGAATGTGACACATAATGAAACAACAGGACATTAAATGAATGAACTTTCTGTAGAATGAGACACATAATGAAACAACAGAACAATAAATGAATAAACTTTCTGTAGAATGTGACACATAATGAAACAACAGGACAATAAATGAATGAACTTTCTGTAGAATGTGACACATAATGAAACAACAGGACAATAAATAAATGAACTTTCTGTAGAATGTGACACATAATGGAACAACAGGACATTAAATGAATGAATGAACTTTCTGTAGAATGTGACACATAATGAAACAACAGGACAATAAATGAATGAACTTTCTGTAGAATGTGACACATAATGAAACAACAGGACAATAAATGAATGAACTTTCTGTAGAATGTGACACATAATGGAACAACAGGACATTAAATGAATGAACTTTCTGTAGAATGTGACACATAATGG
>CAJHNH020001169.1:702500-712856 GCA_905116865.2 Candidula unifasciata
CTAGTTACAAAGTATGGTGAGAGAATGAATACTCTATAAAAATTTCAAAAACATAACGCCGGCACCTCTAAAAAATATGTAAATAAAAACCAGTCTCATTAAATGATAATTCTGAACGTTTGGAAAGAAAGATTTACTATATGTATATATGCTTGTCGGCTCTGTGGCTAAGTCGATGCGAACGCTTCGTAATGCCGGGATGCTGGGTTCGATCCCAACTGCGGGCCATGCGCCTTGCGTTGGTTTCGGCAGTGGTATCAAGAAAGCCGACAGTCCAGAAGAAATGGCAAACTACTGGACGTAAATTTGCCTAGAAAACCGCACAACAGCCAGGGGCTGTTGGAGTTGGTTCTCCAACGTCCTGTAAAGGATACGCAACTAACTAGTATATATGCTTATGGAAACAGTCGCCTGCGGATCCGAAAAACCACATCATCAAGTGCCTTGCCAGCTGGCGTAGGCATTCATGCGTCGCCACAGATCTCTGTCTTTGGTGTGCTAGATGAGTTCTACTGATGATATTCCTCCATGTCACTGTTTTAAGCCATCCAATATCATTTCTTTTGGTCTGCCTCTGCCTCTTCTACCAGTGATATTTGCAGTCGTCAGTGCTCCTTTTCTCATCACGTGAACAAAGAACTTCGTCTCCTTCTCATTGTTGTATATACATGTTCTACTTTCATCAGCCATTTCCAGACATTTAATGTTGGTTATTCTGGCAGTCCAAGGTATCTCAACATCCTTCTCAAGAACCACATCTCGGTTTCTCCCTTAATCTTTTTCATTTATTTGCTTAAATTCCAAGATTGACTACCACACAACAGAACATGATCGATGTCACATTCCAAGATTGACTACCACACAACAGAACATGATCGATGTCACATTCCAAGATTGACTACCACACAACAGAACATGATCGATGTCACATTCCAAGATTGAGTACCACACAACAGAACATGATCGATGTCACATTCCAAGATTGACTACCACACAACAGAACATGATCGATGTCACATTCCAATACTTATTTTCTGGTGTTTAATGAGAGTGATTTATTACATAAAATACTTTTCATCTTCTGAAAAGCTGCCTTTGCCTGGCCAGTTCTGCTCGTAATTTCTGTGACATATCGTCTATGTGATGTTATAAATGTTCCCAAATATTCGAATTCATTGACTTGATTAAGCACTATCCTTAAAGCCAACATTTTATCCGAAGGTGGTGAGTTCAAATCCAAACAGGGCTGCAATTTTTTTAATGACCTTGCTGCCCAAGTCGACCCAGCCTGAAATAAATATCAGGTAAATTGCTGGAAAGTAAAGGCGGTCGGCGTGATGCTGACCACATTACCTACCCGGTACCGGTTGGTCTATAAAATATAGGTCTATCCCTATGTGTCCAATACGACTCAAGAGGTGAAAATATGTAACTGCTTCACTCTCTCTCTCTCTTTATCTCTCTCTCTCTCTTTATCTCTCTCTCTCTCTCTCTCTCTCTCTATATATATATATATATATATATATATATATATATATATATATATATATATATATATATATATAGTGGCGTCCGTGGTTTAGGTGTTGCGAGTTTGACTATTAATTCCAACGTACCGAGATCGAAACCCACTGCTGGCTGTGTGGATTTTGTCGTGGTATGGGGGTAGCAGGTCGACCCTGCCTAAAATGGGTACCAGGATGGATGTTCTGGGGAAGTAATGACGGCCGGCGTAATACTCACCACATTACCCATATGGTGCCGATGGTCTGAAAAAAATATGGGCGCTCTTCCTGTATACCCGATGCGCCTAAAGGTGTGACAAGGGATCTTTGCTTTAGATATATATATACGTATAAACAAATAGATTTACAAGGGTATAGGTATGTTTATATTTAGCTAAGGATATATGCATCCCACATCTTGAATTATAATTAATTTAATTTTTGACCGTCTAAATCGTGTTTTTTTTCCTTTTCCTCCATATATTTACAAATTGTATATTAGAAAATGTTTTTATTCTGTTTTGTTTGTTCCTGTCTCCAACATTTTTATAATCCCGGTTCCAAATATAGTACAGGGAGCTTACTCTGGTTGTGTAATTAGAATCATTCAGGGTCGGATGTTCGTCATGCCATGATGCAACAGTTGCCATTCCGCAACAGCCGCCATTTTTCTGTACGTGTGCGTGTCCAGATGAGTTAATCTTACCTGAGCTTTCAATGCCACGGAAGCAGAATTTGTTTCAGGATGCAAACAATCTGACCGAGAGCAGGGGATCGATAACACAGTTCTAGTTTGATTGTTAATTAACTTCTTTATGTATCTATCTATCTATCTATCTATCTATCTATCTATCTATCTATCTATCTATCTATCTATCTATCTATCTATCTATCTATCTATCTATCTATCTATCTATCTATCTATCTATCTATCTATCTATCTATCTATCTATCTATCTATCTATCTATCTATCTATCTATCTCATCTATCTATCTATCTATCTATCTATCTATCTATCTATCTATCTATCTATCTATCTATCTATCTATCTATCTATCTATCTATCTATCTATCTATCTATCTATCTATCTATCTATCTATCTATCTATCTATCTATCTATCTATCTATCTATCTATCTATCTATCTATCTATCTATCTATCTATCTATCTATCTATCTATCTATCTATCTATCTATCTATCTATCTGTCAGTCTGTCTTTTCTCTGTGTTACCTTTCTACCTGTCGGTCTACGTAGATAACCCTGGGGATCTCCAAAACGTCATCACTTGAAAAGGAAAACCCAAAGAAAGAACTGGTCCCCGCCTGGTTATCTACAAGCCTATGACGTCACAAGTTTGTCAAACGCCTTGCTACTATTTCTGTGACAACTAAACCACCGGCTGCAGGTAAGTCATCATTAAACATGCGGCGCTACTGGGCGGGCCTCTTACTGGCACATACACACATACAGTTCATGTGTTTAACATGTTCGGTGAGACTTTTTTGTTCACAAATTAATCCGCTGCACTGTGACCAATCAGATGTATGAGAAGGGCTACAGGAGTGACCAAAAGAGATGAAATCAGGACTGAGGTTATTGGAGAAAAGTGGGCAAAAAATTTTTTTTACATTACATACAAAGACAGCAAATCATGTAGTAGGGGGCTGCGTGGTCTCGGGGCATGGTGTCCGCCTCGAGTGGTAGAGGTTCCGGGTTCAATACCCGGTAAGGGCTAGGATTTTTTCACGTGGACTTGGACTTCTAGTAATTCCTCCTGGTCTCTGGGTAGTGAGATCGGACGCCCGTGTGCATTGTTGCGCAAGTAAAAAATGCCTTAGCAGTTGGAAATCGAAAAGAGTAGCCTAACGGCGCTGCCCGGGCAAAATTTGGAGTTAAAAATCTACCCAAAGTATTTCAGGATCCTCGCCGATGATACAGAGCCTGTGCGCTGTGCTGAGCTTCTTTAAACTCAGACTTGAGGTAGAAGAAGAACGGAGCACTTACGAATTACTATCCGTATGCCATAATGTTGATCCGTTTTGTAGACCTCAAACATAAAAATCAAATGGTTTTTCCAGTTACAGAAAATGTCTTGTGACGTCATGTCATGTAAGGCAAACGCTGAAAGAGGAGAAAGACGTAAAATACGAGGTAGACCAAGAACGAAATGGAAAGACAACATCAGAGAAACTCTACAAGAGGAGGAAGTGATTACTGTCGAGGCGGCCAGTAAAGCAAAAAGCACAATAGTATATCTCCCTTGACACCCGAAGCGGTAAAAATAGGAAGTGAAGAAGAAGAAGAAGAAGAAGAAGAAGAAGAAGAAGAAGAAGAAGAAGAAGAAGAAGGAGGAAGAAGAAGGAGGAGGAGGAAGAAGAAGAAGAAGAAGAAGAAGAAGAAGAAGAAGAAGAAGGAAGAAGAAGAAGAAAAGACGAGGAAGAAGAAGAAGAAGAAGCATAAGAAGAAGAAGAAGAAGCATAAAAAGAAGAAGAAGAAGCATAAGAAGAAGAAGAAGAAGAAGAAGAAGAAGAAGAAGAAGAAGAAGAAGAAGAAGAGGTAGAAGAAAAAGAGGTAGAAGAAGAAGAAGAAGAAGAAGAAGAAGAAGAAGAAGAAGAAGAAGAGACAGAGGCAGAGTCAGAAGAAGAAGAAGAAGAAGATGAAGAAGAAGAAGAAGAAGAAGAAGAAGAAGAAGAAGAAGAAGAAGAAGAAGAAGAAGAAGAAGAAGCTTAATTATTGTGGGTTGGGGGACGGGGGGGGGGGGGTGGATACACACGCACACAGGAACAATCGGACTTTTCAGAAGCAGCCTTTATCAAACAACAACAACAAACGCAAAAACTATTCGCGACTCCAATTCTGGAGAAGCCGGTGGAAAAAAAACAAAGGGGAGAGTATCCTGGTCAACATGGAGCTACAGGAAAACTAAAAATTGGGAAGAGGGAAAAGATGAAATGGAACGACTCAAATATTCAGGTAACAATGTGTTACAGGGGAGCCACCATAGTTTAGCGGCTAGAAGCTTGACTACGGATTGGAAGAAATAGGTTCGGGTCCTGATGGAGTCATATTTTTTCCCCATCAAAAATGACTTTGGCTTCCAAGTCAACCCAGTCTTGAGTGGGTACCAGCTATAATCACGTGCAGTAGAGGTACCTGGTATGATGCTAACTACATCACCCACAAAGTGCCGACTGATTTATAAAATATATCTAGCCCTATGTGTCCAATACACATGAAGATGTGGGAAATGGTTATTTACTTACTTTTTACTTGTATAACCTGACCTAATTGTCTGTCCGACTCTGTTTTACCCGACTTTATTGTCTGTCCGACTCTATTTTACCCGACCTTATTGTCTGTCCGACTCTGTTTTACCCGACCTTATTGTCTGTCCGATTCTGTTTTACCCGACTCTCCGTCTGTCTCTCAGACCAGTTTGTCTGCTTGACCATCTGTATTATCTGTCTGTGTCTCTGTTCTGTCTGTGTGTGTCTCTCTCTCTCTCTCTCTCTCTCTCTCTCTCTCTCTGTATGTGTCCATCTATTTGTTTATTCATGTGGCTCGCAAAAACCTGTTTTAAATAGAATAACACAAAGTGAATGTCAGCTTTACAGAATATAATGTATTGTGTTCTTCGTTGTTATGTGCTGAGGAAATCCTGTCGCCGAAACATTCTTGTGGTTACGATAGCGGCATTTTCTCCCGTGTGCTGCATCATTTTTTTTTTCTTTAATTACGTTCCTTGTTATTCTTAGCCAAGGAGATAGAAACCAATTTATTCTTTTGTTATTTATAGCTTTTGTAACTAAATTTTTTTTTCTTAAAGCTGATCTGTTGTTTACTCAGTCACACAATGTACCATCTCCGCAGTGTTGTCTTTTATCTTGGGCACGGCTGCTGTAATTTTGTCACCCCAATCGTATCACTGTACGTCTTCTGCTGTTGTTGTGATACCATTGCCAACATCGGCGGTTACACGATGAAGTCACACGATGAAGTCACACGATGAAGTCACACGATGAAGTCACACGATGAAGTCACACGATGAAGTCACACGATGAAGTCACACGATGACCTGCCGGGTTCTCTAGATTTATTTTTAGTACGTTTTAATTGCGCACGGATAAGCCAGTAAATGTTTACTGTCATAGACGAAACTTCATGTCAATGCCATGCCGAAACAGACCAAATGGCGCAATAAAATCTGTCGACACCCAGAAATAAAGACACGTGGTCATCGCCGGCTTATTCAGTGGCCATTAAGTGTTGTCACGTGGACGGCTGATTTCCGGTGAGAATCTAATTAGCGCACTGACGTCAGGAGATATTTAAACATCTCATAGTGCAGCTTTTATATGTCTTTCTATGAGTTGCTGTGACAGGGGCGTCTCTATCCCATGATTAGCGCCCCCTCCCCCCTCCCACAACTTTCATCTCCCGAAAAATTATTTCCTTTTCGTCTTTGGTTTTACAGGAAAGCATAAAATGTTCTCCCTGAAGCCTCATGTGCCACTAGGCTTAAAGAGAGTTCGTCTTCCTTGCGTTTACCAGCTGTAAACTTGGTGGAGAGGTCTGGCTGTTCCAGAACCTAAGTGTTGCGTGTGCATCCGTTTGACAGATCTGACAAATTTGTGTGCAGACTGTTGGTTTCTTGCCTCTAAGGCAGATGCACTCCGACTTTGAAGAAAGCTCCAAATTTCTCGACTCTTACGACATGCTTTTGGGTAAGCATTGGGTCTATTCTTGTTTTCCCTATATTAGGGCCCCGGAACCCACACGGTGGGTTAAGAGAATTGATGATGATGATTGATAATAATTTCGCTCCATTGAAATAAATTGTCTGTTTCTGCAATGCTGTCTCCAGTTTGGACATCCCTGTCTTTTATAATTCACTCACCCACCCCGTAAAGTTTGGCTCCCACCGGTGTCTCTCTAGGCTAAGTGTTTTTGGCAGTTTTTGGAGTGTGTGTGTCCCATGCAGCGCGCCAGGTGTGATCAGCTGATGCCAGTGTGTACCAGTCAACAGTTTATGCATTATTACATCTTTCAAGTTTGGTCGGAGTGTGCCCAAGAAATCTGGCTTAAAATGGTAATACTGTTGATAGTGGAAGTCATAACTGAAAGTGATAAACTGTTATAGTTAATGTCATTGTTTGCCAGACTTCTTCCAGCTCTCCTATGATAGTGCCTCTTCCATGCACCCCCTTTACTGTTAGACAACTGCTCGTCTCTTCACCACGTTACTCTCGTTGTCTTTGTTGGCTGTTTGGTTTTACAACGCAATTTGACCTTCAATAGGTTGCCATTGCTACCTTAAATATCTACCCTCGATAACATTGACGGAGTAAACACAAACCGGTCTGCTGCCACACCACCCGCAGCTGAATCAAACCGGGTATTTTGGAGATACCAACCGTCTTTGTAGCCCCTAAGACTTTTAGATAAAGACTTTAGGATAAAGAGAAACGTTGTTTCTCACACGAAGATAACACAAAACAACAAAAACGGAGTTCAGAATTTCGCAAAGTAAATTTTTCAGATATAAAATTTCTACGGTTTAAAAAAAAGGGGGGTTGGGGGGGGGGGGGCAAAAGACTTCTTTCCATGCCTCGCGGCGCTTGTCGTACTAGTTCCATACTTTTATAAACATCTTATAAAGCAACATGCCGAATGTCAAGGGGTTCACTGTTGCATCGACATGGTGACATTCTCAAGGTGATCATTGGAGATGGCAGTGTACACACGGACACGGTCGAAAGATGACAGGACATGCTTTTGCGATTTGTCGATTGATTGGTTACAAGGAATTCGTCGGTAAACAAACCTATCGGAGACCCCGGCTCAACCACACATTACAATAGACAGTCGGTAAACAAACCTGACAGTAGACAATTGGTAAACAAACCTGTCGGAGACTCCGGCTCAACCACACATTACAATAGACAGTCGGTAAACAAACCTGTCAGAGACTCCGACTCAACCACACATGACTGTAGACAATTGGTAAACAAACCTGTCGGAGACTCCGGCTCAACCACACATGACAGTAGACAGTCGGTAAACAAACCTGTCAGAGACTCCGACTCAACCACACATGACAGTAGACAGTCGGTAAACAAACCTGTCGCAGACTCCGACAACCACACATGACAGTAGACAATCAGTAAACAAACCTGTCGGAGACTCCGGCTCAACCACACATGACAGTAGACAGTCGGTAAACAAACCTGTCAGAGACTCCGGCTCAACCACACCTGACAGTAGACAGTCGGTAAACAAACCTGTCGGAGACTCCGGCAGTACGCATGACAGTAGACAGTCGGTAAACAAACCTGTCAGAGACTCCGACTCAACCACACCTGACAGTAGACAGTCGGTAAACAAACCTGTCGGAGACTCCGGCAGTACACATGACAGTAGACAGTCGGTAAACAAACCTGTCGGAGACTCCGGCAGTACACATGACAGTAGCCAGTCGGCCAAACGTAGAAATGAGACAATCCCCTGCCTTTGCTATTGACCCCCGCAGTTTAGCATACGTCTTCAGATAACTCAAAGCGAGGCTTCCTATCCTTGGCTATTATGTGCAGCCCACCCCTTTTCCTCATCATATTTCCGTAACTCCCTTCTCTTCGTTATTTTCTTTGTTATTTTTTAACGACATGTATGTTCCAGTGTAATGACTTTCTAGTGTTTTTTTTTATTCTCACGTTTTCTCAACGTGTGTCTTTATCAATTGCCAGCGTTTTTTCTGCCCCTGTTGATAAACTAGTCGCCGTGGCGTAGCAGCTAGACGCTCGTGTATGGATCGGAAAGCCGTGGGTTCACTCCCTGGCGGAACCAGTCTTCTTTCAAAAATGACCTTGACTGCCAGGTCGACCCAGTCTTAAGTGGGTTTCGGGTGCAGTCCCGGGAAGTAAAGGCGGACGGCTTGATGCTAACCACACTATCCATCTTTTGCAGATTGGTCTATAAAAATATGAGTCTAGCCCTAGATACACCTAAAGGCGTGACAACGCGACCTTCACTTGTCAATGGCTTTTTTTTTTTCATTTTGTTATTGATTCGCTGGAGTTAGCTTTGAAAAAAAAAAAAAACGTGGTTTTCGTCTCATTGACATGTGTCTTAAGTAGAAAGGGGAGCAGATTCAGCCGAGACAGGGGGGCCGGTGACCACAGCGTGACGCTACGGGTCAGCGAGGTTTCCGGAAGGGGAGATAAATACAAATGGCGCCAGCTTAAATGGTTGCTCGGACGGTTAAAGAATAACAGTTGGAGGCGGGAAGCACGCATATACATTTACATTGATAAAATAGAGAGAAAAGGGCAGACGCGGAAATAGGAAGAGATACAAATAGACGAGCTGGCTGACTGACCTACAGACTAAACAAAGGAACGAACTTGACTTACGAAGTTTTAAGAAGTTTACACTTGCATACACATGCACAGGTAGACGCACGCACGCACACACACACACACACACACACACACACACACACACACACGCACACACACACACACACACACACACAAAGACAGACAGACAGACAAAGAGAAAAATGAATGGGTGAATGGGTGAACAGGCAGAGACAGACAGACAGATGTGTAGATAGCTAGAGAGATAGACAGATAATTAGATAGATAGTTAAGTGTATATATAAGTATGAATGTAATTAAGTACCCGTATGAGTGTTGGTAAGAAGTTTGGTAGGTAATTAAGTAAGTATGTATTTAATAATGTAATAAAGTATGTGAAGATAAGCAGGTGGGTAGTTATGTACCAAGGCCGGGGGGTACATTACTTTGTTGTCATGTTACTCTCTACCACAGTGGCTCTCAACCTTCCTAACGCCGCAACCCGTTAAAACAGTTCCCTCATGTTATGGCAACCCGTTAAAATAGTTCCCTCATGTTGTGGCGACCCTTTAATACAGTTCCCTCATGTTGTGGCGACCCTTTAATACAGTTCCCTCATGTTGTGGCGACCCACAAACAATTATTTTCCTTTATAACTTCAATGAATATGTGTTTCCCGATGTCTTAGGCGACCCACATGAAAGGGTCGCTTTCCCCCAAAAGAAGGGTGGCGACCGGCAGGCTGAGAACCCCTACGATTTCTTGTTTTTACAGAAATATTGTTCCGTGTATGTAATCTAATGCGTCTTTTAAGTTTGAAAAATGCTTCCAATCATATACTGGACGTTCTCCACTTAACAGGAATGAATATGCATCACCCTTTCGTCTGATGTCTATCTTTCCTGTGTCCGTCTTTCAAACGCGTGTCTCGTTTAGGTTCACTGCGTTTGCGCATACAAAATACTTATTTGTTATCTCGTGGCGTGGTCTAGCGGCTAGACGCTAGCCCTGCGGGTCTGAAGTTGGTAGATTCAAATCAGAAAAGAACTGGACTTTTCTAAAATTACCTTGTCTCTCGGCTCGACCCAGCCTGAAATGAGTACCAGGTGAAGTCGCTGGAAGTAAAGGAGGCCTGTGTGGTGAGTACCACATTACCCACCGGGTGCTGATTGGTCTATAAAATACATGTCTAACCCTGTATGCCTAAAACACATGAAGGTGTAGGAAGGAGATATTCCTCTCTCTTTTTCTCTCCCTCCTTCTCTCCCTCTCTCTTTCCCTCTCACTCACTCTTTGATTAATGAGAGACATCTCTATTTTTATTCGTTCCGATACATAATAATCTGTCCTGCAATTCTCAACCGCCGTCTGTAACTAGAATGTCAACGTCAAATAAAGAGAACCAAGCAGACGTAAGAGTAATTGAGAAGAGATAGCAGGCAAATACGCCTCCACTCTGTCTGTCTGGGTCATCTCTGGTCTGGTAGCATTT
>CAJHNH020001170.1:0-117500 GCA_905116865.2 Candidula unifasciata
AATTTGTCAATTGCAGCTATTTAAATATCAATCCCATGACTTCAAACAACTACAAAAGTGGCACGGAAACATTTTATCAGCTGTCTTTGTATGTAATTTAGAGCTAGTTCCATGTGAAGTTGTTTTCTCATGACCTCAATTCTGATTTGATCTCTTCTGGTCACTCCTGCAGCCTTTCTCAAACTTTTCACTTCCATGGTTTTCTTGTTTGGTTTGTTGAGAGTGACCACGTCTGGCACTGGTAGCACAGAGTGGACAAGAATATGTTTTGTATGAGATGTTTCTCTGTGCTGATCAGGACTGTCTTATGCTGTAAGAGGAGGGGGGCTAGCTGTCCCAATATTTGGTTTGTTTCGCTGCACCTGATGCTAATTTCTTCATCAAATTTCCCATCTTTATTCAATGATGTTCCTAGATATTCAAACTTAAAACTTCTTTCTTCCTAATGACGTTTCTTGTCTTTTCAGTGTTGATAATCATATTATTTGTTTCACATTGTTCAATCATAGATATTAGATGCTGTTACAATTTCATGGCTGAATTTGCTATCACGGGTTGTGTGACCTAGCCTCTAAAAAAAACAAAAACAAAACTGTATTACTCACAATGACTGTCGAGAAACTGCAAGTAATCTTCCAAAGAGGCACATCCCTGCAGCTGACATTAACCCCTTTCTTTTGGCTTGGGGATTAGTGAAACAGTTTAACAATTTCATGATTCTCAAGTACTGGGGTTTGATTTTTTAGTGAATGGATTGCTTAAATTTAAAAAAAAATAATAAAAAATAAAAGCCACTCTCATGAGTTTATGATCTGTGCAAAAGTCACATTTTTAAGTGAATGAATCAATAAAAAAATGAATCAAGAACTGACATAACTGCACCTGTGACATTACCACATGTGTGCTGTCCCCTTCTTCAGTAGCCAACAGTCCACATGCTAACAGTACTACTATAAACCTGATTAAAAGTCCGCTTCTGTTTCCTTTTGAAAAATATAGGTCTAGCCCTGTATTCCCAATACGCCTGAAGGTGTGGGAAAAAAAGACCCAGTCGCCTGGCCAGCATGTGGTACATATAACCCATTCACATGCGATATCTGGTAATCCTAGTTTCAGCTTCATAGCAAAAGGGTCACCCCATAGTTGCTCCGCTCCTGTGCCAATGAAAAACACATATAGCTCACAGTGTCACACCATGCACTCAACTCAGAAGCTGGGCGACAAAACTATATTCTTTCAGTCTACAAATGGAGCAAAAATGCAACGGTCACGGTCTGGCAAAAAAAACAAACACATTTGACACGGCCACACACAAAAAATGTGGTCGTGCCTAGCGTCCATTTTGACCTGAAGCATTATATGAGGGTTAATAAACGGTCAACCCAGCAGTACCCTCACTATTAGCTGGGGCAGGGACTTAGGACATTACATCCACCAGCAGGCGTCTGACTATCGCATGCGATAGTCCTGCTGTGCTGATCTCAAGCCATCAGAAAGCTGTTGTTACTGCCTCCACCTCCATTCTCATACTGGTTGTAGTGACACTGTATGAGAGGCTCTGTTTTCAAACAGTGTCCATATTCACCATTGCAATAAAACCCAACCCATTCTTCTTACCTCTCACTACAGACCCATCTGTATATATTATGTCACCTTGGCATACATTTTCATTGTGGAAAAACATTGGGCCTCACAAGGTAATATTCCAAAGAGATCATTAGAAACACATTAGCCAAACTTTATTGTGGAGACCGCATACACATGTTTATTTTATTAATTGTTTTCACTATTTTCCACGACTCTGTTACTGTTTTTTTTTTAACCACTTCCCATGATCCTGTCACTGCACACGATGTATTTATTTAGTACAACATCTCAATCTTTTTTTTAAGGAAACTGATATGGGCTGATTAGGCAGGCACTGATTTGTAATTAAATCCACTGAAAGAGATCAGATTATGTATCATAATTAATTAACATGAACGAAAGTACACTCACAGTTGAGCATCAAAAATGGTGTATAAAGGAGATTAAGTATGAATTCTCACTAAGTACTTAGGAGATTAAGTATGAATTCTTACTAAGTACTAAGGTGATTAAGTATGAATTCTTACTAAGTACTAAGGTGATTAAGTATGAATTCTTACTAAGTACTAAGGTGATTAAGTATGAATTCTTACTAAGTACTAAGGTGATTAAGTATGAATTCTTACTAAGTACTAAGGTGATTAAGTATGAATTCTTACTAAGTACTAAGGTGATTAAGTATGAATTCTAAGTACTAAGGTGATTAAGTATGAATTCTTACTAAGTACTAAGGTGATTAAGTATGAATTCTTACTAAGTACTAAGGGGATTAAGTATGAATTTTCACTAAGTACTAAGGGGATTAAGTATGAATTCTCACTAAGTACTAAGGGGATTAAGTATGAATTCTCAATAAGTACTAAGGTGATTAAGTATGAATTCTTACTAAGTACTAAGGTGATTAAGTATGAATTCTTACTAAGTACTAAGGGGATTAAGTATGAATTCTCACTAAGTACTAAGGGGATTAAGTATGAATTCTCACTAAGTACTAAGGGGATTAAGTATGAATTCTCACTAAGTACTAAGGGGATTAAGTATGAATTCTTACTAAGTACTAAGGTGATTAAGTATGAATTCTCACTAAGTACTAAGGGGATTAAGTATGAATTCTCACTAAGTACTAAGGGGATTAAGTATGAATTCTCACTAAGTACTAAGGGGATTAAGTATGAATTCTCACTAAGTACTTAGGAGATTAAGTATGAATTCTTACTAAGTACTAAGGGGATTAAGTATGAATTCTCACTAAGTACTAAGGGGATTAAGTATGAATTCTTACTAAGTACTAAGGTGATTAAGTATGAATTCTTACTAAGTACTAAGGTGATTAAGTATGAATTCTTACTAAGTACTAAGGTGATTAAGTATGAATTCTCACTAAGTACTAAGGTGATTAAGTATGAATTCTTACTAAGTACTAAGGTGATTAAGTATGAATTCTTACTAAGTACTAAGGGGATTAAGTATGAATTTTCACTAAGTACTAAGGGGATTAAGTATGAATTCTCACTAAGTACTAAGGGGATTAAGTATGAATTCTCACTAAGTACTAAGGTGATTAAGTATGAATTCTTACTAAGTACTAAGGTGATTAAGTATGAATTCTTACTAAGTACTAAGGGGATTAAGTATGAATTCTCACTAAGTACTAAGGGGATTAAGTATGAATTCTCACTAAGTACTAAGGGGATTAAGTATGAATTCTCACTAAGTACTAAGGGGATTAAGTATGAATTCTTACTAAGTACTAAGGTGATTAAGTATGAATTCTCACTAAGTACTAAGGGGATTAAGTATGAATTCTCACTAAGTACTAAGGGGATTAAGTATGAATTCTCACTAAGTACTAAGGGGATTAAGTATGAATTCTCACTAAGTACTTAGGAGATTAAGTATGAATTCTTACTAAGTACTAAGGGGATTAAGTATGAATTCTCACTAAGTACTAAGGGGATTAAGTATGAATTCTTACTAAGTACTTAGGAGATTAAGAATGAATTCTTACTAAGTACTTAAACATGGTTTTGCAATATCCATGGTACCGAGCCAAAAGGTTAACAATTCATGGTTTCTGGATATTTAAAAAAAAAAAAAAATTAAAAAATAACGGTTTAGGAACATAAGGGAACAAATAAATACTTATACCTATGAACATAAATATTTCCAAGAAATACTTTAATTATACAAATGAAAGAATTAAAAACATTCTTGTAAGAAAATAAAAATAGTATGAACCTCGTATATACATCTAGAAATATCGAAATACATGTACAACATATTGTAATGATATTGCAAAATCCTGGGTCATTGTTTACTTCTGCAAATTTATAGTCACATTCTAAATGCATTCTTCTACTTCTTTTAGACACAAGTCACTAATGAAGAACTAAGAACAACAGCAGGCACAGTACGGCAGAAAGATTTCAAAGAACAGCAAAGAATCAAATGGTTTGGTAATCTGGTCAGACTGGAACAAAACCAGCCAGCAGCAAGAGAGTACTACATGAAAACAGCAGCTTACAAGCAAGAGGCTGACCAAAAAAGAGATGGATGGAGAAAGTAAAACAGGCACTGGTTAGGTTAGTTTTGTATCCTTTACAGGACGTTACAGAACCAACCCAACAGTTTTTCTAGGCAAACTTATGTCCAGTAGTTTAAAGAGGCACTACAGAAACACAATATGACATTAACACAAGCAAGGCCAGTAGCAAAAGACAGGCAACTACAAATAACTCTGTGATGCTTTGAGACATAAGCAGTGGGTCAAAAGAAAGAAAGACTATTTGTTCTTACTGCCCCTTTTTTTTTGGTGGTAAGAAGGTCACAGTCTCTATGAAGGCTGTGGTGTGATGTCTGTCTTCTAATGATCCATACAGCTTGGTTTCCTCTGGACTGCTACCTGGTCAGACCTGGGATCTCTTACTGCATGTAGAGCATATGTCCGCAACGTATGAGCATATGTCTGCAGCATATGAGCATATGTCTGCAACATATGAGAATATGTCTGCAACGTATGAGCATATGTCTGCAACATATGAGAATATGTCTGCAACGTATGAGCATATGTCTGCAACATATGAGAATATGTCTGCAACGTATGAGCATATGTCTGCAACGTTGCAGTACTAACTCTTTCGGCACCAGCAGATTTGGAAGTAAATATACCAGTGAAACAGAAAGAGAAAAAAACCTGACTGACCCACAGTCCCTAACAATTATGGTGTAAGAGGCAACACATTGAAATCAGAACTATTGGGCCAAAAAGCAAATATCACAGCCTAGCTGTTAACCATAACACAACATGTTAACCATAACACAACATGCCAACCACCCTTTTAAGGCTGAACACACAGATATCATGAAGTCTTATCACGGCTACAAATTGTGTTTTCAAAATGAGGAGTTCCCAACAAAGGGACATGACTCTGAAAACACTTGACGTTAACCATGCAAGCACACTTGGATAGCAACACAATTCTAATCATTGCAACATTTCACTATCAATATTCTCGTTTTTATATTTCTCCCGAACTTCCAACAGATGTTGGTCATGCTCCTTGGCTTTCGTATAAAGCAGTACTCCAATTGTAACAAATACGGTCCCAAGGCCACTTAACAATGTCACTGGATTGCCAAACAGGAAGACGGAAAGCCAGATAAGAAAGGCACGCTTGACTGTGTTGGCCACACTGTGTGTAAATACAAGAGAAAAGAAGAATTAAATTATCATTCAAGCAAAAATGTAACAGATCGATTATACCAAGTTCCCCTGACAATAATATCTAACCTGAAAAAAAAAAGCTCCTGAGTGAGAAACTGAATGTTCCGACCAGGCTTCATCTTCAACTCTCTTTTTTTACATCAATTCTGCATTGTCAATATCACCTGAATAAATATGCACAACATAAACATTAATTCCTATAAATGTGCCTCATCAATTCAGCTGTCTCAGGAGGATGTATCGTGTTTAAAACATCATTGTAAGCCACCAGCTACCCACCTGTAAGCCACCAACTATCCACCTGTATGCCACCAATTACCTACCTGTAAGCCACCAACTATCCACCTGTATGCCACCAATTACCCACCTGTAAGCCACCATTACCCACCTGTAAGCCACCAACTACCCACCTGTAAGCCACCAATTACCCACTTGTAAGCCACCAACTATCCACCTGTAAGCCACCAATTACCCACCAACTACCCACCTGTGAGCCACCAACTACCCACCTGTAAGCCACGAACTATCCACCTGTAAGCCATCAACTATCCACCTGTAAGCCACCAACTACCCACCTGTAAGCCACCAACTATCCACCTGGAATCCACCAACTATCCACCTGTAAGCCACCAACTACCCACCTGTAAGCTATCAACTATCCACTGTAAGCCACCAACTATCCACCTGTAAGCCATCAACTATCCACCTGTAAGCTACCAACTACCCACCTGTAAGCCACCAACTACCCACATGTAAGCCACCAACTATCCACATGTAAGCCACCAACTACCCACCTGTAAGCTATCAACTATCCATCTGTAAGCCACCAACTATCCACATGTAAGCCACCAACTATCCACATGTAAGCCACCAACTATCCACATGTAAGCCACCAACTATCCACATGTAAGCCACCAACTACCCACCTGTAAGCTATCAACTATCCATCTGTAAACCACCAACTATCCACCTGTAAGCCACCAACTATCCACATGTAAGCCACCAACTATCCACATGTAAGCCACCAATTACTCACCTGTAAGTCACCCACTACCTACCGATAAGTCACCCCCTATCCACCTGTAAGTCATCAACCTGTTAAGTCTTTAACTACTCACCTGTGAGTCACTGGTGAAATGTAATCCATGAGAACATATGCTGTGATTGACTGGAAGTGGAAAAAAACTCCATTGAGCAGCAAAGAAAACAGGAGAGTGATGTCCAGGTTCCGGTGGACTTTGTCCAGGTCCATCATGAAGTAACAGGCAGGGATCTGAACAACGATGCTGGCAATACTGGTGTAGAACTGCAGCTCTGCTGGACTGGGAGAGTTAAAACACCACATCAGTGTCTCGGGCAAACACAGAGAAATGCTAAATATAAATCTGTTAAACACTTTAAAAACACAAGCTACGCATCTTGCGAAAGACAGAAAACCACATGAAACTCCTCTGTGTGACGCTTTAGGGCATAAGTAGTCAGACAAACGAAGAAGGAAGAAAGGAAACATTTTAAAACTGGCTGCAAGCAAAATATATATATGTGTGTGTGTGTGTGTGTAGTAGTTGGTGTTATGTGTGTGTGTATATACCCTATTCCCTGTATGAGTTTCAGAGCCTCACAGAAGAATAGACTCAATGGCTCCCTAACAAGCAAACATTGTAAATGCCGACTAATTATGAATGTCCTTTGAAGTTGGAGTGTATCTTCCTGAGAGGAGTGGAGCCAACAGAATCCATACAAATAAGCAATAAAAACAGATGTGGATGCAAAACTCAAATTATGGAACAAGTCTAGATTCCAGAAGTAGATGAACAACTAGAACTTTCCACCAGAGTTTACAGACGGTAAGCTTAGAGAATGAGAGTATTCATCTTAACATAAGGGCCAACTTTTACTAGGCACACTCCCCAGGTGGCAGACAGTGGCATGGCCTTTAGATTTAGAGGATAGCTGTGAATATTTTGACTAAGTGGTCGTGGAACAACACAGGTGGTAGTCACCAGAATGAAGCAAGTTAGCCGGTGGGACAGCTAGCTCTAAAAAATACCTCAAAACCCCGTAACATGGCCACTGACAGGTGAGAGGCACGCGTACATAGCCTTCCGCCTCTGCTGCCTCTCAAGGAAAGTCTATTTAGACAAAGGCTATAACCACACCCAAACCAATGGAAGTCAAGGGGAAATGACCACTGTATTTGTCCCTTGAAAATCTAACTGACAAATTTTGGTCATGGTTGTCACACATGAACTGATACAAGCTAAAAAAAGATTACAAATTGTGGACAGACATGATCGCCCACACCAGTCAGCAAGGCACTTGATGATAATGATGCTATATTTCTAAGTGTGACCAGATCAGGTGAATGAGATCAAAGGATTGAAGATTCTGATCTAAAGTACTCAACACACCTATGGTTTAGATCTTCAGACATGGAATGTTGTACAAAACCAGGAAGTTACGTCTTTCTTGCCCAAATCTATTAAAACGGTACGGATCATATCTTAGTTAACATAAAATTCATCTGCCATCATTTCACTTAGACAGTGACCTTTATGTACACACTCTCTGATTTTGGCAATAAGTACACTCACAGAATACGTTGAGAAAGGTGGAGACAGGCATGCTCTGTGCAGAGTGGCAAACATGGCTTCTGAGGTCACGAGTAGTTAGCATCCTTTAGATACTTTCTCCAGGGAATGCTGGTGTTTTGGGAAATGAGTAGCCGGACAGATTGGCCAGTTCTGTACAACTTGGGAGCCAGTGAACAGTGCGGAGGCCCAAACAGATCATTACGGTCTGAGAAGAATGGCGCTGCGGGGTGTTACCAGGGGATCTGGCCGATGCTTGACACTCAAGGAAAAAGTAAGATGGGTGTACAATCAGACAGTTACTGGTACTTTCGGAAGTGGAACTTTTCACTAGCTGCTGAAGATGGGGACAGAGCACTTATGGGAGTGTCCTGAGTGGTATGATGTCGATTCTGAATTCAACATTCAACAATGAGTACATCATTAAAAAGAAAATTTTGATGCCTCAGGCTAGCTTCATCTTCAACTGTTTCCATATCAGTTTTGAAACAAATATGCTTTATGCTGATTAGCGTCGCAGGTTAACAGATGCTCTGTATTCAACCCAGGGCACGCTTGGTTGTCTGGTAGACTGTAGAGTCTCGAGGTATCAGTAACTCCTTCAATCCATCTTCTTCTTGATCGTCTGCTACATCTTGATGTTTCTACTTCTATACTGTATGGTATCAATAGATTCACCCCTATTTAATGGCCCAATCACGTTTCAGTCTTTGTTTTCCAATGAATACAGTGTGAGGTGTTGTTTCAATAGTTCTTTTAATGTCTTCATGAATACCACCAAATATCTGTGCAAGAGATAAATACTGATCCCCCAAAATTTGTATTCTCAATTCAATTATTTCAATGGCACTTTTCCGAGCTTAAAACAAAATTTAATTTTTGTTATTTGGTATATGCTACATGAGTAACACCACACCTCTCACCAGCTAAAATACAGAATGGCAGATTGCTTGTTGTCTGCTGGCTAGATGGTGTTGTGATTTTTCTAGGTAGGTAGTTGTACCCCACCATGACATCACACAAGCAATAAACACCTGATGACACAAAGTGCCACCATGCGGATGAGGATCACCCGTAGAGAGGTTCCAAAAACTCCTTTCAGCCGTGAGGCCATATTTATGCCCTGACTATATTCAGGGCCCCCGGCGAAAGCCAGGGTGGGGTTTCAAAAAAACAAAAAATGTTATCCCACATGGGGACAACAATGAAAAAAACAATCTAAATCTTTGATGAATGGTGCCTGTTTGATATCAAATGTTGCTTCATAGATAGAATTTTATCTTAGGCATAACAAAATCACCATGTTAATTGTCAGACATGTGAATCTTTACAAAATGTAAGAACTGCACTGTTATCTACTCACGTGTATCTATACTTTTCTCCGCTGATCAAGTGTTTGGAGTATACATTTTGCGTACTGAGGATGTAAAACACATGGCAAGTTAATCAATATCATTATTTTCCTTCATTTCTATTTTGTTGAGGTAAATAATAAGATCCATACATGGTATGCCAGGAATATGGCTTGATGGGCATAATGTTAACTACCTGCAATACGATATAGTTTTGATCACTGAAAGTGAAGCACAACTACAAGAAATGAAGGGCATAATTGTAACAAAAAGTCAAAACAAGGGTCTCAGTTTGAACAGCAGAAAAACAGAAGTAATGGTTATTATTAAGAAAACTGATCCTACAAAATGCAGCATTAAAGTTAATGGGACAATTCTCTAGCAAGTTGATATGTTTAAGTACTTGGGTACTATGATAACATCAGAGGGAAAAAGTATTAAAGAAGTCAAATGTAAAATAGCTGAAGCAAGGGCAGTATTTTGCAGAACCTAAAGAAAATTATATGCAATCGTACCTTGTCAATTATGTGAGAAAAGGAATTAACAAATGCTATATAAATACTATCCTAATATATAAAAGTAAATCAAGGACAGTTAAAAAATTATATGGAAGCTGTGGAGATGTGGTTTATTAAATGAATGATGTAAAAAGTTGACTAATTAGGGACATTTCCTTCAAAGTCGGAGTGCATCTGAAACAAGGAACCAATTGTCAGCATTATAAATAAGCAAGATCTGTAAAATGGATGTGCACGCAAAACTCAAGTTTTGTAAAAAATAAAAATAAAAAGTTCAGAAGAAATTTTACATACTCTCTTAATCAGAGACTGTCAGATGTTGACTCTAAGCAGACCCTGGGTCATCCTGGAGGTCTGGTTCCCTGGTTCTTGGCTTCTCGCGCTTGCCATGGTGGCCAGATTTCTCCCATTCTGCATTTATGTCAAACCATCCTAACTTTTTCACTTCACCGGCTGTAAACTCCAGTGGAAAGTTCTGGTTGTTTGTCCACAAGTGGACTTTACTCTGGTTCCAGAACCTGAGTGTTGTGTGCACATCCATTTTATAGATGTGACTTATTTGTATGCAGACTGTTGGTTACTTGCCTCTCAGGCATATGTGCGGTCCAACTTCGAAGGAGGCCTACAGTTTGTTAACTCTAACGACATACTTGCTGGGGAGGCAGTGGTTCTATTCTTGTTTTCCCCTCAATGGGACTGGGAAGTGAGCATACTTTGGATCTTTTCTTTAGGCAATGCCGGCATAGTGGGTAATGAACAGGCAGACAGATTGGCTGGATCTGCACCACTGGGATGTGAATTGTTATATGACAATACAGATGGGAACAAGCAACAGAATCAGTAGAGAAACAAGATTATTATGGCCTGGAGAGAATGAGGCACCTGGGTGTAACCAGACGGTCTGGCCGGCTCCCTAAACTCAGAGGAAAGGCAAGATAGATTATAACCAGATTGTGACCGGTACCATTTAGTATTGGAACTTTGCACTGGCTGCTGAAGATGAGGAGGGAGCACACGTGGGAATACCCCAGAGTGCTGTGATGTCAATTCTTGACTCAGCTCAACTCAAAGGGGCCCCGGAACCCACACCTAACCGTAACTGATCCCAGTCAAGTTTTTAAGGCCTGTGTTTCAAGATCATGACGTACTGTCTGCTTGCAAACTTTGTCACTTCCACTTTATTGTAAAGTAGCAGAAAATATGAATAACTAAACCTCACCATTCTATCAAGTTGGTGGCCATGGCAGCCATAAATCCTTGAATATTGAAGCTTAGGTCGTAGAGGGAACACAGCGCCAGTCCCAGGACGACGGGGATCAGAGAGAGAAACGTGAACATGCCTGTCAGCTCGCCTATAAATATCCTGGAAATGAAGACGGTGAACAATGGAGCCGAACTTTTGATTGTCTCGGTGAATGACACGCTGACGAACTTAAGTGCAACCAGGCCTAGCACTACAGTGGAAAACCTGGCGATTACAGAAAGTTATAAATGCTGATTTAGTAAAATCTTAAATACGCAAGGTTAATCATTTACAATATGAAATTATTAGCACTGATAACTGCCACAGAGTGGGTCAAATAATAAAGCAAAAGAAATATCCTACAAAAACACTAAATTACAGAAAACGTAGAAAGCAGTGGATGTCTGAGAACTAGACAAAGAGAGAAGTGGATGTCAGAACTAGACAAAGACAGAAGTGGATGTCTGAGAACTAGACAAAGAGAGAAGTGGATGTCTTAGAACTAGACAAAGAGAGAAGTGGATGTCTTAGAACTAGACAAAGAGAGAAGTGGATGTCAGAACTAGACAAAGAGAGAAGTGGATGTCTTAGAACTAGACAAAGAGAGAAGTGGATGTCAGAACTAGACAAAGAGAGAAGTGATGGTAGAACTAGACAAAGAGAGAAGTGGATGTCAGAACTAGACAAAGAGAGAAGTGGATGTCAGAACTAGACAAAGAGAGAAGTGATGAATAGAACTAGACAAGAGAAAGAAGTAGTCAGTTAAACTAGACAAAATAGAGAAGTGGATAAACAAGTAGATAAAGAGAGAATGGATGTCTTAGACACTAGAAAAGAGAGAAGTGATGTCTTTCGCTGCTAAAGACGAGAAGTGGATGTCTTCCTGTATGCAAAGCTAGAGAAGTGGATGTCAGAACTAGACAAAGAGAGAAGTGGAGTGTCTATAGAACTAGACAAAAGAGAAGTGGATGTCACCCATTTAGATAAATTAAAAGCACTGGCATGTGCTTAGGGTGTAGACAAAGAGAGTGTTTACTGATGTCAGTTATAGACAAAGAGAGAAGTCGGTGATGTCAGTATTTTAGTGCAAAGATAGATATTGGTGGTTTGGGAACTATTCAAAGAGACTTCGTTAGTACTAGACAAGAGAGAAAATTTGTGTCAAAGTAGACAAAGAGATTGATGGATTTCTGTCTAGAAAGAGAGAGAAGAAGATGAATTAGAAATAGACAAAGAGAGAAGTGGATGTCTTAGAACTAGGCCAAAGAATATCGTGGATGTCGTAGAAATATGACAAAGAGAGAAGTGGATTTCAGAACTACAAATTGAGAAGTGGATGTGTTAGAATTTAGACAACAGTGAGAAGTGCAGGTCAGATAGACAAAGAGAGAATTGGATGTCTTAGAACATCAGACAAAGAGAGAAGTGGATGTCAAGCGATAATCTAGACAAAGAGAGTAGTGGACGTCCAGAACTAGACAAAGAGAGAAGTGATGGTAGTAGACAAAGAGAGAAGTGGATGTCCGAACTAGACAAAGAGAGAAGTGGATGTCAGAACTAGACAAAGAGAGAAGCTACTTGTCAGAAACTCAAGTATTATATTATTATTACAGAAGTGGACTGTCAAAGAACTATGACAAAAGTGGAAGCCGATGGTAGGTTCGTAATCAAATTTGAGAAGTGGATGGGTCAGAACTAGACAAAAGAGAGAACTGGATGTCACCACCCCCTAGGGGGCAAAGAGAGAAGTGGTTGTCAGTTTGTAGATACCATCGTGGGAAGTCGATCACCACTAGACAAAGACACAGAAGTGTGAAAGATTTTTTAGTGTACAAAATATAGGCAACATCATCGCTGCAGCATCTTTTGCGTTCTAGACAAGAGAAAAAAGTAGATGCGCACAGAAGAGACTATGCAACATAAACAAGCTTAGCACAGGGGCTAAGAATAAACTAGACAAGAGAAAAAAGTAGATGTTAAAGAACAAACTAGGCAACATAAACAAGTAGATATATGATATCTAAAAAAAACTAACAAGAGAAAGAAGTAAGTTAAAGAACAAAATAGGAAACATAAACAAGTAGATATTTAAGAATAAACTAGACAAGAGAAAGAAGTAGATGTTAAAGAACAAACTAGGCAACATTAACAAGTAGACATCTAAAAAAAAACTAGACAAGAGAAAGAAGTAGATGTTTAAAGAACAAACTGACACTAATCAGGCCAACACTAAACAGTTTGTTCTATACATTTCCTGAAATGGTACCCACCTCATGGCTCCAACAAGAATCATATTGCGCCAGAAGTGTGGAGGTTTGCCCTCTCTGCTGACCGGGGTATACATGCCCATTGGCAGGTACATCTGGACAAAACCCAGAAATGTGGTCATCACCATCTGCATGGCACCTGAAGGGGCAAGCATTTTCAAGAATTCTTAGTTTAGTTTTCTACACAATGATCTATAATAGTTTCCCAGTCTTTCCCTGTCTATGCCAGTCTTTCCCAGTCTATACCAGACTTTCCCTGTCTATACCAGACTTTCCCTGTCTATACCAGTCTTTTCCTGTCCATACCAGACTTTCCCTGTCTATACCAGACTTTCCCTGTCTATACCAGACTTTCCCTGTCTATACCAGACTTTCCCAGTCTATGCCAGTCTTGTTCAGCCTGTACCAGTATTTTCCAGTCTATACCAGTCGTTTTCAGTCTATACCAGTCTTTCCCACTCTATGCCAGTCTTTCCCAGTATTTCCCACTGTATACCAGTCTTTCCCACTGTATACCAGTCTTTCCCAGTCTACACCAGTATTTCCCACTGTATACCAGTCTTTCCCAGTCTATACCAGTATTTCCCAGCCTATACCAGTCTTTTTCAGTCTATACCAGTCTTTCCCACTGTATACCAGTCTTTCCCACTGTATACCTAGTCTATACCAGTATTTCCCAGCCTATACCAGTCTTTTTCAGTCTATACCAGTCTTTCCCACTGTATACCAGTCTTTCCCACTGTATACCAGTATTTCCCAGTCTATCCCAGTATTTCCCACTGTATACCAGTCTTTCCCACTGTATACCAGTCTTTCCCAGTCTATACCAGTATTTCCCAGCCTATACCAGTCTTTCCCACTGTATACCAGTCTTTCCCACTGTATACCAGTATTTTCCAGCCTATACCAGTCTTTCCCACTGTATACCAGTCTTTCCAGTATTTCCCAGCCTATACCAGTCTATACCAGTCTTTCCCACTGTATACCAGTCTTTCTTCCTAGTCTATACCAGTCTTTCCCACTGTATACCAGTCTTTCCCACTGTATACCAGTATTTCCCAGTGTATACCAGTCTTTCCCAGTCTATACCAGTCTTCCCACTGTATACCAGTCTTTCCCACTGTATACCAGTCTTTCCCAGTCTATACCAGTATTTCCCAGCCTATACCAGTCTTTTTCAGTCTATACCAGTCTTTCCCAGTATTTTCGAGTATATCCCAGTATTTTCCAGTATTTTTCAGTCTCTCCCAGTCCTTGCCATTTGCTGGTAGTGTCTAGTTGGCCAAGATAAAGCAGTGGTCTTCAAATTTGATTTTCTACTCAAAGATCAAAGCATTCAACTAATGTATTTTTTTCAAAAACTAATCAAGACTTAAAATGTGTTGCTTCTTCTTCTCGTTCACTTAATTTCTTATGGTAGAGATTCAGGGAATTAAAAGGATGCATTAGAAAAAAATTAAATTTGGAAAAAAGCCATTACAAAAAAAAAAAAAAATCTCACAGGGTAAAAGGGTTTAAAAGCCTGACCTATTTAAGTTTGGGCCTCGTAGCAGATCAGGTCAGACTGAGTGTGCAAGTTGACATGTATGTGTAGACCTGGTTGCAACTGACTTGTCAAAGTGCAATAGTTTTTGTGTAGTTGCTTTGCTTTCTATTTACATTTTCGAAATAGGCTGTTCTGAACTGTGCCTGCAAAGTTTTCTGTACTTGGGTGTAGGTGGAGTTATGATACTACCAGTGGATATGTCAGTGTGCTTCAATTCCTTCAGATGCTGAGTTAAAAGAAAGATTGTTGAAATTATTTCCACGGAAAGATTTGACACCTGGAAAAACTAGTGTAGTATGTGTGAACATTTCCTTTTGTCTGATAATACTGTATCTAATAAATACACTGACAAATCTATAGTTAAGCTTGTACTTCCAAGAAAAAATACTTCTTTAGGAAGAGATGCTTATATTTTTACAATCTTCAATCCTTTTTATCTGTAAGAGTATCAGCCTTTCACAAAACTCCAGAGTAAAGTGTATGATATTAAGTTAAGTTAGTTGCGTAACCTTTACAGGACGTTGCAGAACCAACCCCAACAGCCCCTTGCTAGGCAAATTTACGTCCAGTAGTGTGCCATTGCTTCCTGGATGGTCGGCTTTCTTGATACCACTATCAAAACCAACGCAAGGCGCATTGCCCGCAGCTGGGATCGAACTCGACATCCCGGCATTACAAAGTGTATGATATATAAATAGTATTTATGATCAAAAAGAAAATGATAGGCTGTTCTCAGATTTTCAAGATTTTATGAACAGTTTTTATACAACCCGTTAGAAATAGTGCCAAAGAATATAAATTCAACTTATGACCAGTTTGACTTATACGGTCGGAGCAGAACTCAGCAGTAAATCGAACAGACCCTGTAAATGAAAAGAAGAAATTAAAATAATAACATACTGACTACTTACCAAGTAATGTTGGATCACCGCGTAAATTAGCAAGTATGTATTTATTCAGGAACAATGTACAGCCACCGAAGAAATACCACATAATGAGGAATGAGAAGGCACGAACGTTGAACAATCCCAACTTTTCCCTGTCCACATGATGTTGTCTCAGAGATCGGTCTGCAGCACTGTCACTGAGTGAAGTCAGCAGCTGTTGTACGTCTGGTGGCTTTTCTGCGACCATGATACTGCAGCTTCAGAGTCCACTTGCCACCAGGCTCATTCTACAACCAGCAACAGAAACTTTTAGAGAATGATCATGTCTGCTGTAAATTAAAATGGAAAAAATGTTAAAGAACTTGTTTTATTTACAAAGTTGTGGGTTTAGTTTCTGACACAACCAGACTTTTACAACAATGATCTTGGCTCTTAGGTCAATCCAGCCTTATATGGGTGCAAGGTAAAGCCCTGGAAAGTAGAGACAGCTGCCCTGCTGTTCACCATATTGCCTACCGAGTACTGATTGGTCTATAAAATATAGATTGTATGCCCAATAAGCCTACAGGTGTGCAAAAGGGGCCTTTACTTACTTTATTTACAAACAAAAATCTTCTTCTTTTTCTTCATCACAGTCATTGGTTATAAACTCCGGTGAAAAGTTCTGGTTGTTCATCCACTTCTGGACTTAGTCATTTTCCAGAACATGAGCTTGGCATGCACATCCAGTTCACAGATGTCTTTTTTGTAAACAGACTGTTGGTTCCTTGCTTCGCAGGCAGATACACTCCCACACTGAAGGAAACACCCCTAATCAGTCTACATTTTCAACATGCTTGTTAGGGGGAATGGGAGTCGCCGTGGCAGAGCGGCTAGACGCACGCCGCGGATCGGAAGGTCGTGGGTTCGCTCCCTGGCGGAGACGGACTTTTCTTCAAAAATGACCTTGGCTCCCAGGTCGACCCAGCCTTGAGTGGGTACCGGGTGCAGTCCCGGGAAGTAGAGGCAGCTGGCGTGATGCTGACCACATCACCCATCTTGTGCTGTTGGTCTATAAAAATATAGGTCTAGCCCTATACGCCTAAAGGCGTGGAAAGGGTCCTTTACTTTACTTTACTTTGTTAGGGGGAATGTATTATTTTTTCCCCCTCAATGAAGCTCTGAAATACACATGAGGGGGTTCACTGGTTAAGTGGTCTAGTCATTTGCCTCAAGCTCTGAAGATTGTGGGTTTGTTTCATGTGGCACTATTCAGTTCATGAGTGCAACTGTTTTGGAGATCCCTGGTAATCGTCGCCAGAGCTACAGAAATTGTGCTTTGTTGTGATGCTCTCGGCAGGCTGCCAGCCATTCTGTGGAGAGAGACTGAGCCTTTTGGGATAAACCCTGGTGCAAGGAAGTCAATCCCCTCGATTTTTTACATGTAACCTTTCAACAAACAGAAGGAAACACAAATGTAAGATATAAGCTGAAAACCAGTTTCTAATTTGAAGTTCTGGGGCTTATTCTGTGATAAAGACAAGCTAAAACATTCATTTAAATCTATATGCATTATACTATTCGGTGTGACCAACCTGGTCACAAAGAGTTTGTCACAGAAGTCACATTGTTTTGAAACTTCCTTTATTATTAACTACTATTCATATAAGTGCTTCTAAAAAATTGCTAGGTTTTTCAATGAATTCCAGAAACATTTGACTAAAAAGCTCAACAAAATGGGGAAGCAGTAAAACGTGAACAAAACAACACAGCGTACGTGTTGACAAGAAGACACTTAAACCAATCCTCCATTTTAATAGCTCTGACCACAGAGGTAAAGATGATATTTCTGTCACAGCATTAAAATCTTGCTCTGGCGATCATACTACGCGCCTCGCATTGGAAAGTCGCCTCATCCACAGCTTAGGCGTTCTTAGTCCAGGTGGTATTAATATCCAACATACCTTTATCTAAAAAGTTCTACTCTTATCATATTTTAAATGTTAATTATTTTCTTTTATTTCATATTATTACTTTATTAATTTCTGGCTGTTTGTCCACTTCTGGACTTGTCTTGTTCTAGAAGTTGAGTTATGCATTCCCATTATTTGACAGATCTGGCTTATTTGTGTGCAGACTGTTGGTTCCTTGCCTGTCAGGCAGATGCACTTAAACTTTAAAAAAAAACAAAAAAACACTTAATTAATTAGTTGCCTTTTATGCAGGGATGCAATTTAGAATTATGAGGCCCTAAGGTATACACAGCCCTGAGGTCCTTACTGTGTGTGTGTGTGTGTATACAAGTTACTTAAATGGGTTATCATCATTGCACTCAAGACATGTCCACAGGTGCTCAGATCCTCCCCTCAGTATCAAACCACCGTCCAGTGCTAATAGTACTAGTTCTGTGTTGATTAACAAGTCCTCTGATGAGCTGGTTTGCGTCTCGTTTTTTGCTATTCCCATCTCAACTCCCAAGTCTGCCATTCTGGCAAATGATGTTAATACACCAAAGTCATCCAATCTTCCCATTTCTCAGAGGCATTAAAAATGTCAGCATGATCCATAGGTTGACCATCGGTAGTGATAGCGGCTCCAGCCAACCTATCAGCTCTTGCATTTATACCAACGCCTGCTGTGAACGCCCATGGCATACAAAGGATCCGTCTGTGTAGATCAGTACATCTGCCTGATCTGAATTTTCACTGATTCTGCTCTCTGCATCGCCTGTTGAAGGTGGCAGTACAGGAAAATGTACAAATAAATGCATGAGGCATGGGTATCTCACTCTGCACCAGGGATGATGTCCGTTAGGCTGTATATTTGCATATATAAACATATATGTACACACCCATATATATATAGTTTATAGCATACACAGAAAATAAATAAAAGGCTGGTGCTAACAAACAACAAACTGAATATTTTATCACTTCAAATGTGCTACATGTACATGTTGGAAATTTTAAAAAAGCTTTAGATAATATACTTCAAATACTATTAATAACATTAGACACTCGGGTGGGGGGGGGGGGGGGGGGGGGGGGGAAACTATTTGGGGGAAGGTTTTTAGGCCCCTATTACAAGTTGAGGCCCCAAACTGCAGCTTATTTAGCACTTTAACACTGCTTTTATATGTTTGTTGAGGAGGGGGGCGGCTCTACCACCCCCCTCTCCACTTGATTCTCCCTCGCAGACACACAATGGGGCTTCAGTACCCAGGGGGGGGGGGGGTAATATAAGTATATATTATAATATATAAAACCCGGCCTTAGTTTCGAGGAACAGTGGAACACGGTCTGCCGAATGTGTTAATTAGTTAACTTAAATTTAATTATGACATTAAAATAAGGTCAATCGGAATGATACCAACACATTTGTTTTACAGTAGCTGTGTTACCTGTATGGGTCACACATCCCCAGTACAAGCGACAGAGAAGCACACATACAGCGGAGACGCCCAGTCATACACGTCTCCAAATTCCAAACTGGGCGGCCATTCAAAGGGACTGCATTCTGGAGAATGTCTGCCCTGGCAGGTGTGTAAGAAGTACAGGTGAGAGAAAAGTCAACACCACCCAGGGCTGTCGAAGTTGATACTTTCCGTATATTGTTAGTACTGTTGTTCATGATGCAGACCACTTGTCATCCAAGGTAATAATGATCAATGATTAAGATTTGCGAAGTTGGCTGATTAGTCTAATAGCCTGGAAAGTTCTTGAACAGTGCGGACAACAGGTGGAAGCAGTAAGTATGGGGTTAATGATACGGTTCCTTGTAGTCTGCCTCAGTTTTAACCTGTGCAACCTCCGCTACCTGGGAGGCTTATAAACTATTCCTGAGGTATGTACGCCATCCAGAACGGTCCTCTGCAACAGCCTCCTATGTTGCTGTGTTGATGCCAAAAGAATTGAACACGTCTTCATTTCTGCGAACACGTCTTCATTCCTGCGAACACGTCTTCATTTCTGCAAACACGTCTTCATTTCTGCGAACACGTCTTCATTTCTGCGAACACGTCTTCATGTCTGCGAACATGTCTTCATGTCTGCGAACACGTCTTCATGTCTGCGAACACGTCTTCATGTCTGCGAACACGTCTTCATTTCTGCAAACACGTCTTCATGTCTACGAACACGTCTTCATTTCTGCGAACACGTCTTCATGTCTGCAAACACGTCTTCATTTCTGCGTACACGTCTTCATGTCTGCGAACACGTCTTCATGTCTGCGAACACGTCCTCATGTCTGCGAACACGTCTTCATGTCTGCGAACACGTCTTCATGTCTGCGAACACGTCTTCATGTCTGCAAACACGTCTTCATGTCTGCAAACACGTCTTCATGTCTGCTAACACGTCTTCGTGTCTGCGAACACGTCTTCATGTCTGCGAGCACGTCTTTATGTCTGCAAACACGTCTTCGTGTCTGCGAACACGTCTTCATGTCTCCGAACACGTCTTTATGTCTGCGAACACGTCTTTATGTCTGCTAAACACGTCTTCATTTCACAAGCAAATTTAAGCATTGGCAAACAATTGTGGGCAAGTGCCAATCGCAAAAACAACAAAAATGTGTGAACTATAGTAAAAACTATGAGAGCAGTGAAATGTATTTTAAAATCGTGAAGATAGCACAGTTCTTAAATGCTATTCCAGCATACAAATTTTTGGACATTTACCTCAAAGTAAAGACAACATGAAAAGATCGGGTTTTCAGAAAAATATACACGGAACAAAATTGAAATATAATGTTAGGACGTGTCATCGTTTCGGAAGATTAAAAAAACAGCAACCCTAGTTTGACATCATGACATGGATGTTCGTCGTCAGAATGACTGAAATATTTGCGGGACAGAAGACTGGAAGCTAACAACGTCATACGGCTTGAACTTGAAGAAGAAGATGGTGAAAAACAATAATATAATAATAATAAAACGAAGAAGAAGAAGAAGAAGAAGAAGAAAAGAAGAAGAAGAAGAAGAAGAAGAAGAAGAAGAAGAAGAAGAAGAAGAAGAAGAAGAAGAAATAGTAGTATTGGTAGTAGTGGCAGCAGCAGCAAAACAGCAGTAGTATTAGTATAGTACTAGTTTACCTGATACGTCCGTTGCACACCAAGTTTTCTCGGAATGACTACAACGCCCCACCTACAGTTTTCAGTTGGCATATTGTCTAATGTGACCCTAGACGTCAAGTTTTGTTTGAATAATTGCTCATTAATAGCTGTGAATTATCAAAATGAATATGATCTACAGGAACATCTGACTACTCTCAACAACAGCTGTTTACAACATAATATGAGAATCAGTACGAAAAAAACAGAAGTTTATGAAGATCAGCAGAACACACAGTTACACTGAATATAAATGTTGGAAGTGCCAAAATCAAGCAACACCCACAAGAGTTCAAATACTTGGGCAGTATCATTTACAGAGGATGGAAGAATGGACAGAGAGCGATAGAAACAAGAATACAGAAAGCAATGCTGTCACATACCAACTATCACCTCTGCATTAAACATCCCAGATATAACATGAAGACCAAAAGAACAATTGATAAACACCATCTTCATTCAACACTCTGTACCATTGTGCCAGACATGGACAATCAACAAGACCCATGAAAGAAAATAGAAGTCTGTGAAAATGAAAATGTCCTAAGAAAAGCAGCGAATAAGACCAGACTAGGACAGGATTAAAGATATAGATCATTAGAAACACTGGCACAAAATACACCATGTTTAGACTACATAGAACATCAAAGAAATGAAATGGTTTGGACATCTAACCAGGATGAAAATGATCAAATAACATCACAAATTTTCAACCAAAGAAGCTCAGGACATATAAGGCAAGAGGAAGACCAAGGAAAGTGTGGATTGACGGGGTCTCCGAAACCTGCCAAAAGCATGGCCTCAGAACATCAGATGCTGCCCGCCTTGCTTTATGACAGGAAACTTGATGCCTCTCCCCACAACGCTTAGCGGCATACGTGGGAAGGAAAAAAGTAAGGTAAAGAAAAAAAAAAAATAGCTGTGAATTTATGTGTCATGTTGTTTCCACAGCCCCGGGAAATCCCCGATTATTTATATTAATGTGTGTTGTACAATTATTGTCTGTAAGTGAATATCTTGATAAAGCTGAATACTAGACAAATTGACTTGAAACCAGAAATAGGGTTGGTTTAATAATATATTCAGTGATAAGATGGGGCCACAGATACATCAGGGCTCTATAGAACTCAGAGGTTCTCTATTATTATTCTCAAACAGTGATCTGCCGAGCACATGCGTATCTGCATATCAGGTTTGATACACACCGTCAATTGCACAGTCAGGTTCGCAGAAGGAAGTGTAACTAGGTAGGTAGGTAAGGTCTACCCCACTAGGACATCACACAAGCGATAAACACCCTGTGACATAAAGTGCCACCATGCGGATGGAGATCACCAGTGGAGAGGTCCCGGAAACTCCGTTCAGCCGTTAGGCCATCTTTAAGGTCCAGCTATATTTAGGGCCACTGCAAAATAACTAAAAACTGCATTCCACAAGGGGACGACAGTATATAAGAAAGCTAGCAGGTTAAACAGGGGAAAATCCTGGGTGGCTTAGGCTGATGATATTATTCAATAATTTTTATTCAACTGAGGACATAGAACCTGGTAAGGAATAGGTACGAGTGCCAGCAGAGTGGTGCATATCCTTTTCAATCTGCATAAAGCTGGATAGATGCTTCAGGCAATAACGCCCATGGGTGGTTGAGGTAGAAGTTCAAATCTTAGCTTTTGAAAAGTCTGTTGATAATTATCAGTTATCTTCACTGACGGATACGTCGTTCGACACGAACAAAGTTCAATGGCTGTCGCGGTTCTGATTGGAGGGAAAACTGTAAAAGAATATAGCGTGGCTTTGCTTCGAATACAAGTAAGTCTGACTATGAAAGCGATGGTGGTAATAAAAACAATGATGTGGCTAGAGACATCAGTTTTCCCACGTGTACTTTTTAAGTTTGGTTCAAAGGACAAAAAGGCGTTTACCAGCAGGCTCTGTGGATAGCTTCAAGCAAGGCTGGGCACTTAAAACCCCTTGGTCATCCACTGCACCTAGGTCCATTTCCAATCGTCTCGACAATGTCCTGCCATTGGATCGATATAGACAACAGGCGAGAGAGTGAGGTCGACGACTTGCGCAACTCTTGCTCGCTGAAATCCAAGTCCTTGCGCAAGGCACTTTCACCCAGCTACTCGTAATCATTGGTCACTACTCCTTTGGATGAAAGAGGTCTTCATCACTCGTGATGGACGAAACAACAACTTTCTAAGTGATTCCATGATCATGCTTAAGAAAATGGTTGGATTCTCTGAGGAAATCTCGTCTGATAGGAATCAGTTTCCTTTTTGTGCCATGACACTCTGGGGTAAGTGTGAATGTACGAGTTGATTGGCTTTCTGGCAGGGCCACGCTAGCTACAGGAGAAGCAATGGACCAGACCGACATTCTCAGTGCTCTCAAGGAGGCAGGGCGAGAAGATGAATCAGGAGTTAACGTTGAATCAACAACACGCAGAAGACTTCAAGAACTTCAGGCCAAAAGGGATGTCGCCACACATGAACACTGTACAGGTAGCCAAAGAAGATCATTGAACTAATACAGGACTGGTGTTATCAGTCGACACGTGCTGAAGATTGGATTAGAGCGCTTATGTATTTGTCCAATGTGTAGTGAAGATAATCTGTCAACTAACTAACTAACTAAGTGACTGACTGACTGACTAACTAACTAGCTAGCAAGCTAACTAACTAACTAACTAACTAACTAACTAACTAACTAACTAACTAACTAACTAACTAACTAACTAACTAACTAACTAACTAACTAACTAACTAACTAACTAACTAACTAATTAACTAACTAACTAACTAACTAACTAGTTAGCTAGCTAGCTAACTAATTAACTAACTAAATAACTTACCTAATTACCTACTTACTCACTCACTCACTCACTTACTCACTCACTCACTCACTCACTCACTCACTCACTCACTCACTCACTCACTCACTCACTCACTCACTCACTCACTCACTCACTCACTCACTCACGTTACTCACTCACTCACTCACTCACTCACAATCACTCACACTCACTCACTCACTCACCCTCACTCACTCACTCACTCACTCACTCACTCACTCACTCACTCACTCACTCACTCACTCACTCACTCACTCACTCACTCACTCACTCACTCACTCACTCACTCACTCACTTACTCACTCACTTACTCACTTACTTACTCACTTACGAACAGATCTATGCAGCCGTGAACTTACGAACAGACCGATGCAGCCGTGAAGGGATCCTAAGTCCTTCAGACGGCGTGGCCACTTTGCCACGGAGACCCTCGTAAAGAAGAAGATTAAGATTACAATGGACACTAAGGAGGCAAACGAAGAATCGAAAAAAAAAAAAACATGCAAAGAAATTGCAAACATACGGATTGACGAAGCTAATAGAAACCAAATAGAAGCCCTAAGACACATAATGATGGGAAACATTATTATTAAATGGCACACGATAGAACAGAACCGAAAAATTGATTGCGATCTTTACGTGACGTATAATGCCACAGCAAAAGAAGAAGGAGGAGGAGGGAGAGGATAAATGGGAAGAGGAGAAAAAAAGAAGAGGAAAAAAAAGACGAAGAAGAAGAGTACGAATAAGGAGAAGAAGAATAAGAAAAATAAAAAGAATAAAAAGAAAAAGATAATGATGAAGAAGAAGAAGAAGAAGAAGAAAAAGATAATGATGAAGAAGAAGAAGAAGAAGAAGAAGAAGAAGAAGAGAAGAAGAAGAAGAAGAAGAAGAAGAAGAAGAAGAAGAAGAAGAAGGAAGAAGAAGAAGAAGAGAAGAAGAAGATGATGATGATGCAGAAGACAGTTAAAAGCAAACCCACAATATGTTCTTAAACAGCTGGTGTGTTTGTGTGTAAATAATTATATATATATGACATGCTCTGCATAGAAGTTTAATGATGTAACATTTTATTCTGGATAATTTGATTCTGGTGTCCTATGTTAGAAAACCTGAGAACCGTTGCACTTGTCCAACAGACATTCTAATTTCTGCACTTAACAAACTTGCACTCTCCTGCCACACTTTTTTCCCATCTTCAAGCCAAACTCCGGGGACTGAGAGACTAGAATTACCTGGTGGAGAAAATAGCAGCCACTGATTGTTAAGTTGGTGCATCAGTGTGCATTTAAAGGTTTGCTATCTAACATCTATGTCTTAAGCGGCTGGAAGAAAATTGGAAAAGACAATGCGTTGGAAGACAGAAAGAAATCATCTTTTGGATAAAATTAGTACAAAGCCACACTTGTCGACGCTTCAGTATCTTGACGTTGAAAAACAGGAGTAATGCCAGTAAAAGCGAGAAGAATGAAGAGCAGCTAACCTCGAAAATATCCAGGGTGAGATAAAAGAGATAACAGAAACTAGTTCGAGAGAAACTTGTAAACTGAACGTTTCAAAACAGATAAATCATAAGCATAACATATGAAGACAAAATGATATTCATAGAGCGAAGTATGTTATCAATGTGGGGCGAAAGAAGATATGTTTACACATTGAATAGATTCATTTGAAACAGATGTAGTTTGTAAAGATAGTGACATATAAAATTTTTTTGTTTTTGTTTTTAAAGCTATGTGTGCCATATGCTAATAACATTCCACTGCCGGCACACAGAAGATACCAAGTTCCACTTAGTGTGGTTGCAGTAGTCGATACCCTACACTGTCCCATGCATCATAATCATGTAGCGGGTTCTTTACGGCACGTCGCTCTCATTATAGTCCGCCTAATAGCAGCCCGGTCCCTCGCCAGCTCTCCCGCATCATGTACTCTTGTCCAATGTGTCTCTTATGTCCCGTGCCCATCTTTGCACTGGTCGACCCCTGCCCCTCTTACTCTGCGCCGTACCAGTGTTCTCTCTAAGCCACCATGTAACAGGGAGATGTCATCACTTGTTTGTTATGAGGTAAGATATTGCGTATTAGTTGATGGGACGACAGTCAACAGGTCTTAGTAACCTTGACATTTCCCCTTTCTATAACCTTCGTTTGTTATAAGCAAAGAAATATTTTGCAAATGAATAATCTGAAAATAGTGAATAATGTCATTGTTGACGTGGCCTTTCAAAAAGAATGTAGTAGTACTGCCTTTCCAGAAGTCTCTAAGAGGTCAGCTGTCAAATGAGCACGAAGTGGGCACAGGATATAAGTTACACCTTGGCCAGGAAAGAGGGGCAGGGGCCGACCAGCACGAAGTGGGCACAGGATAAAAGTTACAACTTGGCCAGGAAAGAGGGACAGAGGCCGACTAGCACGAAGTGGGCACAGTATATAAGTTACAACTTGGCCAGGGAAGAGGGACAGAGGCCGACTAGCACGAAGTGGGCACAGGATATAAGTTACAACTTGGCCAGGGAAGAGGGTGCACTAGCACGAGTGGGGCACAGGAGATAAGTTCTGGCCAGGGAAGAGGACTGAGGCCCC
Organism: Candidula unifasciata; assembly: GCA_905116865.2. NCBI lineage: Eukaryota > Metazoa > Mollusca > Gastropoda > Stylommatophora > Geomitridae > Candidula > Candidula unifasciata. The sequence continues at coordinate 26,249 of CAJHNH020001170.1, forward strand.
GATAGCACAGTGGGCACAGGATATAAGTTACAACTTGGCCAGGGAAGAAGGACAGAGGCCGACTAGCACGAAGTGGGCACAGGATATAAGTTACAACTTGGCCAGGAATGTGCACGAGTTGGGAGATCTGGCCGTCTGTGATCAGTGACGTTCTACAAAGGACCTGCTACATGAAGACCATGATTATGATGTTGATGATGATGATGACGATGATGATGATGAAGATGATGATTATGATATAATGACGATAAAAGCCAAAGGTGGATATGCCAGGACGACGTCAAATTTGAAACTAACGGAAAAGTACGCCTCTGTTGAATTCTGAACAGAGACAACACATTTACAAGCCCAATCAATAAAACAATCTTGCACGTCAATGGAGGTGAACGAAGCATGATGTACTTACTAAAATAACAGCTACAACAACAAAGGAAAACCTTTTAACTCGAAAGACGCTATAATTGCAACTGACTTCAATAATGTATACTTTTCTTGGAAATTGCTGGCGAATTACGAAATCAATTCACATTACATGACTTTCCGCAGCCCAATCTGGCAAGTGAAATGTTGGCAAGGAAAGTGTTCTTGGCGACCGTTCCATTTATATACTGCGGGCGTCGTTGACGACGGGAGAATAATGGCGATAAATTGATCCAACAGTGAATAGATTTTCTAGCACGGACTTCGGGGACAAGTGATGGGCGCAGGAGTAAATAAAACTGTCTGCGGTCAATGAAACAGTGACATATAATTAGCTCTTTCTTTTTCCTCCTCTTCTCATCCTCCTCATCGCCCTTTTCAGTCCATTTTTATTTCGCCTTCGTCTTTATCTTTGCCTTTAAATTCGCTGTCTCTTCATCCTCCTCCTTTTTTCTCTGCTGCTGATTCCTCTCATCTAGCTTCCGTATCTTCTTCTTCTTCTTCTTCTTCTTCTTCATTTTCTTCTTCTTCTTCATTTTCTTCATTTTCTTCGTCTTCTTCTTCGTCTTCTTCTTCTTCTTCTTCTTCTTCTTCTTCTTCTTCTTCTTCTTCTTCTTCTTCTTCTTCTTCTTCTTCTTCTTCTTCTTCTTCTTCTTCTTCTTCTTCTTCTTCTTCTTCTTCTTCTTTTCAATGTAGCATATATCGTCATTTCTTGCACATTTCCCAATGTATTAGTGCTTTCAGTGACTGTTCAATCTCTTGCTGACTTGATATTTTAGGTTGTTGCGTATCCTTTACAGGACGTTGCAAAACCAACCCTAGTAATAAAAGTCTTTAGGCGTATTGGGCATATGGGAAGTGCCACCAAATTTTTTACAGACCATCAGCATTCGGTGGGTAATGTGGTCAGCATTACGCCGGCTGTCTTTACTTTCCCACGACAGCCCATTTTGGTACCCATTTTAGGCTGGGTCGACCTGCGACGCCCCATACCATGATAAAAATCCACGCAGCCAGCAATGGGTTTCGACAAAGCTGATCCTAGCAGTTTTTTTTTTTTTTTACTGTTGTGGCTTTTCTAGGCAAATCTTTACATTTAGTAGTTCGCCATTGCTTCTGAACAGTCAGCTCTCGGTACCACCATCAAAAACAACACAAGACGTTCTGCTGCTAAACAGTCCACAACTGGGATCGAACCCGGCACTCTGGCATTATGAAGCGAGTTCGCAACGCCCACACCACGGAGAACGACATTTGGTATTTACTGTGTGATGTCAATGACGGGTGCAAAATCTTGTCTGGCAAGTCACTTCTTTCGTGGAGCGACATGTAACAGTCCACCGACGTGGCAGATGAGGATGTTTGTCGTCGATGCTGCAATAAAAAAAAATGAGGTGTAGCAACTGTAGCAGTAGTCCAAGTTAAGTAGTAGTAGTCATAGTAGTAGTAGCAGTGATGGTGTTGATGGTAGTACTAGCAATAGCAGCAGCAGCAGTCTGAGTAATAGTAGTAGTAGTAGTAGTAGCAGTAGTAGTAGTAGTAGTATTAGTAGCAGCAGTAGTAGTAGTAGCAGTAGAAGTAGTAGTAGTAGTAGTAGTAGTAGTAGTAGTAGTAGTAGTAGTAGTAGTAGTAGTAGTAGTAGTAGTAGTAGTAGTAGTAGTAGTAGTAGTAGCAGCAGTAGTAGTAGTAGCAGTAGAAGTAGTAGTAGTAGTAGTAGTAGTAGTAGTAGTAGTAGTAGTAGTAGTAGTAGTAGTAGTAGTAGTAGTAGTAGTAGTAGTAGTAGTAGTAGTAGTAGTAGTAGTAGTAGTATTAGTAGCAGTGGTGGTGTTGGTGGTAGTACTAGCAATAGCAGCAGCAGCAGTAGTAAGGAAGACATGCATGAAACATTGATAAAAAAAGAAGAAGAAGAGGATGGTGATGATGACGATGATGATGATGATGATGATGGATGATTATGATGATGATGACGACAACGATGATGAAGACAGACAGTCAGACATAAATTCGCATAGAGTATATACATACAGACGAAAAGCATAATAGTCAACTTCAAATTATCACAAACGACAAGTAGACGTTGCGTTTAGAAAACCTTCACCAGCACATGATATGAACATACATTGTTACAACTGCAAAGACAAAAACAAAGAAAAATACAAAGTGAAAGAAATACAGACAGAAATAATATCACAAATGTGATTACATAAAATTTCAAACAGATGAATTCTTAGAAATGTTTTACAAGCAAATAACCCTTATAGACTTAAAGGTAAAGTCAGGAGATGTGAACCAGCGTCATTGCACACGGTTATAAACCATAAGTGCTCTGCCACCAGTACGGACAGCTGATAAGAAACTGTCCGCCTGTGTCACCGTACGCACGTAACTCCGTAGCTACAGCGACATTCCTCCATTTACCCCAGAGTGTCAACTCTTGTACCCATTTCCTAGAGGCTGGGTGAACCCCGGAAACAGCCCGGTTTCGAACACCGACTGTGGGCTGCAGCTAGTCGTAGCTGGATTTGAAAGCGAGTCTCCTATCGACTGCATGTGCTACCTTATAAACTGGTTATATTTGAGAGATCCTGAGAATCATGCATTGCAGCCGGAGTGTCGATGGATTTCCTTCAAAATAAAGTTAATGTTGTGACAAAGACTTACTTTCTATTAACATATTTTTGTTCAGACGTCAGTTAGTAAGAGAGAGGGGGAGAGGAGAGACAGAGAGAGACTGGAAAAAAACTGAGAAATAGTCGGGAACAGAGAGAGAGAGAGAGAGAGAGAGAGAGAGAGACAGAGAGACAGACAGACAGACAGATAGAGAGACCGGAAAAAACTGAAAAATAGTCGGAAACAGAGAGACAGAGAGAGAGAGAGAGAGAGAGAGAGAGAGAGAGAGAGATAGAGAGAGAGAGAGAGACAGACAGACAGATAGAGAGACCGGAAAAAACTGAGAAATAGTCGGAAACAGAGAGACAGAGAGAGAGAGAGACTGGAAAAAACTGAGAAATAGTCGGAAACAGAGAGAGAGAGAGAGAGAGAGAGAGAGAGAGAGAGAGAGAGAGAGAGAGAGAGAGAGACATAATGGAAGAAAGACTGTGAGAAAGAGGTAGACTGGGGAAGTGATCAAGAAAGTGGATCAATAAGTTCTAAAGAAAAAGGAAAGGGTGAGAAGAGAAGAGAGAGTGAAAGACAAGTGGATTAGAGAAGTGACCAAGAGAATTAGTGAATGAGTGAGTTAGAGACATAGAGAGAGAAATAGAGGGGAGAGGAGATAGAGAGAAAGAGAGGGGGAGAGAGAGAGAGAGAGAGAGAGAGAGAGAGAGAGAGACAGGAGAAAATATTAACTATAGGAAATATTTGTATAATCTCACTGAAGAGATAAAAACAGAGTTCAGTAAGAATAGCGGAATGTTTGAAAACACGTCTTGAAATATAACGACAAACCAAATTCTTCTTCCTCTTCTTCTTTCGCTCGTTTGAAATAGATTATCTATATCTGCAATGTTGTCTCTAGTATGAACTTCAATGTCTTTTGTAATTCACTCAGAGACCCGTAAAGTTTGCCTTGCACCAATGTTTTTCTTGACTAAAGGTTTTGCCTTGATATGTTGTATTTGGGACAGTCTTGGAGGACAAGATCTGTTGTCGCAGGTGCCAATCCACATGTGCACATGGCTGATTCGCCAATCTTAACTTGTGTGTACATGTGGCTGCGAAGTTGATTGTGTCTTGTTCCAAGGCGTAAAATAATAACTTACTGGTCTGTCCATAAATGGTAATCGTCTTGTGCCGGTTTTGGGGTTTTGGTGGCTTTCTGATTGATTTGATTATTCTCTTCTTCTGTCGATACGAGACTGGTACGTCAGGATTTTTTATTCGCACCTTCCTAAGCTAGTTTATCAGCTCTTTCATTTCCAGGAACTCCCCAGTGGGATAGTATCCATTGCAGTTATCTTACACCGCCTGCCTATTTTGGAGAGTAGTGTTCGTATACCAGGTAGTTTTACAGATTGGAGTGCCTGAAGAACCCCTCTTGCATCTGTCAGAAATACCACGGGTTGTGACTACTACACGACAGTTGCCTCAAGCATCATATGAAGATCAATACTGAAAAGACAGAAGTAATAAGCATAAGTAGAGAGCAACAGACCATCGACATAAAGATTCTAAATCACAGCCTAAAACAAGTGCAATAATTTAAATACTTGGGAAGTATCTTTACATCCAATGGTAAAATAGACAGAGAGATCGAAGCAAGAATCCAACAAGCCAACAATGTCGCATACCAGCTTGACCCAATTTCAAAACACCCTGCTGTCCCAGCTGAGATAAAAAGACAAATTATAAATACAATCTTTATACCGACATTAGGTTATCAATGTCAGACTTGGACATTAACAAAAGAACACGAGAGAAGACTAACCACCTGTGAAATGAGATGTTTGAGGATGGCTGCGAATAAAACCAGAAGAGATCGAGTGAGAAACGATGTGATTACAAGAACTATTGGAACCATACTCATCGTTAAATTTATTGAGAAGCAAAGAATGAAATGGTTTGGTCACCTAATGAGAATGGAACCAACGATGACAGCATCAAGAGCATACAACATGAAAATCGAAACACCAAGAGGCAGGGGAAGACCAAGAAGAAGATGGATTGAAGGAGTCACTGACAACTTGAGACTTCATAACATCACGGCATATGAAGCGACTGAGCGCGCCCTGGCTCGGTTGCCGATCATCTGATAGACTGCGACACCTAGCGGCACAAGCAGATTTTGACAAAAGAAGAAAGAAGTGAAATATGACGTATATTTAACAGTTTCCCTTCTGCTATTTTGACGGCTTGAACTTCTACATCATAGTTGTGACAGTGCTTTCCTGTGGGTATTTTGGCTGTATATTAGGTATTATTTGGATGCTCAATATACACGAAAAAAAACAACAACAAATGTTTCGAAATTTAGCCCAAGTTACCCCATAACAGGAATAAGTTTATGTTACAACCGAAGCTTTTAATAAATTCGTATTAAATTTAGCAACTGCTGTTAAAAAATATCACGCTTGTCTGTGTCTAGACTTGTTTTAGACTAGATATCGGCAAGTTACATAGTTCTGGAAATATAGACTTCCAATAGCCACAGATAGATCAGTACTTATTTCAAACTTGGACAGCTATGACCTTTTCCGGCGAAAAAAACTTCCATCTAGAACCAGACAGAGAGGAGAATACGATACTGCGAGCAGATAGTGGAGAATGGCAGGAAGCCACATTAGAGGAGAACTGATGTTAATCTGTGCCAGCCCCTGGCCAAAAATGTAATCCAAAATATTTAAGAGAGAAAGTACATGTTTTCTTTTGGCACGACATGATGGCTTATTCAAATGTAAAGCGTGCTTCGTGTTTATGTAACTTTCACAGGTTGCTTAATTGATTTAATTATTTGTTGACCCCGTGTGGGTTCTGGTACACTATAATAGGGATAACAAGAATAGACCAACTGCCTACCCTTTTTGGCATGTTGTAAGAGTCAACTAATTGGGGGCTTCATTCAAAGTCAGAGGTCATCTGCCTGAGAGGCAAGGAACCAACAGTCTGCATTCAAATTAGTCAGATCTGTCAAAAGGATGCACACGCAACACTCAGGTTCTGGAACAAGGCTGCAGTCCAGAAGTGGACGAACAACCATAATTTTCTGCCAGGGTTTACACCCGTTGAATGCGAAGAATAATAATTATTTGTTGCATTATTGATTGAAACATAAATTTTTGTGTACTTTTGAACTACTGACTGATTTTTTAAAAGACAGACTGCGGGAATAAATGATTAAGTAACCAAGTAACTAAGATTTAGTAACACTGGGCTCTTTACGCCCTTTGCCCCATTCTTGGCCAGAAGTCACAAGATTACATAAGGAATCTAACTAGGCAATTTGGCAACGTTTGACGACTGCATGAGAAATCTGGTAGGCGTTTCTAAATCAGGAATCTCATAGAAACGACTACATTATAAATCTGATGCACATTTATAAATAATAAATCTGATAGAAATGACTACTTTAGGAAGTTGACGGATATTTGTAAATCAGAAATCTGACAGCAATGGCAGCTTCTATTTCTGTTCTCTGAGACACAATTCCAGTGTAAATTTGTTTTTCTAGTCTTCTATTAGGGGAGTCGCCTGGCGTTGGCGGCTATATGCCCGCCTGCGGATCGGAAGGTCGTGGGTTCGAGTCTTGACGGAGCCGGACTTAATAAAAATGATCTTGACTACCAGGTCGACCCGGGATTGAATGGGTACCAGGTGCAGCTATGTGAAGTAAAGGCGGCCGGCGTGGTACATCACCCACCAAGTTCCGATTGGTCAATAAAAAAAGGTTTAGCCCTATAGTCCCAATAAGCCTAAAGGCATGGAAAAAGGGACCTTCACCTTACTTTTACTAGTCTTCTATTGCCTCTCTTGTACTGCAAATTTCCTGCTGTCACGATGTATTCTATTCAAGTCTTTCTCTCGCGTTCCTCAAACGCGGAAACTGGTTCTTTTTTGTAAGTCATTTCGTTTTCAACACATCCTTTTTAGTTGCTACTCACGTTCTTTTTTACGACCACATCGCAGTAGCTTTTGCAGTTTGGCTCTGATTTGCTGAATGTGTGTGATTTACTTTTCACACCACAGGATTGGGCCTATATTGTTCTTAAGGAGTCCTTCTCAGCACAGTTGATAAAGTTGATGAATGGTTCAGATCAAGCTGAGGATTATATAAGAGTAAGGGGACGGCCGAGGAAAACATGGATCGACAACATTAGACACTCTACGCCTCCACGGCATGACAATAACCAGTGGCAGCCAGGGTGAACTGGATCACAAACTATTCCTCCCCACGCGGCTTAACGGCAAAGTGGTTTATGATGATGATAATATAATATATTTTTTAACGTTTTTCTGAGATTAGGTGCTGTAATTTAAAACGGTAGAGGTCGCAGAGCTTTATATTACAATGTGTCTCATCAAGTCTGAATCCAGTCCTCCCTTCTGCCTATTCCCCTCTGAATCAATGTTTCAAAGTATGGATACTTTGTTCCGTTTGTTTATCTTTTCCAGAAGTCAAAGCTCTCATTAAGAGAAAATCAGAAACAGATTGGAAAACCAACACTGGTTATAACTACGAAAAAGATTTTCTGAAACACTCGAACAGAACAGACCAAGTCACAGTTTTTCGCTTACGCACTGGACACTGCAGACTCAATAAACACTCACATAAATTAGGTATGAGCCAAACAGCTCTCTGCCAGTGTCTTCGTGCTGAACAGACTCCAGAACATGTCCTGCAAGACTGTCCTCTCCTGGCGGAGCTGCGGAGCGACATATGGCAACACCCAGTAGAACTGACAACTAAGCTTTGGGGAAACCCAAGAGACCTTGAAAAAACATCCCAGTTTATTACCCACAGTGGATTATGCGCATGACCAGAGATCGCTGAAGTTCCGTTTGTTTGACTTTGTTGCACTTGATCCCAGCAAGCCTTCACCGGGTCCACGTTTTCAAAAAGTAACTCACAGCACAGAGAAGCGGCCAGTCTATCTGCCTGCTCATTCCCTCCCATCACACTAGAATTTCGAGCAAGAAATCCTTGATATGGTTCTGGTGTGGGTTATGTTAAGCCATTCGATCTACTTTACGTGTAAGACACCATTCTTTTGGCCAGAAAGAACAACAGTGGAAAGTAAACTCTATGGACCACTGAATGAACTAACAACGACAGTGAAATTTATTACAAGAGACAAAATTGCTGATATAAACAACTTATTTCAGGCGAACGAAAGAAGAAGAGTAAGAAACCATTCTTTATTTTGATGCATGCTCTGCGAGTCCGTTAGAGTTACCTCGGATTATACCACTCTTCAGCCTTCGAAAAGCAACTATTACCACCTCTACCTCCATTCTTATGTTTGGTGTCGTAATGTTATGAAAGAGGTTATCCTTCTTCAAACAACGCTGTAGGGGATTTGCTGGGTAAATAAATCGTCACATTCAACCAGCATCTCTGAAGAGGGGAGCTTTAGGTTATAATTGTGACTGGGTTATGTGTGCCATATAAAATTGTCTAGCATTGCACACACCCAAGAGCTCTGAAAATGACTCCACCAGCGTTGATGCGATCGAAAGAGACAGACCCAAATACTGTCCCACCGGGGACGAAGTCGTCTACCGGCGAGCCAATGAGTGACCTGGTCACCTATATTCAAACAATCCTACATATCCATCTGTGTATTATGGTGTCACACGAGCGTGAAATGTCGTTAATCAGGTGTTGTACTAATGCCTCTTTTTCCCAACTATCAATTTCCGTCACCTTCGGTCAGCAGTATTCTAATCAAACAATGAAGCGACACAAACAAGGCAACACGCCGGGCATTGAAAAGCTGATGCTTTCCAAAGCATAACTGTTGCACGTGAGACTTATCTGTTTAAAGCATAAACAAACATGGCATGACTCAATTTAGGGACGCTAGAAAATGTATTCCCAGACTGAAGAAGATGAAAGAGATTTGATAGCAACACTGCCTGAAATTGGTGCTCATTGAGCCATATGGCTAAATCAGCCGTTGTTCAACTGAATATGTTCCAATGGGCCGTGAGCAACCATCTGGATGTAACAAAGAACAATTATTGGTCGCAGATGGTTTGTGTATGAGCTGGAAACATCATTGTCTATTTCTGTCTACTGTTGGAAGTCTGACGCGAGGGGTCGTCCTGCCAGGTGTCACTAGATACAGGAACAAGGCGTCCTTCGCGAAGAGCTGTCTAAATGTCTATAATATTAGTTCTTGGGCAAGTGTCTACATGTCTTTGTATTAGTTCTTGAGCAAGTGTCCACATGTCTTTGTATTAGTTCTTGGGCAAGTGTCTACATGTCTTTGTATTAGCTCTTGGGCAAGTGTCTACATGTCTTTGTATTAGTTCTTGGGCAAGTGTCCACATGTCTTTGTATTAGTTCTTGGGCAAGTGTCTACATGTCTTTGTGTTAGTTCTTGGGCAAGTGTCCACATGTCTTTGTATTAGTTCTTGGGCAAGTGTCTGCATGTCTTTGTATTAGTTCTTGGGCAAGTGTCTACATGTCTTTGTATTAGTTCTTGTGCAAGTGTCTGCATGTCTTTGTATTAGTTCTTGGGCAAGTGTCTTCATGTCTTTGTATTAGTTCTTGGGCAAGTGTCTGCATGTCTTTGTATTAGTTCTTGTGCAAGTGTCTACATGTCTTTGTATTAGTTCTTGTGCAAGTGTCTACATGTCTTTGTATTAGTTCTTGAGCAAGTGTCCACATGTCTTTGTATTAGTTCTTGTGCAAGTGTCTTCATGTCTTTGTATTAGTTCTTGGGCAAGTGTCTACATGTCTTTGTATTAGTTCTTGTGCAAGTGTCCACATGTCTTTGTATTAGTTCTTGGGAAAGTGTCTACATGTCTTTGTATTAGTTCTTGTGCAAGTGTCTGCATGTCTTTGTATTAGTTCTTGGGCAAGTGTCTTCATGTCTTTGTATTAGTTCTTGGGCAAGTGTCTACATGTCTTTGTATTAGTTCTTGTGCAAGTGTCTTCACGTCTTTGTATTAGTTCTTAGGAAAGTGTCTACATGTATTTGTATTAGCTCTTGGGAAAGTGCCTACATGTCTTTGTATTAGTTCTTGGGCAAGTGTCCACATGTCTTTGTCTTAGTTCTTGGGCAAGTGTCTACATGTCTTTGTATTAGTTCTTGGGCAAGTGTCTACATGTCTTTGTCTTAGTTCTTGGGCAAGTGTCTACATGTCTTTGTCTTAGTTCTTGAGCAAGTGTCCACATGTCTTTGTATTAGTTCTTGGGCAAGTGTTTAGCTGAATAGTTTTTTTTTTTTTTTAATTTGTTTTTTTTTTAATTTTAAATAGTTTTTTTTTTATCTTTCACATTTTTATTTTAGTTGTTTGGCAACTTTCTAGCCGTCCTGAGTGTTAGTTCTTGGGTTATTGCCTGACCGTCTGCATGTTTTCTTTTCTTGGAACACTGCTGGATCACCTAAAGTCCTCTTTCTTTGACAACTGCTAGATCATCTAAAATTCTCTTTTTTTGACACCTGCTGGATCATCTAAAGTTCTCTTTCTTTGACACCTGCTGGATCATCTAAAGTCCTCTTTCTTTGACAACTGCTAGATCATCTAAAATTGTCTCTCTTTGACACCTGCTGGATCATCTAAAGTTCTCTTTCTTTGACACCTGCTGGATCATCTAAAGTCCTCTTTCTTTGACAACTGCTAGATCATCTAAAATTGTCTTTCTTTGACACCTGCTAGATCATCTAAAGTCCTCTTTCTTTGACACCTGCTGGATCATCTAAAGTCCTCTTTCTTTGACACCTGCTAGATCATCTAAAGTCCTCTTTCTTTGACAACTGCTAGATCATCTAAAGTCCTCTTTCTTTGACAACTGCTAGATCATCTAAAATTCTCTTTCTTTGACACCTGCTAGATCAACTAGAGTTCTCTTTCTTGGACAACAGCTAGATAATCTGAAGTCCTCTTTCTTTGACAACTGCTAGATCATCTAAAATTCTCTTTCTTTGACACCTGCTGGATCATCTAAAGTTCTCTTTCTTTGAGACCTGCTGGATCATCTAAAGTCCTCTTTCTTTGACAACTGCTAGATCATCTAAAATTGTCTTTCTTTGACACCTGCTGGGTCATCTAAAGTTCTCTTTCTTTGACACCTGCTGGATCATCTAAAGTCCTCTTTCTTTGACAACTGCTAGATCATCTAAAATTGTCTTTCTTTGACACCTGCTAGATCATCTAAAGTCCTCTTTCTTTGACACCTGCTGGATCATCTAAAGTCCTCTTTCTTTGACACCTGCTAGATCATCTAAAGTCCTCTTTCTTTGACAACTGCTAGATCATCTAAAGTCCTCTTTCTTTGACAACTGCTAGATCATCTAAAATTCTCTTTCTTTGACACCTGCTAGATCAACTAGAGTTCTCTTTCTTGGACAACAGCTAGATAATCTGAAGTTCTCTTTCTTGGAAAATTGCTAGATCATCTAAAGTTTTCTTGCTTTGACAACTGCTAGATCATCTGAAGTTCTCCTTTTCTTTGACAACTGCTGGTGGTCTTATTTCTATTTTTCTTAGGCAACTGTTTGGCTTCTATATTTTTCTTTCTTTCCTGAACAACTGCTAGATTGTCTAAAGGCCTCTTTTTTTGGACAACTGTCTAGCCGTTTAAAATTCTTCTTTTTTTTAGCAAATGCCTGGAGGACTAAAGTTTTAGCTCTTGGTCAACCCTCTGGTTATCTACATCCATTGTTGTTGAAGAACTTCATGGTCATCTAAAGCTATTCCTATTGGTCAACATCCTGGCCATCTATAGTCATGGATCTTGGGAAACTGACCGTCAGTAATCTTCGATCCTGGGAACTGCCTGGTTGCCTTCGCTCACGCGCAGCTGCATGGTCATCTATAGTAATTATTACTGGGGGACTAGATGGCCGTCCGTTGCCCCTGTGTTTCCATTACAGCTTGCCATTAAAATATCGGGACATCGATTACTTGGTTCCTTCCAATTAAAATTTTATGGATTATAAAAATAAATTAAATTCGATAAACTATTTTATTCATTTCAAATAAAATTATGTAGAACTGTTTTATCTAGTTGTTAAACATAGAAATAAAATGTCTTCAAAGGACTGAACACGTAGTCATTTTCTAATAAAACACATATCGCATTTAAAACCATTTCAAAAATGGCTATTTTCCCAGATCTGGCACTCATTAAGACCACATGTTACCAGTTTCAAAAAAAAAAACATTGTTTATATGAACATGTACAGGTTTTCGAAAACAGAGTATTACGACGAATCGTTGGACCTATCATGGTGTAAACAACGGGGAGTGGAAAATGAGAAGCAACAACGAAAGTCATAATCTGTTTAAATCTGTTAACATTGATGTTACCAACCGGAAAGAGAAAGCCAACCAGAGAGATAAGTGGGGGCGGTTGAAATCTGCAGCAATGAACCTCACGGGCTCGGAATGCTGAAAAATTAGAAGAATATGTGCATATAATCAATTTTGACTTTGAAAAGCACATGTTTGAACAGCACAATTTCCCTAAACCATCCACACGATCTCAATATTTTCATGTGTATATATAATTTGACTGACTGACTGACTGACTTTCTATCCCACCAGGACATCACACAAGCGATAAACACCCGATGACACAATGTACCACCGTGTGGATGAGGATCACCGTGGAGAAGTCCCAGAAACTGTTTTCAGCCATAAGACAATATTTATGGGCAGGCTATATTGCGGCTCCTGGCAAGAGCCAGAGTAGGGCTTCAAATAACAATAAATTTCAACCTAAAAAGGACGGGAAGTGACTCACTTCAGTTCTGAAATATATATATATATATATAATATATATATATATATATATATATATATATATATATATATATATATATATATATAATTTCATTGTTAAAAGAAAACGCGTATTTTCTGACTGACTTTCTACCCCACCAGGACATCACACAAGCGACAAACACCCGATGACAGAAAGTGAAACCATGTGGATGAGGTTCGCCGTGAAGAGGTCCCAGAAACCGCTTTCAGGACAATTGGCCATATTTTTGACCTGCTTATATTGCGGCCCCTGGCAAAAGCCAAGGTGGGGCTTCAAATAACAAAAAATTTGATCTTGAGAAGGACGAAACTGGATAACATATCACTAAGAAAATTTTCAATTACAAAATATGTGAACATACAAGGTCTGACAATTAAGTAATGAGACTAATTCCATAAAAATTAAAATATTAAATAGTTTAAGCTATCTGATTTAACTTTCTGTTTAACCTTTATCTGATTTAACTTTCTGTTTAACCTTTATCTGATTTAACTTTCTGTTTAACCTTTATCTGATTTAACTTTCTGTTTAACCTTTATCTGATTTAACTTTCTGTTTAACCTTTATCTGATTTAACTTTCTGTTTCCTTTATCTGATTTAACTTTCTGTTTAACCTTTATCTGATTTAACTTTCTGTTTAACCTTTATCTGATTTAACTTTCTGTTTAACCTTTATCTGATTTAACTTTCTGTTTAACCTTTATCTGATCCAACATTCTGTTTAACCTTTATCTGATTTAACTTTCTGTTTAACCTTTATCTGATTTAACTTTCTGTTTAACCTTTATCTGATTTAACTTTCTGTTTAACCTTTATCTGATTTAACTTTCTGTTTAACCTTTATCTGATTTAACTTTATGTTTAACCTTTATCTGATTCAAAGTTAGCCTCTTGTGCATTGATACAGCAAGTGGCACGATCTAACAAACACTAGAACGACCTTTGTAGTTCTTTTGTTTTTGTGGCCCTTGAAGTCGATGTTATGGCCCTTTGGACGTCATCAATATCTTCAAAGAAGCTTCCTTTCAGTCGTAACTTTAATTTTGGGAATAGAGAATAATTACAGGGAGACAAATCTGGGGAATATGATGAAAGGCTGAGAACACACACTTGTTTTTGGGCCACAAATTCTTGTTTTGTTGATGTCTCTTGGGTACTCAACCAACGATGTTTTTGGCCATCAGACAACGATTGTGGTACAAACCGGCAAGCAGCTTTTTCTTGCCTAAATCTTCCACTAAAATGTTATTAATGGTCTCTCTACTAACATGAGATTTATCTGCCATCATCATCACAGTAAAAAAATGATCTTCTTGTATCCGTTCTCTGACGTTTGCACTGAGTTCATTATTACGAACATAAATTTGGCGTCCAGATCCAGGTGCATTATTAATCATTTCCCCACCACTTTTGAATCGTGAATACCACCTGAAAATGTGTGCACGAGATAAGCAATTATCCCTATAAACTTGTTGCATCAATTCAACTGTTTCATTGGCACTTTTTTTTTTTTTTTTTTTTTTAGTTTTAGAAAGAATTTAATGTTAGCTTTTGGCTCCTTGCTGATTACGTAACAGTGCACCTCTGACTAGGTCAACTAAATAGCGGCTTGTTGTTGTCGGCTTATCGAGCGGCGATTAAAAGTTGCCAGATCATAGATGAAAGTTGCGTCTCTAGATTCCATGCTTTGCTTAACAGATAACATTTTTGTCTTGGCCATAATAAAATCAATCTCATTACTTAACTGTCGAACCGTGTATTTGTTACATTTATTGATGTTATAAGACTTGTGCAGTGAACACGTTGTCTTGTGTTTGTCTTAGAACGATGTTATGTTATGTTATGTTATGTTATGTTATCTTATCTTATCTAATGAAATGATCAACGTCGCTATAAATTGGGAAGTCGAATTATTGGCTCCAGAACTTGGTAGCTGAAGCCTCTCGCACCTCCTCCTCCTTTTCTTGTTTAAGATGGCGGCTGGGGTTGGGGGGAAAGGCTTCGACGGATGTGTCTGAGATACTGCAGAATCTATAGGTGCTCTAAGACTTAACCTCTTCCCGCCCTTCTCCCCTGTTAAGCTGGCCGGACCAGATGTGTTGATTCTCAGAAACGTAAAGGTAAAAAAGGTCTAGTCGGGAGATGTGAACCAGCGTCATTGCACACGGTTATAAACCAGAAGTGCTCTGCCACCAGTACGTACAACTGATAAAAAGTGTCTGCCTGTGTCGCCGTTCGCACGTAACTCTGTAGCTACAGCGACGTTCCTCCTTTTACCCCAAAGTGTCAACTCTGGTACCTATTTCCTAGAGGCTGGGTGAACCCCGAGTGCCGCCCGGTTTCGAACACAGACCGTGGGCTGCAGCGAGTTGCAGCTGGATTTGAAAGCGAACTTCTTATCGACTGCGCTAACGCGGCCCCTTTTCATAAACTATTTCTGGCAACATGTGTGTCTAATTTTACACTGGATTTAGTTTTCCCCACAAGAAAGATGAGACGGCTTTTTTTTTCCCTGTTAAAATTACCTGAATGTAAGTAAACGAAGATAAATATTTTTTTACATTTTCCAGTAAAAGTTGTTGGTAAATTAAAATGTTTAAGAAATCTAATGCACCGTATACAGAAGTTGTGGCGAGACATTGAAAATCGAGTTGAAAGAGAAATGGAAGGGGAAAAAAAAAGAAATATTTCAGGGAAATTAAAAGACATAACCCTCTTATAAGAGGAGAGAGACGTACAGCAACGTGTAGAACAAGAATAAGATGGAAAAGATAACATCAGAAAACGTGACAACTGTACAATATGACTATAGTGGAGAGGACCAGAATAGTCACAAACAGAAATTATATCTGACTCAACATCCGACGTTGCAAAACCAACCCCAGAAGCCCCTGGCTGTTGTGTGGTTTCTCTAGGCAAATTTACGTCCAGTAGTTTGCCACTGCCTTATGAACGGTCGGCCCCCTGATACCACAGTCGAAACCAACGCAAGGCGCCTGGCCCGCAGTTGGGATCGAACCCAACACCCCGAAGCGTTCTCATCGACTAAGCCACAGAGCCGACTCCGAAGCGGTACACTAGGGGAAATAAAAAGAAGATGAAAAACGCTCGTATAAAAACTTAACTGAATGAAAAGAATGCAAGAAAACAAGAGTTGGAGGATGATATCAGAGCTAACAAACAGCAGATCCAAAGAGTACATCCAGCAGAGAAAAGAGCGTTTTGAAATCCATTCTTCTTCTTCTTCTTCTTCTTCTTCTTCTTCTTCTTCTTCTTCTTCTTCTTCTTCTTCTTCTTCTTCTTCTTCTTCTTCTTCTTCTTCTTCTTCTTCTTCTTCTTCTTCTTCTTCTTCTTCTTCTTCTTCTTCTTCTTCTTCTTCTTCTTCTTTTCTTCTTCTTCTCTTTCTTCTTCTTCTTTTTCTTCTTCACTTCCTCTTTTACCGCTGTGGGTGTCGAGGGAGATATAAGGTTCTATTTCTAGCTCTTCTGGCTGCCTCGACCATAGGCACATCGTGCTGTTGTAGAGTTTCTCTGATGTTATCCTTCCATCTTGTTCTTGGTCTACCCCGTGCTCTACGTCCTTCTTGTCTTTCCATGCATGCTTTGTATGGTATGGTGTCACAAGGCATTCTCTCTAAGTGGACAAACCATTTCACTTGCTGTCTTTGTATGTAATCCAGAATTGGTTCTGTGCCGACTTGCTCTCTTATGATCTCATTCCTGATCTCATCTCTTATGGTCACTCCTACAGCCCTTCTCAGACATCTCATTTCCGTGGTTACTAATTTTCTTTTATGGTTTGTTGTGAGTGACCATGTCTGGCACTGGTAGCACAGAGTTGGAATAAATATGCTTTGAATAAGATGTCTCTTTGTGCTGATTGGGATTGTCTTATGAAGTAAGAGGGGGGCTAGCTGTCCCAATACTTGTTTTGCTTTACTGTATCTAATTGAAATCCATAACAGCTGTAATTCTTCATCGTGGAGACGGCAGATCATCCATTAGTTGCAAGCTAAATTCACGTCATTTTCTAGCAATGCATCCATAAAAGCTAGCTTGAATCAGTCACAATCTTTAAAAAAAAAATGTTTTATAGAAAAGCAAATTTTTCTGTGTGCTAATTCATAACAAACACCCACTGCCACTTGCCTGTGTATTATTTTTCCGAAGTTCCAACCACTCATATTCATACTCACGACTCCTTCTGGCTGAGTAAACTCTTGAAATTGCTAAAGTGTGTAGATTCAAGAGAAGGGAACTTGGCTGAGTGAAAAAAAAATGATGCCAGGCTCGTTGCACGAGAACTAGGTTACAATAATCCCCAGGATTGTGGAAGTTTGAAAAAAACACATAAATAAATATACAATTTAAGTTCCTACCAACTAGCACTCATTTGTGAATTATAAAATATGAAGACATATTTATTCTATTTATTGATATTATAATACTCCTTCGGTTGCTATTTAGTTTTTTGTTCTTATAAGAGAGGAGCGGCTGTCTAAACGGTTAGAACGCTGGGTACTCAAGCAGGAGACCTGGGTTCGAATCCTCGGTAAGACTGGGGAATTATTTTTCTGTCAGGGGCAAAATAAAATTCTCACCTGCACAGTCGCGGTGACAGCTCTAACAATGAGGCTGTAAATCCTCAAGCTTAACCCCCACCCCCCCCCCCCCCCCCCCCACACTCCCCTCTCCCCCCCCCCCCTTACACAGCAAAGTGGTATAAAAAATACAGTAATTGCCAAAAGAAGCCAATGGCGCCTTCTCCATGACAACCAACAGCATGACGATGGAGGTGATGGCAGTGACGCAAGCGTTGGCCTGGCTTGAAACACAAAACTACACATGCATATGTATACTCAGTGATTCGATGAGTATGATCTGGAGGGTTCAGGCAGGTTCAGTGCGAAGACAATGGCTTGAATCATTACAGAAGTCCACTGTGCGTGAAGACGCCTTTATTTTTGTTCCGGGACACGCAGGCGTCGATGGGAATGAAAGAGCTGACAGGTTGGCTGGATCCGCTATCACTACCGACGGTCAGCCTATGGATCATAGGGAAGAATATCACGGGAAGAATAGAGGACTTTGGTGGCAGTGAATCCATATCACTCGCCAAAATGGCAGACTTGGGAATTAAGATCGGCACTCGAGGCGAACGTCATGCACCGAAACCACGCACCCCCTTCTCCAGGGTATGCAGGCATGTTGGGAAATAAACAAGCAGACTGACCAATCCTTCTCTACGGGTTGGCGACTTGGTACACGACAAGCTAGATATAGTCAATATCCTTTTGGAGAGGTGAACAATGCAGAAGCAGGAACAGAACACTGTGGTCTTGAGAGAATGGTACGACGGGCAGTGGCCAGGGGATTACACCGTCAGTATGACGGGAAGTGACCAGTGTATCAGGTCGACAGTACGACGGGAAGTGACCAGTGGATCAGAACGACAGTACGACGGGAAGTGACCATTGGATCAGATCGACAGTACGACAGGAAGTGACCAGTGGATCAGACCGACAGTACGACGGGAAGTGACCAGTGGATCAGATCTACAGTACGACGGAAGTGACCAGTGGATCAGAATGACAGTATGACGGGAAGTGACCAGTGGATTAGAACGACAGTACGACAGGAAGTGACCAGTGGATCAGAACGACAGTACGACGGGAAGTGACCAGTGGATCCGATCGACAGTACGACGGGAAGTGACCAGTGGATCAGACCGACAGTACGACGGGAAGTGACCATTGGATCAGAACGACAGAAAGACGGAAAGTGACCAGTGGATCAGACCGACAGTACGAAGGGAAGTGACAAGTGGATCAGACGACAGTACCACGGGAAGTGACCATTGGATCAGAACGACAGAAAAACGGAAAGTGACCAGTGGATCAGACCGACAGTACGACGGGAAGTGACCAGTGGATTAGAACGACAGTACGACAGGAAGTGACCAGTGTATCAGATCGACAGTACGACGGGAAATGACCAGTGGATCAGACAGACAGTACGACGGGAAGTGACCAGTGTATCAGAACTACAGAACGACGGAAAGTGACCAGTGGATCAGACCGACAGTACGAGGGGGAAGTGACCAGCGTATCAGGCCGACACTCAACATCAGGGAAAAGGCAAGACAGACATACAGTCAGACCGATACTGGAGCAAACAGAATTGGAATTCCTCACTGGCTGTTGTAAAAATGGAACGGTGTGATTAATTTAGGTCGACTCAGCTCTCCATGCTTCACTATTTGCATCTTTTATCTTGCATCTATCAGATTCGCCATATGATAGGAGATGTAAATCATTAGAATTCCTTTGATGGTTTTATGGGTTTTGAGAACCCCCTTCTTTCTATGGGAGTTGGGAGAAAGAATACATCTACTACCATATAACAAGCATGTCGTAAAAGGCCACTCTTAGGTGTCCCACTGAAGTCGGGTTGCATCTGATCTAGAGATGGGGAGCCAGGCGTTTGCAAACGCATACGCCAAAATCTGTAAAAAGGATGTGTACCGTAAACATAAGTTCTGAACAACACTGAAGTCTAAAAATAGACGAATAACCAGAACATTTCCATCGTCGTCATCATCGTCATTATCATCAGCAGAAAGAGCAGCAGCAGAAGAGGAAAAAAGATGATCATAAAGATGAAGAAGAAAAAGAAGAAGAAGAAGAAGAAGAAGAAGAAGAAGAAGAAGAAGAAGAAGAAGAAGAAGAAGAAGAAGAAGAAAGAAGAAGAAGAAGAAGAAGAAAAAGAAGAAGAAGAAGAAGAAGAAAAAGAAGAAGAAGAAGAAGAAGAAGAAGAAGAAGAAGAAGAAGAGAAGAAGAAGAAGAAGAAAAAGAAAAAGAAGAAGAAGAAGAAGAAGAAGAAGAAGAAGAAGAAGAAGAAGAAGAAGAAGAAGAAGAAGAAGAAGAATAAGAAGAAGAAGAAGAAGAAGAAGAAGAAGAAGAAGAAGAAGAAGAAGAAGAAGAAGAAGAAGAAGAAGATGATGATGATGATGATGATGATGATGATGATGATGATTAAAAAGAAGAAGAAGAAGAAGAAGAAGAAGAAGAAGAAGAAGAAGAAGAAGAAGAAGAAGAAGAAGAAGAAGAAGAAGAAGAAGAAGAAGAAGAAGAAGAAGAAGAGGACGAAAAAAAAGAAGAAAAAGAAGAAGAAGAAGAATGCTCGGTATTAAAGAGGAACTAGAACCTACATGCTGATTGCTGCTTCGTGAGAGATGAGTAGCCAGCAAATTCAGCAGGGGGTCATTATCATCTTTTGGGGAAGACTAAGCACTTGTGAGAGTGGTTAGAGCATCATCACGGAGATTTTGTTAACCAAAATAATTCTAACCCTTGGGGTTTTAAGTGATTAATTAAAAGTGATTACTGAGTACTGACAAACAGCAAACAGACGAGCCGACAAATGATAGACAGTCAGTGAAGTAGACAGATAAATAGGCATGTAGACAGGTCAATAAACAGAATATACAATCTTGACTTGGTAGACTTTATTACAGACAAAGATTGATATGTTTTAAAAGCAGAGCAATGGGCTGCGTGATTTCAATGCATGGTGTCTGCCTCGCGTGCTAGAGGTTCCGGGTTCAATTCCCGTAAGTGCTGGAATTTTTTCACGTAGACTTGGACTTCTAGTAATTCCACCTGGTCTCTGGTTAGTGAGTTTGGACGCCCGTGTGCATTGTTTTGCACTTTAAAAATCCCTTGGCAGTTGGAAATTGAAAAGAGTAGCTTAACGGCGCTGCCCGGGCAAAATTTAGAGTTACAAATCTACCCAAAGTGTTTCAGGAGCCTCGCTGCAGAACCTAAGCACTGTGCTGAGCTTCTTCGGACTTAGATTTGAGTTAGAAGAAGAACGGAGCACTTATGGGTTACTACCCGTGTGCCATGCTATTGATCCGTTGTTCTAACCTCAAAAGACAGTGAAGGTATAGAGAATTTATGTATGAAAAAGAAAAAGAGTTGTATATTGAGACAGACAGACAGACAGACAGACAGACAGACAGACAGACAGACAGACAGACAGACAGACAGACAGACAGACAGACAGACAGACAGACAGACAGACAGACAGACAGACAGACAGACAGACAGACAGACAGACAGACAGACAGACAGACAGACCGACCGACCGACCGACCGACCGACCGACCGACCGACCGACCGACGGACAGACAGACAGACAGACAGACAGACAGACAGACAGACAGACAGACAGACAGACAGACAGACAGACAGACAGACAGACAGACAGACAGACAGACAGACAGACAGACAGACAGACAGACAGACAGACAGACAGACAGGACAGACAGACAGGACAGACAGACCGAACAGACAGACAGGACAGACAGACAGACAGGACAGGACAGACAGGACAGGACAGACAGGACAGGACAGACAGGACAGGACAGACAGGACAGGACAGACAGGACAGACAGACAGGACAGACAGGACAGACAGGACAGACAGGACAGACAGACAGACAGACAGACAGACAGACAGACAGACAGACAGACAGACAGACAGACAGACAGACAGACAGACAGACAGGACAGACAGACAGACAGACAGACAGACGACAGACAGACAGACAGACAGACAGACAGACAGACAGACAGACAGACAGACAGACAGACAGACAGACAGACAGACAGACAGACAGACAGACAGACAGACAGACAGACAGACAGACAGACAGACAGACAGACAGACAGACAGACAGACAGACAGACAGACAGACAGACAGACAGACAGACAGACAGACAGACAGACAGACAGACAGACAGACAGACAGACAGACAGACAGACAGACAGACAGACAGACAGACAGACAGACAGACAGACATCAATGAGAATAAATAAGCAGGCCCTCAATATTGCACTTAGATACTAAGACATTAAACAAACAACTGAGAACAAATATCTGAAAAGCTAAAAAGTTTCACAGAAGTTGGTAAATTAGATGAAGAAATCTGCATTGAATGTAGTCAAGCAAACAAAGTATTGGCACAGCTGTTCCCCTCTTACAGCACAAGACAGTCCTAATCAGCAAAAAGAAACATCTTATACAAAGCGTATTCATTTCCACTCTATGCTATCAGTGCCAGGCATGGTCACTCCCAACAAACAAGAAAGAAAAGAAATTTAGTAACCACGTACATTAGATGTCTGAAAAGGGCTGCAGAACTGACCAGAAGAGGTAAAAATAAGAATAAAGTCATAAGACAAAAAGTCGGGACAGAAGAATAAGATGTAAATTACTGACAACAGACAGCAGATCAAATGGTTTGCGTACTTAGAGAGATCGCCCAATGTCACCATGCCGTACTAGGAATACAGTAAGACAGGAGAGGGAGATGGTTCACGAGATAGACCAATAACAACATGGAAAGATAACGTCAGAGAAACTTTGCAACAACACGATACGTCTGTAATCGAGGCAACCAGAAGAGCAATAGGTAGAATCTTATATCTCTCTCGACACCCTAAGATGTAATCATCATCATGTAGCAGGTCCTTTGCAGAACGTCGCTCTCATCACAGTCTGCCTGAAAGAAACTCTGTCTCTCGCGAGTTCTCCCGACTCATGCACTTTCACACTCAAGGAGTCACTTATATCCTGTGCCCATCTTCGTGTCAGTCGGCCCCTGCCCCTCCTTCCTGGTACCATGTCTTCTGCTATAATTTTTTCCTATCCGTCGTGGCGCTTCATATGACCAAAATATTTCAGCTTTCGAACGAACGAACGAACGAACTTTATTTTCAAAGGGTTACAAATTAGGCACGCAGGCCTGTCTTACATTCGGCCCTTCCAAACTTCCATCTTTCACACAGCAGTTGTATTTCGAGAAAGGATGCTGTTTATTAGCCAGTCTTCCTTGATGTTCAGATCTTTCAATCAAGATGTCAGTATTTCTCCTCTTCTTTGTCCAAGATTTTCTGAGAATCTTTCTGTAGCATTTCAGCTCACTAAGTTGTGACAGAGAAGTAAAAAAAAAGAAGATGTTAGCAAACGGCATTCATAGACAGAACAGACTAGTCCGTGATAGGAATCTGACATAATGGATTAGTCCATGTTAGGAATCTGACACAATAGACTAGTCCGTGATAGGAATCTGACATAATGGATTAGTCCATGTTAGCGAACTGTATACATAGACACAATAGACTAGTCCATGATAGAATCTTGACACAATGGATCAGTCCATGTTAGCGAACTGTATACATAGACACAATAGACTAGTCCGTGATAGGAATCTGACATAATGGATTAGTCCATGTTAGCGAACTGTAGACATAGACACAATAGACTAGTCCGTGATAGGAATCTGACATAATGGATTAGTCCATAAATGAGAACTGTATATATAGGCACAATAGACTAGTCGATGCTAGCAATCTGACATAATGGATTAGTCTATGTTAGCGAACTTAGACATAGACATAATAGGGTTACTAGCAATCCGTGATTATCCATGTTAGCGAACTGTAGACATAACAAATAGGGTTATAGTTCCGTGATATTAGGATTTTGTGTCAGCGAGCTGAATACAGAGACAGAAAAGACATATTTGTATGTCTATAGCATATATTATATAGCCTGGTTGCGCTAAGTGACAGTTAGCAGACATTACGTTTCGATATAACTGTCAAGCTATTTGAATAGAAGATGTTTATTCAGTGCATGGATTTTTTGCTGCATAGCCATATTTCTATGAATATACTCCTGTAGAATCATACTTCTATAACTTCAATGCTTCTTTCAAAAGTTTTCAAATACTCTATAACTTTAATGCTTCTTTCATAAGTTTTCAAATACTCACATCCGCAATCGACGACCACGGGAATTGCATTTTCGTACTTAAAACCCTTTGACTAATTGTTAATCCCCACATTCTGCTTTCAATCATGTAGATATTTCATCATCGGTAGAGCGAGGAGGGAAGAGAAAGGGACCTTCAGGCACATGTCATCATTTTCTGTCCCTCCGGGAATAAATTGCCACTCGCTCACACATTCTCCCCGGCACGCGCATGCATGCGCAATCAGTACAGTTGGGAGGCCACCGAGGTAGGTC
The DNA here is from genome assembly GCA_905116865.2 of Candidula unifasciata. Taxonomy (NCBI): domain Eukaryota; kingdom Metazoa; phylum Mollusca; class Gastropoda; order Stylommatophora; family Geomitridae; genus Candidula; species Candidula unifasciata. The sequence continues at coordinate 50,199 of CAJHNH020001170.1, forward strand.
GTCTATTGGATTTGAGAGTGATGCGTTCGCTATTCTCGGAGTTGAAGCGAGTAGTGGACAACGTTGTCGTGTTGCAGTGCTCACTGTGGCCTGTGGGAGGCGTGCGTGCAACGATCTGAACGCTTCAATGCCTGTAAATTATTCCCACAAATCTTCCCATTTGGAATCATGATTTGGAATTAAATGGATTATTCGCCTGTTCATGTGTTTTATACTGCTACATAGGTAAGACATGTTGCTTATGTGTGCATCTTCCTGTTCTATGTTGCTAAATATTTCAATGTGTGTACATTACTGGGGGGGGGGGGGGGGGGGGGGACAATGCCAGTTATAATCACATGTTAAAAACATATGTCAGTTTATACATCACAGTTTTAAAAAACAGATGACATTTCGGGTGACAGACCTTCGTCTACGAAGACAAAAAAAAAAAAAAAAGAAGTGAGAAAATAATGGTGGTGGTAGTAGCAGTATTCGTAGTAGTATTAGTAGAAGTAGAAGTAATAGTAGTACTACTACTACTGCTACTAGTAGTAGTAGTAGTAGTAGTAGTAGTAGTAGTAGTAGTAGTAGTAGTAGTAGTAGTAGTAGTAGTAGTAGTAGTAGTAGTAGTGGTGGTAGTAGTAGTAGTAGTAATAACAATAATTGTAATAGCAGTAGTAGTAATACTAGTAGTAGTAGTAGTAGCAGCAGCAGCAGCAGTAGTAGTAGTAGTAGTAGTAGTAGTAGTAGTAGTAGTAGTAGTAGTAGTAGTAGTAGTAGTAGTAGTAATAGTAGTAGTAGTAGTAGTAGTAGTAGTAGTAGTAGTAGTAGTAGTAGTAGTAGGAATACTAGTATGAGTAGGACTAGTAGTAGTAGTAGTAGTAGCATTAGCAATAGTAGTATTAGTAGTAGCATTAGCAATAGTAGTAGTAGCAGTAGTAGTAGTAGTAGTAGTAGTAGTAGTAGTAGTAGTAGTAGTAGTAGTAGTAGTAGTAGTAGTAGTTGTAGTCGTAGTAGTATAGTAGTAGTTGTTAGTAGTAGTAGTAGTAGTATTAGTAGTAGTAGTATAGGAATAGTAGTATGAGTAGTAGTAGTAGTAGTTAGTAGTAGTAGTAGTAGTAGTAGTAGTAGTAGTAGTAGTAGTAGTATAGTAGTAGTAGTAGTAGTAGTAGTAGTAGTAGTAGTAGTAACAACAGCAGCAGCAGCAGCAGCAAACTCAAAGAACGAAAGTCCCATGAAGTAACTAAAAATATAACATCTGTATGTACTTGCTTATGTTCACAAACTTTATGTTAATATGATAACTCAGCTAATGTTAGCTTACATAATTTTTCTGCTTCTTTGCGTTCACCAGCTGTAAACTCTCGTGGAAAGTTCTGGTTGTTCGTCCACTTATGGACTGCAGTCCTGTTCTAGAACCTGTGTGTTGCGTGTGCATCCGTTTGACAGATGTGACACATTTGTATGCAGACTTGGTTTCTTGCCTCTCAGACAGTTGCATTCCGACTTCAAAGAAAGCTAGCAATTAGTCTACTCATACGACATGCTTTTGGGTAGGCAGTGCTTTTTTTCCCCCTATAATAGGGCCCCGGAACCCACAGAGGGGCTAACATAATTAACTGGGTTATATTAATCCACTTATATATTAACAATAAACTATCCTGTGTTAGGCAAACATTGTATAAACAGAAAAAGCTAGCAATTGTTAATAAACACTTATTTAAACAAAGAACTCAGTTATGTTAGCAAACGTTATTAAACATAAGAAACTGGCTTATACTTACACAATAATATAATGAGATAACTAGCTTAAGTTAGCGAACTTTATCTAAACAGAATGAACTAAACCATGTTATAAAATTGATATGTGTACAGAATGAACTAATACATGTTATTAAACTTTATGTAAACTTAATGAACTAGCTTATGCTAACAAATTAATAGGTTTTTTTTTTTTTTTTGGTGCTCTTACTTTGAGTATCTTCTTGTTGCTTGCTGATGAAGATGTCACCTCAACATCATTTCTTTGTTTAATGTTATAGCCTTTTCTAAAATTTCTCGTTTCTCAACTGATTTCTATTTCACAGGCTTTGTTTAAGTTCAGTTCAACTCATTTATTTACACTGTAACGAAAACGCGTAAGATAACTCAATCTCTTTTATACATTGAATCGTCTGGACTCTAGCCACAAATTGCCATAGAACAAAGAACTCCAAAACGATATATGAGCTTCAAAATCGCATGGATTTAAACAGACATAAATTGTAAATCTGTTTCTTCCTCGTCTTATCGTTCACTGTTTGTAAACTCTGACGGAAAGCTCTGGTTGTTTGTCCCTTTCTGGAATTTGATCTTGTTCCAGAACTTAAATTTGTGGTGCACATCCGTTTTACAGATTAGGCTTATTTTTCTCTACCGACTGTTGGTTCATCGCTTCTCAAGCAGATTTATTCTTTGAAGGAAACGCCTCTAACAAGTCGCATTTTAGGACGTGCTTATTAAGGGGCCCGGCCCTATAGCCCCACACACCACTCCCTCTCACAAATAAGTAGGTTCTAGAACCCACAAGATGACATAAGCTGTGAAATCACAACTACAGTCCGTCCCAAAAGTCATGCACTCAAACTTAAATAAATATCTGAAACGACTTCTGTACGGATCAATACTAACTGTTGAATGTGGTCTTAAATTTCCGACGTCCTTATGATTCATAATTAACAACCGAATGTGCTGCTGTTTTCTTACAGCGGCACGTTTCTACTATCTTTGTCTGACTAATAATTTGGGTATCTCTAAAAATAATGATTATACAGTAATTGATAGAAATCGTGCACTTTTTATGAGTCAGTCGACAAGCATTATTGTAGTACATTTTGTATTCATTTCACTATTCAAAACTGGCGGTTTGGTGAAGCGAGAGAAGAAAACTCATTTCTTCTTCTTTCGTGCGCCTGATATAAGTTGTCTATGTTATCTTTTGTAGTTCATACAGAAAAAAAAAGTTACATTCAGCCTGTTCTGTTGTATGGCAGTGGATCTTGGAACATGAGAAAACAAATTAAGAAGAGTTTGGAGGCAACTGAGACGTGGTTCTGGAGAAGAATGATGTGAATACCTTGGACTGCCAGAATAACTAATAATGATTACCTGAAAATAAATGACTAATGAAAGTAGAACATTATGTACAACAATAAGAAGGAGACAAAGTTCTTTAGTCATGTGATGAGAAAAGGAGCACTGGAGAAGAATATCGTGACGACTGGGAAGATAACGGGTAGAAGAGGTGGAGCCAGACTAAGAGAAATGATGGCTTACGACAGTGGCATGGAGGAATATCGTCAGTTTAATCGATCCAGAACACCACAGACCGAGATCTGTTTAGATGCATGAACGCCTATGCCAGCTGACAAGGCACTTGATGATGATAAATTCATACAGTAGTCTGCTACAATTTGGCCCCCTCCCACTTACCTTCCCCACTCCTTTCCCTCCCCCACTATTCATCATTTCTATCCTAATGGTTTGCATTAATATGTCTAATCTTGGACCTAGTATATGTATATATGGAGTATATGTATATATATATATATATATATATATATATATATATATATATATATATATATATATATATTTATATATATATATATATATATATATATATATATATATATATATATATATATATATATAATAATATCCAGAAACCATGAGTTGTTAACCCTTTGGCTCGGTACTATGGATATCGCAACCCTTCGGCCTTGATTCCATGATAGACACTGAAATACTGGGAGAAATTTGGTATTTCTGCCTACCCCCGGGAGTGAACCCGGACCACAAGGAGTTCGTCACCCGGTCACCACGATGTCAGGTTTAACCAACTACGCTAGAGAGCCGGGCATGGAGTATATATATGTTCAGTTGTCCGGGCGACGTCCCATGTCTACTGATGTTTAATACACAACTTTAAAATTTCGAACACATGAGGCAGTGTTATCATCTGTACCCTGTTTTGAGACTGTAGAATATTGACTTGTTCTGGTTGGTCCAATTTATGATAACCATCTTATGCCGGGATTGATGGTTTTCCCATTGATTTAATGATCTGTTTCTTGTGGTGGTGTGTGACTATATCGGTGAAAGCACTCGCTGATTTGATTGATGGTTCTGGCCATCAAGTGTGTTTACGACACATGACAACTTACTCTTATCTACAAGGCAAAGGATGCTGCCGTCGTTGACAATGACTCTGCAAAAGAAAACACAATTATTTCTTGGGACGTACAGTTCACACTTATATATTGATGAAACAACCCGCTGCATGAGCTGGACCTCACGTTTCTGTGAGTTATTGATCCCAAGGGAACCCGTTCACGTGAATTAATTTCTCATGAAGCTGCACTTTGTAAACGAGGTAAATAAAGAACCCATTTCAGTACTTTAAGACATATTGGCACGGTTTGTGTCTCTGTTGCGTACGGGTTGAACGGGTTTCACACGTCTTGATTTACAAGGGTTCGTTCGTTCGTTCGTAGTATGATAAGAAAAATTTTAACCGTTTAATCCTGATGAAAACATCATCGGTTTTAATTGTGGTCTTTTTTTTGCCTCACTGAATGGTTTGGATGGTTTGCTGTGCCAAGAGTCGTGTCGTATTGTCTCCATTTGTGTATGATATTGTCAGACTGAACATGTCTGCGTCTTTCAGTGTGGCCCTTAGGTCCAGTTGAGGGTTTCACTTTTTGTGTCATCTGGGTGTAATTGTCCCTGTAATCCTTATATCTCATGTGGTATTTTACCTTCAGGAGTAATATGTCCCTGAGATATTGTCCTTATATCTCATGTTGTATTTTACCTTCAGGAGTAATATGTCCCTGAGATATTGTCCTTATATCTCATGTTGTATTTTACCTTCAGGAGTAATATGTCCCTGAGATATTGTCCTTATATCTCATGTTGTATTTTACCTTCAGGAGTAATATGTCCCTGAGATATTGTCCTTATATCTCATGTGGTATTTTACCTTCATGAGTATTATGTCCCTGAGATGCTGTCCTTATATCTCATGTGGTATTTTACCTTCAGGAGTATTATGTCCCTGAGATATTGTCCTTATATCTCATGTTTTATTTTACCTTCAGGAGTATTATGTCCCTGAGATGATGTCCTTATATCTCATGTGGTATTTTACCTTCAGGAGTATTATGTCCCTGAGATATTGTCCTTATATCTCATGTGGTGTTTTACCTTCAGGAGTATTATGTCCCTGAGATGCTGTCCTTATATCTCATGTGGTATTTTACCTTCAGGAGTATTATGTCCCTGAGATATTGTCCTTATATCTCATGTGGTATTTTACCTTCAGGAGTATTATGTCCCTGAGATGTTGTCCTTATATCTCATGTGGTATTTTACCTTCAGGAGTATTATGTCCCTGAGATGTTGTCCTTATATCTCATGTGGTATTTTACCTTCAGGATTATTATGTCCCTGAGATGTTGTCCTTATATCTCATGTGGTGTTTTACCTTCAGGAGTATTATGTCTCTGAGATGTTGTCCTTATATCTCATGTGGTATTTTACCTTCAGGAGTATTATGTCCCTGAGATGCTGTCCTTATATCTCATGTGGTATTTTACCTTCAGGGGTATTATGTCCCTGAGATATTGTCCTTATATCTCATGTGGTATTTTACCTTCAGGAGTATTATGTCCCTGAGATGTTGTCCTTATATCTCATGTGGTATTTTACCTTCAGGAGGATTATGTCCCTGGGATGCTGTCCTCATTTATGTCCTTGTTGGGCGAGGAGTGAATAGGCTTCACTGTAAAGATGAATAGAAAAATTTGAAAAACAGAGCCTAGCGTATAACTTCCCGAAATCCAGACTGAGAATGGAGGTGGAGGCAGTCACGACAGCTTTCCGATGGCGTGAGAGCAGCGCGGCTTGACATGTTGTAGCTGTAACAGACTTAAAGAGCAGGCTTCGGAGAATTGAAACTGGCATCCTACGTGTTTAGTGGCTTGCATCACTTGAGGAGACTCATAGATTTTCCGTCCAGGGTATTTGGGAGTGCGGAATAATGAGCAGGCTTACAGATTAGCTGATGCTGCTGCTCCTCTGAGGGGAAAGCTACTTTGTGAATAAGCGGACCTGGTGATAGCGCTCTGGGATCAAATGGATAGTGCAATAGAAACACAGAGAATCCGTACACTGAAAGACATATTCAAAGGAAGGGTGGGGGGGGGGGGGGGGAGGGGGTGGGGGAGCAAAGCGTCTGGAAGATATTCAACACTTGAGGGGAAATATAGGTGGACTTTTCATCAGGTTTCAGCTGATTAGCATGTTGACTCCGAGGAAGGAGACGGAGAACGTGTGGGAATGTCCCGAGTTCAGTTATGACAGTTCTTGATATATGCATTCACTGGGCGTACGTCTCATTCTGTTCTGAATTGTATTAGATGGGTCGGTCCTAATTATGTTTTCAGAGTTCCATTTTAATTGCGGACAAAGGTATGAGAGTGGCACCATGGAAGGGGCATAGGCTATTGCATGCAGCTCATCCCATGCCTTCCAACCAATTCAACTTCATTCTGAATCTCCCTTCATGTTTGTTTTCCTGCCTTTATTTCTATGCCTCTGTGGGTTCCAGTGCAAAAAATGATTCTATACATTTATATTGTTCTCAGGTTTTCTCACCGTGTGTCCTATTTAACACCAGCGTCTTTTCTTCACCTCTTGATCCACTGTAACTTACGTTTTATCCCAAAGCTCAACATTGCTGATTATATCATATCATTTAGTGCCTATATTCTGCTCAGATACAAGCTGACATGCACACTACTTGGCTCAAAACTATTCACTGTTAAACAGAATGAAGAAATAGACCTCAAGCACTATCTGGTAATCTGGTTTTCTAGTGATCTTAGTCTCAGCTTCAAAGCAAACGGGCTACCCCATAGTTGCTCCGCTCCTGTGCCAACGAAAAACACACAGAATGTTTATCACTGTCCCTAGTGGAAACTGACAGACTGCTGTCTCAGCATATGCACCAGCATACAAACGCATTAAAAGTATACTGTAGCAATCCGAAGTGCTAACTCAAACAGTCCGACATCAGAAATGCAGTTCCTCATGGATGGTAGCACTAGTGACTAGCACATGGCACCAACAGATCAACAGTTCACACGTGAGCAATTGCAAGCCCTATGGGACGTATAATGACACAAGAGGACAATGAATCTTCATCTTTTTCTTCTTTTTTAAGTCCTCTTTTATCTTTTCGGGTGTCGCGGGAGATATAAGGTCCTACTTCGTGCTCTTCTGGCTGCTTCGACCATAGACACATCGTTGTGCTGTAGAGTTTTTTTGATGTTATCTTTCCATGTTGTTCTTGGTCTACCTCTGGCTCTATGTCCTTCTCCTTTTGCTATATGCCTTGTATTGTATAGCATCAGAAGGCATTCTCTCAAAATAGGCAAAGCATTTGATTTGCAGTCTTTGTGTGTAATTAAGAATTGTTTTTGTGCCGACTTTATCTCGTATAACCTAATTCCTGATTTCATCTCTTTTGGTCACTCCTACAGTCTTTCTCACACACCTCATTTCCATGGTTACTAATTTTCTTGCATGTTTTGTTGTGAGTGACCATGTCTGGCACTGGTAGCATTGGCTTGAAATGAATATGCTTTGTTTGAGATGTCTGTTTGTGTTGACTGGGACTGCCAATGAATGAATGAACGTCTCTTTAACATGGCAATGGCCATACAAATGTTTTTAAAAAGTTTAAAAAATAAACTTTACAACTGCTCTCTGGCAAACGATGATTGATTCTAATTTCTATGGACAAATCAGCACTCGGTTTGTAATGGAGTCAACATCATGCCGAGTGCCTTTACTTCCTAATGCATTTCCTGTTAATGGCGGTTAAAATGGACGCTAGACAGCGGCGCTGTTCGAAGCAGAGGCACATTTTTTGCTTCTGCCGGACGGTGGCCGAAGTATTTTTGCTCTATTTGTAGACTGGATATAGTTTCGTCGCCCAGCTTCTGAGTTGAATGCATGGCGTGACCCTGTGAGCTGCGGATTGCGTTTGGAATGTATTTTCGACTGTGACCAACGTGGTGGTGTGCAGAATTGTAGATTCAGAAAATGGTGTGATGCCTGTCGCGCAATGTTGGCGGTGCCCGTATCTGGTTAAAATTGATCGCGTGGACAACTGCTGAACTGTTGGCAACAAGTTCTGCTATCATCAATGATGAACTGCATTTCTAATGTTGGACTGTTTGTGTTAGCACTTCGGATGGCTACCGTATGCTTTAATGCGAGTGTATGCTAGATATGCTGAGACAGCAGTCTGTCAATCTTTCCACAAGGGACTTTGATAAACATTCTGAGTGTTTTTCGTTGGCATAGGAGCGGAGCAAAGATGGGGCGACCCGTTGCTATGAAGCTGAAACTAAGACTACCAGACCAGACTACCAGATTTCCTGTTAATGATTGTATTCTATGTCTAACTTAGAGGCAGGACGAGTATTATTTGAAACGCTGCACCACGGAATCGAACGCATTCACTCTGGGACCGGCTTTCTGTACACATAAACTGATTTAACACGAACATAAATGTAACATCATCATCATCGTGCATCATCATTGTCCAGTTGTGCCTTCATGTGTCACACAGAGCTCTCCGTCTATTCCTACATTCCGTTCTATCTTGTGCAACAGATTCAAAATCATTGATGGATTTCGGTCAAGCACCTTTGGCCCCTTATTCACGTTCGTTATAGGATTTGGTTTGGATGACCTTGCTTCCTCAATCATTTTACTGTCCGCCATGTTTAGTTATCCTCTGCTCCTTTCTTCTGAGAGTGTGCTCATGTAGCACTATCTTCTTTGTCTTTTTACTGCTGTTACCAATGGTTACCCAGGCAGCCAGACAGTCAGACCGACTCACACACAGACCCACAGACATACAGACAGACAGACAGACAGACAGACAGACAGACAGACAGACAGACAGACAGACAGACAGACAGACAGACAGACAGACAGACAGACAGACAGACAGACAGACAGACAGACAGACAGACAGACAGACAGACAGACAGACAGACAGACAGACAGACAGACAGACTCACAGACAGACAGACAGACCGACTCACAGACACACAGACCGACCGACCAACTCACAGACAGACAGACCGACCGACTGACAGACAGACAAACAGACCAACAGACATACAGACAGACATACAGACAGACAGGCAGGCAGGCAGACAGACAGACAGACAGGCCGACTCACAGACAGACAGATTGACAGACAGACCGACTGACCAACTCACAGACATACAGACAGACAGACACACTCACAGACTGACTGACTGACTCACAGACAGACAGAGTGACTCACAAACAGACAGACAGGCCGATCGACTCACAGACAGACAGACAGACAAACAGACCCACAGAGAGACAGACAGACTCACAGACAGACAAACAGACTCACAGACAGACAAACAGACTCACAGACAGACAGACAGACAGACAGACAGACAGACAGACAGACAGACAGACAGACAGACAGACAGACAGACAGACAGACAGACAGACAGACAGACAGACAGACAGACAGACAGACAGACAGACAGACAGACAGACTCACAGACAGACAGACAGACTCACAGACAGACAGACCTACCGACTCACAGACAGAGAGACAGACCGACTCACAGAGAGACAGACCCACTCACAGACAGACAGATATTTGTTTTAAAATAATTTAACTGTCATTCCGTGTCTTTAGGTGTTCTCCAATTTTAACTAGTATATCTCTCAACGCAAATAAGTACATCTACCAACAACAAAACATAAACATATCACATACAATTATACTTAATTTTTACGTAATTGTCACATACACCTTATCGTATTTAACAAGAAAATGTCACATAAAAGTTTACTTTTTAAACATAAAAATGTCACACACTATATGTCAGGTCAAACAAACGTTAAGTCACTAAACAAAGCAATGTCGCATCCTCGCTAAATGCTCATCTAATTTTCACGTTCGCATTAAGTATGTCTCCGCGTAGCTATCAATTCATTTCTCATGACAAAGTCAGGAATATGTGGCCAACTCCTGAATTACTTTCTCCCCTACAAGGCTATAAGTCAACTTCAGCCACAGAGATGCAACCAGTTGGAGAATTCCCATCATAAAAATATGCTATCAGCCTCCATCTTTCACCCCCAGACATATTCCTATATTACTGGACAATACGTGGAAACACATTTGTCTCGCTGAGCCGCCATCTTTAAAACCCGTGCGGAATTACCTCTTCTTTATCCGGATCACATATAAAACACATATTTCTGCTTCGTGTGAGTTGTGTGGCAACTTTCACGTGCATATGTTCAGCGTTTTAACTAGATGTTCTGGGGCGGGTTGTGAGGCGGAAGCGGGGGGCTGGGGGGGGGGGGGGGGGGGGTAGCAAAACGAGAAGAGGAAACAGTCAGCTTCACAATACCACAGACGCAAACGACAAAATGAACGTTGCGGCTAGAAGACTTTCATCAGCATATAACATATCATACGAACAATGATACACTTGCAATGGTTCCTCTGAATTAGAATCTAATCCGTTTCGAGATTGCCCTCAAATTCCAAATCTGTCGAGTTTCAGGACAATTTTGCCCCCTGAAAATAAGGGAAATTATTTTAACATGTCCCGGGGTCGAACAAACTGAAATGTTAAAATGTATTTCCTTAAATACCGCAGACTGCAAACATACCAACACATTATGGTCACATTTAAATACAAACATAAATACATTTTTTTAAAGATATAAAAGCCTGGTGTTTACTGTACCTTGATAACAATTGAGACATAGCACATAGAAGTATGAAAAGGAAGGGAAATTGAGGGAGATTTCTGTTTGGAAAGTGAGCAACCTTCCATGATAACATCAAGAATCCTTTCTGGTGTTTCATATCGTAGTCGTTCACCACTTGTACATATGACAATATTGTTCTTATTCTGTATTGGTGTTGTCTGGTGAACTTAGCACCCTGACACATCTCCTAAATTCTTCTTTGACATCACTGTGCAGATAGGTAAAGTGCGTTTCAAAACTCATGCCGGCACAATTCAGTCAATATCTCGAAAGATTCCTGTGAGAATCAACTTTTTTTTCACATAGCACTAGATTTCTCATGCTATTATGATTCTACAACGTACTTTGCATAGAGGCTGCTAGTTTCATAGATCCTTGTTGGCTAAAAATGTATGTGCCCAGAAAAATAGCACATACCGCAATTGATATACCTGTGCAGATTGTTTCAAAATCAGTTTACATGTGCTTGCGGTACATGGTGGTTATTTTGATAGCCTATTCCCCATTCAATGAAAAATCAGCAATTTACTGGAAACTTACGCTGAAGATGACCTGAGAGTGAAACACCTAGGACACGCATGCAATCTGATGTTTTAACTAGTTCACCTTACTCAGTCTACTCAAGTTGCTGTAAGCATGCTGACTGTTTGATTAGAACTAGTCTCTGCTTTATATATATATATATATATATATATATATATATATATATATATATATATATATATATATATATATATATATATATACCTCAAATTAGGCAAACGGAAAACTTAATGTTTGTTTACATTTTAAAATTACCGACAAGAATATTATTATTAACCGGTTGGGTGTCAAATTTCACCAACTTGCCCTGATCGTTTACTGACTTACATATTTCCAAAGTTCGGCAGAACTTCTGGAACTCACTATAAATTGTCTATCAGTATGCCAGACCTGTTATGGATTACGCAACTCACTAACTTACCATTTGTTTATATCACAACGTAGTTCGTGCCCAAGATCACGCTAACCGTAATGGTATTGTTTGGCTGTACCACACATTTTCAGAATTCCGGTAATCGAATCTGCCCGGTTTTGTTATGGGAAAACGGTTGCCCATGTCTTCCCTTGTTCTTCTGCTAAGTATCAATACCTCAAATCTGACTGGAAGATAAATATTTCTGTCAGATGAACTCTCTTAAACAGTTAATCTTCCCATGAAACGTGTCTTTTTGTTTTCTACATTGTGTAAATCAGCCAGCCTCTTCTACCCTAAGATGAAAAGACGCCGCAGTGTTTTGGTTAGTCTTTGATTAGGCCGGTCGTTGGTGTTTTCTTGGGTTAACCAGTGCGTGCCCTGGTGTGAATTGTTCACCGTCTCACTTCAGAATCCGTATTTAACTACCTACACGAGAGGGTTGAATGAGAGCAGACAACAAGGGAGGAAAAAGAAGACGGTAGAGAGACGATTGGCACTTTTCCGTCTGTACAAACGATGGTGTTATATCGCACTGAGAGGAGGAATGGTTCTCACAGCCCATGGCGAGGGCGAGAAGTGACTAGCAAGACCGGCCCGCGTAACTTAAGGCCAGGGATGAAGTTCATCCTCTCTATAGCACAAAGACTAGGCAGTATTAAAGAGAACATAAGTTGTCCATACATCATGATCTGTCTGTCGACCTGCATTGTTTACTCCAAAGAAAAGGTAACACCAGTACATTTGTAACAAATCAGGCTGCAGAAGCTGCCGCATCAGAGGAGCAGTGCTTTATCGGCCCGCCTGTCGGAACTTCCCTCCTAGACCAGCTGCCAGCCAATGTTTAGGGCCTGGTCTGCCCAAACATAACATAAAGTTTTCAGGTTGCATTTCCTCTTCCTAGGATAAGGCTAGTATCCTCCCCAATGAGCTCTTCTGCCCGAAGCCTTTGGCACAATATGGGATGTCAGGTTTGGAATACGCCGCCCAACATTCGGTGTTAACAGAAGACAGCTGCTTTTAGCTACTGTTAGCTCAGTAAGAATACGGTGGAGAGATAATATACGAGGAAAAAAAATGAAAAAAACACCAACTAAAAAGTAAATGCCAGTCACAGGAATCAATGGAAGCGGGGTATATCTAAATGGTGTAGAAAAAGAAGAAGACGAAGAAGATTACGACGATGAAGAGGAAGAAGGAGATTAAAAATGAGAACAATATTATGATGATGAAGAAGAAGCCACTTACAGCACTTGGAAAGAATATCTAAAGAATGCTATCTTCCCTGGACCTTTACAAAGCAATGTTTGCCACACTTCTTACCAATGTGTCAAGTCGTTATCGGGTGAGATATTGATACCCGTTCAAACCAACGGTATATAGTCACTGACTTACTAATAGTCAGTCTCAAAATGAGCTGAGATTCAAGAACCGATATCGCAGCACCTGAGATATTCCCATAAATGCTCTTTCCCAATCTTCAGCATCCAGCGATGAGCTCCAATTCAGACGGTACCACCAGAAGTCGGATTGTATATCCGTCTTGCTTTCCCTCTGAGCTTGGATTGTCGGCCCGATCCTATGCGTGATTATTCCCCTGTTCACAAGCATCTTTAGAAGGTGCTGATCTATATGTGCCTCCATACTACTTACACACACACAGACACAGACCCACACACACCCACACCCACACACACCCACCCACCCACCCACACACACCCACATACACAAACCCACACACATAACACCCAATTTGATTTGCCTAACCCATTTCCAGTGAGTCATCAGATGAAAGAACTGAACCAACGACATGTATTGTTCCAGGCAGGGATGTCACCACGCCTCCCACGAGATGCCGGCTACATACATTAGCATGAGAGAAATGTCAGATGACATCGATTTGTCATGCACACAGTTCTGGCGGGGCACCAGTGACAGTTGCATACATTCAGACAGTCACAACAAACAATGGCAGCATTAAACTGACAGACACAAAATCAATACGCTAGTTCTGTTAACTATGAAACAATTCACAAAATATGACTCATAACATAGACGCCAGTTCAGGTAATTGTGAAACAATTCGCAACAAATCACTCATAACATAGACAGTAGTTCTGGTAACTTTCAAACAATTCACAACATATCACTCATAACATAGATGGAAGAACCTACAGACGCAGGCACCTTAAATGACCCCCCCCCCCCTTTTCCCACAGACCCACCCACCTCAAAACCACCAAGAGAACGAATAGACGAACAAACAAATTTTATTTCTGAAGGGTTAGGAATGAGGCACTCAGGCCCACGTTGTTTTCTGCCCTTCCAATCACCTCCTTCAAAACAGTTATTCATTCGTGTATTATTTCATAGTTAAAAATAATAAAAACAGAGTAGACTTAGCCCCTCCTCACAGACAGACAGACAGACAGACAGACAGACAGACAGACAGACAGACAGACAGACAGACAGACAGACAGACAGACAGACAGACAGACAGACAGACAGACAGACAGACAGACAGACAGACAGACAGACAGACGGACAGACAGACAGACAGACAGACAGACAGACAGACAGACAGACAGACAGACAGACAGACAGACAGACAGACAGACAGACAGACAGACAGACAGACAGACAGACAGACAGACAGACAGACAGACAGACAGACAGACAGACAGACAGACAGACAGACAGACAGACAGACAGACAGACAGACAGACAGACAGACAGACAGACAGACAGACAGACAGACAGACAGACAGACAGACAGACAGACAGACAGACAGACAGATAGATAGACAGATAGACAGATAGACAGATAGACAGATAGATAGATAGATAGATAGATAGATAGATAGATAGATAGATAGATAGATAGATAGATAGATAGATAGATAGATAGATAGATAGATAGATAGATAGATAGATAGATAGATAAATAGATAGATAGATAGATAGATAGATAGATAGATAGATAGATAGATAGATAGATAGATAGATAGATAGATAGATAGATAGATAGATAGATAGATAGATAGATAGATAGATAGATAGATAGATAGATAGATAGATAGATAGATAGATAGATAGATAGATAGATAGATAGATAGATAGATAGATAGATAGATAGATAGATAGATAGATAGATAGATAGATAGATAGATAGATAGATAGATAGCTATAGATAGATAGATAGATAGATAGATAGATAGATAGATAGATAGATAGATAGATAGATAGATAGATAGATAGATAGATAGATAGATAGATAGATAGATAGATAGATAGATAGATAGATAGATAGATAGATAGATAGATAGATAGATAGATAGATAGATAGATAGATAGATAGATAGATAGATAGATAGATAGATAGATAGATAGATAGATAGATAGATAGATAGATAGATAGATAGATAGATAGATAGATAGATAGATAGATAGATAGATAGATAGATAGATAGATAGATAGATAGATAGATAGATAGATAGATAGATAGATAGATAGATAGATAGATAGATAGATAGATAGATAGATAGATAGATAGATAGATAGATAGATAGATAGATAGATAGATAGGTTTTAAATAGCTGGTTGTACGTCCTTTACAGAATGTTCTAGAACCAGCCCTAGTCTTTAGGTTTTACTAGTTATTTTTACATTAAGTAGTTTGTCATTGTTTACTCAATAGTCAGCTGTTGATGGTCTGTCGAAATCAGCTTAAGGCGGTCTGTTGTCAAATCGTCTGCAGCTGTAATCAAAGCGGGTACCCCCCCCCCCCCCCCTCGCTTCTGCCAGACGGTGCAGGTGCATTTTTTGCTCCATTTGTAGACTGAAAGGATAATTTCGTCACCCAGCTTCTGAGTTGAGTGCATGGTGTGATACTGTGAGCTGCTGATTTCATTTGGAGGGTTTTTCTACTGTGACCAACGTGGTGGTGTGAATTGTAGAATCAGAAAATGGCGCAATGCCAGTTGTGGCAATATTGGTTGTGCCATTATGTTATTAAAATTGATCGCGTGTGCAACTGCTGATCTGTTGGTGACTTCTGCTACCATCCATGATGAACTGCAATTCTAATGTCGGACTGTTTGTGTTAGCACTTCAGATGGCTAACGTATGCTTTTAATGCGTGTGTATGCTAGTGCATATGCTGAGACAGCAGTCTGTCAGTCTTTCCACAAGGGACTGTGATAAACATTCTGTGTGTTTTTCGTTGGCACAGGAGCCGAGCAACTAAGGGGTGACCCGTTTGACATCAAGCTGAAACTAAGACTACCAGATTACCAGATTACCAGATCTGTAGTCTTTGCCCATATGTGCACCAGAGGCATCCTCTGTAATGCTTACACTAGTATTTACCAGTTTGGAAGAGAGATACATGTATTGTCTCGGACACATTTTTCGGCTATGTGGCTAAGTCGATGCGAACGCTTCGTAATGCAGGGATGCCGGGTTCGATCCCAGCTGCAGGCCATGCGCCTTGCGTTGGTTTCGACAGTGGTATCAAGAAAGCCGACCGTCCAGAAAGCAATGGAAAACTACTGGACGTAAATTGCCTAGGAAAACAACACAACAGCCATTGGCTGTTGGGGTTGGTTTTGCAACGTCCTGTAAAGGATATGCAACTAACCCGGACACATGTAGATGTGTGGTTTCAAGGAAGATAACAGAGATATGTCATTTATACAAATTACCACATTGCCCATTTTATTTCGATTGGTTTATAAAATATAGGTCTAGCCTTATGTGCCCTATGTGCCTAAAGGCGTGGAAAAGGGTCCCATACCTTTACTGACCCTTTCAAGTGAATAATAGGAAAAAAACAATTGAAAAGGATATAACTCAAAAAAAAGTTTACTTCTAAAAGTTTGTTACTTCTTTTGTTTTTTTTTTTTTTTTTTTTTTTTTTCGCAATTAAAAAAAAAATGAAATGCGTATAAAGCTGACCACCAGTTTGATTGTTAAATTAAAATTGTAAGCATAATGACAATTGAAAGTTTAATCCGTGTAGTGTTAAAGGTTTGGGAGATGTTAACACTTCATTTAAAATAAACACACGAAATATATAAAGGTTTTCTGATTTAATATATATATATAAAATACACATTTTAACAAGGCTAAGGTCTATTGACTTCCCTTCCCTCTTACCACAGAGGACTTATAATTTTCTTGCAGCCGCCGTCCTCTTGCAGTGTTTTATTGCCTCGGCTGCCGAGACTTGTAATGATAAATAGAAGGTTGAATTCAAATCAATGATATCAGAATGATTTGTATGCCTGACAGTTTCAAACAGATTGTGAACAGAACAGACATTTAAACTCGCTCTTTGTTTTACCCGGAGTTCATACGAGAAGTAGAGAGCAGACGCATTGTAACATACGTGTATATCGTAATGGTCGACTAAGGGAGGATGGCGGTATTAGTAATTAACAATTATGGTATGACATGGGAAACGCCCTCTATTCAACAGCTAATTGAGAATATTGAGCATATGCTACAGACATTCTGTCTACGTACAGCAGAAAGATCTCAGGCCAGGCTGGTTGGCACTTCGATAGAAACTAAGCTTTATAGAAGAGCAGAAGACAAGCCTCTTCGCATCACAGAATTCATAGAGAAATGTGGCCTTTTCACGTGAAAAACCACTGGCAGGGTCTACATAAATAAAGA
Source organism: Candidula unifasciata (assembly GCA_905116865.2). Taxonomy (NCBI): domain Eukaryota; kingdom Metazoa; phylum Mollusca; class Gastropoda; order Stylommatophora; family Geomitridae; genus Candidula; species Candidula unifasciata. Next base: position 67,712 of record CAJHNH020001170.1, read on the forward strand.
AGAACAAGAACAGCTAATGAATAGTTTTGGAACTAGTGGTGCTTGTGGCCGGTTGAATGAAAACGGTTCCTGTCTTTCAGTGGCCTGTTGTGAGCTGTCCTTATTTTCTGCCCAATCCATGCTAAATCAGCATCGCTGCAGATGAATACAAGCAAGTGTCCGGAAGAGGGGCGTGGTAAGTCAGGCTCAAAGGGGCGTTAAGCAATTTTGAAAATGAGTGTATTTCTAATTGTAAATATCACCAGTCGAATTATAAGTTTAATTATAAATAAATAAGTAGTTAACAATTATGAGTACGTAATAAAAAATCAGCTAAGGACGCCATAGGAGCGGCAAGACGCTCGGCTGCAGATCGGAAGGTCGACGGTTCAGTTCCTAATGGGGGCCGGACTTGAAAAACAAAATTACCTTGGCTCTTGAGGGGGTACCAGGTACAAGACTGGTAAGTACAAATGGCCGCAAGGTCTAGCCCTATATACCCAATACGCCTGAAAGGAATGGGGAAAAAGGTCCTTTACTTGTTTACTTTTACAAGGACGCTAGGGAATTTGATATTTTTATTCATTTGGATGTTTTCCTCCAAGTTGTTAACATTGCTTGGCCGTGTTCTTTTGTCATCGTTTGAACTAAATTTGCTTTTGTTTTTAAAATGGCGGGAGCAGGGAGGGGGTGACGTGCGGGTCTTGCCAGATATTTAAAGAGGGACGCCACCTACCCAAAAAAACAAAAGTCATAATGCTGAGAACCATGCTAAAACAATGTCAGCTGTTAAATCCATTAGATTACGAATAATTTCTTCAAGCTGGCTGTTGTTTGTTAATGAGGTTATGCTGCGCCGTGAGGTGATTCCACTTTAGTGGAAAACTACCACATTCACTTCAGAGTTATGGTTCCAAAGCTCACTTCTGTGGAATTGTTGTATTCCACGTGCCAATGAAGTGATTGTGTCTCGCCCTTCAGTGGAATTACAATAATGCTAAAAAAAGGGGAATAACTAACTTCCGTGGAATGGCGGCATTAAATTATGTGAGTGGAATGGCTACAATATCCACTTCAACAGAATGCTGCAACATCAATTTAGCAGTCTGGACAAAAAGACTACTTCAGTGGAATTGCTACAATACCTTATTAGAAAAACCACATCTTTCCTTCGATGAATTCGCTACAACATTCCTTTAGTGGATTGAAGCAACATTACTTCAGTGGAATGACGAATTCGTTAAGTTGGACTGGCTACAACGATCGTTAAGGTAGAATGGGTACAACATTCGTTAAGGTTTAATGGTACAACATTCGTTAAGGTTTAATGGGTACAACATTGGTTAAGGTTTAATTGGTACAACATTCGTTAATGGGTACAACATTAGTTAAGGTTTAATTGGTACAACATTCGTTAATGTGGAATGGGTACAGCATTAGTTAAGGTTTAATGGGTACAAAATTAGTTAAGGTTTAATGGGTACAACATTCTTTAAGGTGGACTAACTACGATCGTTAAGGTGGACTAGCTTCAACAATCGTTAAGGTGGACTAGCTACAACAATCGTTAAGGTGGACTAGCTACAACAATCGTTAATGAACTAACTACAACAATCGAAGGTGGACTACAACGATCTTTAAGCTGGGATCGTTAAGGTGGACTAGCTACAACAATCGTTAAGGTGGACTAGCTACAACAATCGTAAAGGTGGACTAGCTACAACAATCGTTAAGGTGGACTAACTACAACAATCGTTAAGGTGGACTAGCTACAACAATCGTTAAGCTGGACTAGCTACAACAATCGTTAAGGTGGACTAGCTACAACAATCGTTAAGTTAGACTATCAATCGTTAAGGCTAGCTACTAATCTACAACTACAACAATCGTTAAGGTGGACTGACTACAACAATCGTTAAGGTGGAATGAGTACAACAATCGTTAAGCTGGACTAGCTACAACAATCTTTAAGGCGGACTAACTACAACAATCGTTAAGGTGGAATGAGTACAACAATCGTTAAGGTGGACTAGCTATAACAATCGTTAAGCTAGACTAGCTACAACAATCGTTAAGGCGGACTAACTACAACAATCGTTAAGGTGGACTAACTACAACAATCGTTAAGGCGGACTAACTACAACAATCGTTAAGGCGGACTAAATACAACAATCGTTAAGGCGGACTAACTACAACAATGTAAGGCTACTACACAAATAGTTATCGTTACAATCGTTAAAGTGGAATGTCTACAACAATCGTTAAGGTGAAATGGGTACAACAATCGTTAAGGTGGAATGGCTATAAGACACACACATCACTGACAGTCCACTGAAAACAAAGCAATATGATAGTTACTGCAATAAATGCGTACATTTGCATACTGCAGTAAAGACAGGCAGTTAATTATTGCAATGACAAAACAAATATACATATTGAAATTACAAGAATTTACCTACTGCAAAAAAATAAAAAATGAAAATAATAAATAAGTGAAATGAGAACAAGAAAAAATGTAGTGCAACAAAGATAAATTATCAGAATTATTAAACTAAATTCAACACAGATTAAAGAAATTATTGTAAATCAACACATATTTGTAGATTTTTCGTCAAAAGAATTATCCTTGTTACTGTTTCTAAGTTAACTAAAAGAATTATTTCTCAGTATTACGAAATTCGCATGCAAAGAAATATCTTCACCAATATCCTATTTTGTTTGCCCTAGTGAAACAAACCTGAAGTGGCAAAAGCTAAAATGACAATGATTACGCATAATTTGTGTGTAGAAAAGAAATAATTGCTTTTTCACTAGTATAATTTCCTTCTTTCGATTTACCCTTGTCAGTCCGCGCGCAATAATTTATTATCCAATTATGTTTTTTTTTTCTACTTTCTGCTGGAACTTGTCGCACTTTCAGTGAATACTTTCATGATGTCGTTTATTAACTAATGTGTTTGGTCAGTGACAGTGAATTTGGCTAAAAGACTTTACAATTGTCTGTGCTGTAAAAAAATTTCTTCTTTTTTTCGTTTCTTGAAAATCGAATTTCTGAGTTTTTGGTTTTTGTCAAACGTCTCTTGGAAGACTTACAGAAAGATGGATGTATTTTAATTGTAGTGTTTTCATACGAAGGGTCTTTACATTAAAACTTTAAAAGTGTGACAGAAAGAAATTACACTAACTAGGTCACGGTCTTGTAATCTTTTAGTATTGTTGCTAAGTACTTAAATAAAGACAGTTGTATGTTAGTATTGTTGCTAAGTACTTAAATAAAGACAGTTGTATGTTAGTATTGTTGCTAAGTACTTAAATAAAGACAGTTGTATTTTAATTTGTATATATTCCTACTTTGTGACTTTAAATGAAACCTTAAAATTGTGTTGAAAATTGCATCAAATATGTCACTGTCTTGCAGCCTGTTAATAATGTTGTTAAGGATGTCAAGAGTGTTGAGCCATGACATCATGGTGTAGTTAACATAGTAACATCCCGGTGACAGTTTAAAGATGGCCGCCTCACTTTTAGCATGCACCAAAGAGGAGCAGCGATTTGATTGCTGTTTTCTGATCAGTGAGGGGAGGGAGGGGAGCTATAAAAATTCATCAGCGAACGAAGGTCCAGTTCGGTGATGCATGCGTGTGAGTATAGCTCGTGTATGATTAGGAGTAGGAATTTTCAAAGCGTCGTGACTTCTGTGATAGACTGTGTATCGAAGGCAAGGTAGCGGTGTGAAAATGTCCTTTAGTTTACTTTTCACAGTCTGAATCCAACATAAACACCGAGCAGATATTCATAGCGCAGGCAGTGAATCCCAAACTGTGCGCCTTGGCGCCCGGAGGAGCCGCGACCTCTTTACAGGGGCGCCGCGAAATATTCGAAGATAAACGAGGTTTTTTTAGCCATACTTTTACTTAGGTTAGTGCGCAGTGGAAAATTTATTTTATTAAAACAAAAGGGCGCTGCAACTAAGAAAAGTTTGGGAAATATTGACGGCAGGCCTTCCGAAATCTTCCGTGGCAAGGACGGACAACCAAACACGTCAACTCAGATAAACAACCGCCCCTCCTGCTAGCATTTCATGAAAGAATGAACAATGCACAGACTGAAACTAATTTGTTGAAACGGGTGCTGCCTTCTTAAATAATTAATTAGCTTCGCTGGCAATTTTATGATTCGTTTCCACAAGAATTCTGAAACAACTGAACAACTCTGGGAAAGGCCCACATTTTTATGTTTCCCGTTCTTGTTCTCCTTTTTCTGTCTTTAGCTGCTATTTTTAGTCTTCCACTTCTTCTTTTTTCTACTGCTCATTTTCTTCTTGTTCTTCCTGTTCTCGATCTTCTTCTTCTTCTCATTATTTGTCTTCTTCTTTGTCTTCTTCTTGGTCTTCTTCTTCTTCTTCTTCTTCTTCTTCTTCTTCTTCTTCTTCTTCTTCTTCTTCTTCTTCTTCTTCTTCTTCTTCTTCTTCTTCTTCTTCTTCTTCTTCTTCTTCTTCTTCTTCTTCTTCTTCTTCTTCTTCTTCTTCTTCTTCTTCTTCTTCTTCTTCTTCTTCTTCTTCTTCTTCTTCTTCTTCCTCCTCCTCCTCTTCTTCTTCTTTTTCTTCTTTTCTTTTTCTTCTTTTTCTTCCTCTTTTTCTTCTTCTTCTTCTTCTTCTTCTTCTTCTTCTTGGTCTTCTTCTTCTTCTTCTTCTTCTTCTTCTTCTTCTTCTTCTTCTTCTTCTTCTTCTTCTTCTTCTTCTTCTTCTTCTTCTTCTTCTTCTTCTTCTTCTTCTTCTTCTTCTTCTTCTTCTTCTTCTTCTTCTTCTTCTGTTACTGTTGCTAATGCCGCTGCGTTGTTATTGCTGATTCTGCCTTTTTTTCTTTTTCTCACAAGCCCTTCTTTATAAACTACCAAAAGAACGTCTATTGTCCCCCTTCAATATGTGTATTTTTCTAGGTAAGCTGCGTGCGTGCCTATCGTTTATCCCGTCCTGGCTGCTACCTGAACAGCTTGACACCCTTAGATAAGAAGATCTTAATCTGGAAGGATGACCAACAGTACCCGAAGATCTGTCACCGAGAAACAACTCGTTCCACCTCCTAGAAAGTTGGATTTAGGGCTCGCATAGCGACCACATCAACCCTGCTTAACGTGCAGTAATATTCAGACAGTGAGTAGTATCTCTAAGCAGTTAAAGTTAGTTGCGTATTCTTTACAGGACGTTGCAGAACCAACCCAACCAATTTTTTTTTACTGTTGTGGTTTTTTAGGCACATTTACCCCCAGTAGTTTGCCATTGCTACTGGACGGTCGGCTTCTAGATACCTCTGTCGAAACCAGCGCAAGGCCCGCAGACCAAGACAAATAACGTCTCGAATTAGTGTTAGGCTTCAAAAAACGATTTCATCCATGGTGTCCATACCTTAATTTTAGCCTCCAGTTTGCAATAACGACTCACTGAAGTTAAACACAGTATCATCACCAACCAACTACTGCTCTATGCCTCAAAAGATCTGACATGAGGATTTCCAAGGAGAAGTTGGGTTTGTGTCAGTAAAGACATTCTGCGTCAACAGGGAATAACAAAGGCCAAGTAATCGTCGTGTAATGGCCAGGTAATCAGATAATCGGAGATCCTACTTCATAGCAAACGTATAGCCTCATAGTTGCTCCCTTATTGTTCCAATGTAACGCAGAAAGAATCGTTATCCAGTCATTGCGGAATAAATAACACAGGCTGCAGTTTCAGCAAATTGAGTAGCGTACAAACGCTTTGAATGCATTAGAAGAGAAAAAAAAAAAAGTCAGGCACCAAACAATGCAGTTCATTGTCACTGGAAGCAGTATATATAACAGATCAGTAGCTGCACACTCAACTAATCGCATATGGCACCACCAGTTCCCTAACAACAGGCAGTGACAAAAGCCAGTGCTGCCTTTCGAAAAATAGGCCATAAACTGACAAGTGGAAAGAAACTGACGATGATGGCGACGATCCACTGAAGGAGCAGGTGCACTTTGATGCAAGGCCAGCTATACCCAATGGTAGTGTGGATTGTTCATCAATTTTTTGCTTCTTTCTTTAACTGAACCTCTATATGTTCCGGATCGATATGTTGAAATGTTTCTCAGGTGGTTAAACGTACCACATAAATCAGCACCAGCGGGCACCGTTTAGCATATTTTCTCTTTGATGAACCGCAGCCAACGGCGCATGGTAATAGATAAATGTAAATGGATGCGGTTATGGAGCTGTGTCATTGGACAGGAAGGTTAAAACAGGTTGTGTTGTTATAGTGTGTCAGTCAAGTCTGACACTAGGCGTCTGCCTCTGTCATGTTTCAAAGAAACTCTTGTTATACGTACACCTGATTTGTTTAATCGCAGTAACATTTCCTTAACTCGAACTCTAGGTCTGAAAAATCAAGAGTTTATGTTAACAAAATTCGCCCTAACGGGGAACTAATATTTATATTATGAACAATACGCCACTACTAGGACCAATATTTTGTTCCTGTTAAGACAGTCTTCATCTTAAGCCACTTAATTGTTAGTAGGTTTATCCGTATTATTTTACTTGTCAGGAAAATATAAAACTGTTTTTTTTTTTTTCTTCTTTTCTAGACTTCTAGCGTGACTGTGACTTCTGAATGCGTGGGATCCCCGTGTAGGTTTCAATGTCCACTTGAGGGTGGGGGTATAACAATCGAACCCCTACCCATTCAACTCCCCTCCCAACAAGTATCTTTAGTTCGCACTAACTTGCACTAAACTCCACTAAATTTCAAGACCAGATACCACCAAGTCTCCCAGTATGGGTCGGGTTACAACTTAAAATTTGAGCCAACCCTTTTCTGTTTTCGCTATCAGCAAATGGCTTGTACATGGTCCGTTGTTTCTATTTTTTTTTTTAAAGAAACAAGCCAAAACAACTGACTAGAATCAACAGTTTACCAAGCAGATCTCTTGGTCGGTGCTCAGTCTTTCAAGAACCATCCTGCAATGCCCCAGCTGCAGTGACATCTATGATTTTAGCCCAGCAACCAGCAAAAACACTTGACTTGATAGGATGCCGCGCCGTGACAAACTGCAAATATTATTATTAAGACATCCAAGTATAACTATGAGTGCAAAGAGATAGAAGATAGATTATTAACAGCATATTCAATCCAACATTAAGCTACCAGTGCCAAACATGGACACTATCTAAAGCCTATATAAGCAAAATCACCACCTGCGAGATGAGGTGCCTGAAAAAAGGAGCCAACTTAACCATCCAAGATCGAGTGAATAATTAAACTTTCAGGCAAATTGTGGGAACGACACCTTGTTCTAGATTCATCAAGAAACAGCAGATCAAGTGTTTTTGCCATCTCGTTAGAATGCAGCGAGATCAAATACCATCACAAGCATTACATCTCAGAAGATCGGCTACAAGAGCAAGAAGACGGCCGCGCAAAACATTGATCGACAACATTAAACTCATCGCCTTCATGGCATGACAATAGCCAGTGGCAGCCAGCGCGTACTGGATCGCAAATTATTCCTCCCTAGGGCGCTTAACGGCAGAAGTGGTTTATGATGATGATAATAATTATGATGAACCTGCAACATGGCTTCACGTGACGCTTGCCGCCCTATGACAAACTACAAACATGGGTCCGTGACTGGATTCTCCTATCATCTCGATTGATTTTTCTCTAAACGGGAGTTTTAAACCACACACTTCACCCCCACCCGACCCTAATCTGTGTAGCGACTTCATCTTCAATCCTAAACTGCTTGCGAATTTTGCGAAAAACTTTCAGAGGCATTTGAAACATGGCATCTTCTAAAAATTGCCTTCCTGTCTGTATGTCTGTGTCCCTCTATAACTTGCTGTGTGATGTTGTTTAATCTGGTTGGCAATCCAGCACTTTCACATTCAGATACATTATTCAGGCACACTCTCCTACAAATGAATGAACGAACGAACTAATGAAGCAGTAAGTTATAAATAGTGTAGCAGGGACCACTATACCAAATGATCTACTCTTCACTGATGTTCAGGTCAGGTATGTCATCTAAACGAACGAACGAACGAACGAACGAACGAACGAACGAACTTTATTTTTAAAGGGTTAAGAATTGGGCACGCCTAACATTCTGCCCTTTGAGGTCTCCCTCCATTCTTACATCATTTCATTCACACATCAAGTAATATTAAAAGTTAGCAATAGCATCAAAATAATCAATACAAGCACTAGAGATAGTAGGATTTATAAATTAACAAATCAACCATTTCTGGAAAATACGAAAGAACAAAGAAGGATTCTTATAGTAAAAAACTAAAGCGTTTCAAAGCTTTTGTCAGACCCTATGGCCGACAGACACAATCCAAAGAGATAGTTGGACAGATCAATACTGGGAAGACAAGAAATGGTAGAGGAAGCATTACATTTATGAAAATAAACATGCACAGATAAATCAATGCAAAGATGTGTGAAATTCAAAGGAAAGAGATGAGAGAACAAAGTATGACATAGAATTTTCAGGAAGCATAACAGCTTGCCCAGGGCTTGAACTATTCAATTATAGATATGTAGCAAACGCTATATGCATTCGAAAATAAATACCAAAAGAAATGTATATACATAAAAATTGGGGCGAACTTATTAAAGACACAGAAATCAGAGAAATGTCCGTGAAATCGCTGGTATCAATAGTTATAAGACAAATAGGGTGCTGATAAATCGGGTACATTCTGAGAACAAGGTAGCAGTGAATCATCAAACAGTACAATGAGAAACAGGTTTACTGAGGAGCCAGGGCGACCAGAAGTAAAACAGACGAATGCTCGCCTGGATTCAATCCATGATTGAATAGCAATTGCCTTCGTTAGATCTTGGAACAATATGTAGAACCTGTGTTGTTATATGTATGCGAAACATGGACACAATAAGCAGACAAGCTGAAAAACATTGACTCCCGGCAGAGATATGGTTTCTGAGAAGAATGCAAAGATTATCTCGGAAGGATAGAAAAAAACAAAACAAAGCAGTTCACAACGAGACCGATAAAAGTTGCAAACTTATCAGAACAGTTAACCATACACAGTCAATGTGTTTTTGGACACGTTATGAGAAGGAATGGACTGGAGAACTTGATAGCAACAGCAAGATTGGTGGAAAGAGAGAAAGATGAAGGCAAAGAGATAAATATATGGATGATCTGACCAGATGGATGGGGAGAGACAAAACCAGTCACCTGGTCCATGATTCTGGTGATGGTGTCAGATAGCGAAACATGACTTTCTACGCTTACAGGAACAGACTGGAGGATGAGACTTTGAGCCCTGTCTGACACATAACGGCACAGACAGACAGACAGACAGACAGACAGACAGACAGACAGACAGACAGACAGACAGACAGACAGACAGACAGACAGACAGACAGACAGACAGACAGACAGACAGACAGACGGACGGACGGACGGACGGGTGGACAGATAGATAGATAGATAGATAGATAGATAGATAGATAGATAGATAGATAGATAGATAGATAGATAGATAGATAGATAGATAGATAGATAGATAGATAGATAGATAGATAGATAGATAGATAGATAGATAGATAGATAGATAGATAGATAGATAGATAGATAGATAGATAGATAGATAGATAGATAGATAGATAGATAGACAGAGACAGACAGACAGACAGACAGACAGACAGACAGACAGACAGACAGACAGACAGACAGACAGACAGACAGACAGACAGACAGACAGACAGACAGACAGACAGACAGACAGACGGACGGACGGACGGACGGACGGACGGGTGGACAGATAGATAGATAGATAGATAGATAGATAGATAGATAGATAGATAGATAGATAGATAGATAGATAGATAGATAGATAGATAGATAGATAGATAGATAGATAGATAGATAGACATACAGACAGACAGACAGACAGACAGACAGACAGACAGACAGACAGAGACCTATACAGGATAAAATCCAGTAAAATGACCTTTACCTGAAACTTTAATAAACATCACACAGTAACACATGACACAATACATCACACAGTAACACATGACATAATACATCACACAGTAACACATGACACAATAAATCACACAGTAACACATGACACAATACATCACACAGTAACACATGACACAAATCATCACACAGTAACGCATGACGCAAAACATCACACAGTAACACATTACGCAAAACATCACACAGTAACACATGACACAATACATCACACAGTAACCCATGACACAATACATCACACAGTAACACATGACACAAAACATCACACAGTAACACATTACGCAAAACATCACACATTAACACATGACACAATACATCACACAGTAACCCATGACACAATACATCACACAGTAACACATGACACAATACATCACACAGTAACACATGACACAAAACATCACACAGTAAAGCATTACATAATACATCAGACAGTAACACATGACGCAAAACATCACACAGTATCGCGTGACACAATACATCACACAGTAACACATGACACAATACATCACACAATAACACATGGCACAAAACATCACACAGTAACACATGACACAAAACATCACACAGTAACACATGACACAATACATCACACAGTAACGCATGACGTAAAACATCGCACAGTAACAAATGACGCAAAACATCACACAGTAAAACATGACACAATACATCACACAGTAACGCATGTCGCAAAACATCACACAGTAACACATGACACAATACATCACACAGTAACACATGACATAATACATCACACAATAACACATAACGCAAAACATCACACAGTAAAGCTTGACGCAAAACATCACACAGTAACACATGACACAATACATCACACAGTAACACATGACACAAAACATCACACAGTAACACATGACACAAAACATCACACAGTAACACATGACACAAAACATCACACAGTAACGCATGACGCAAAACATCACACAGTAACGCATGACGCAAAACATCACACAGTAACGCATGACGCAATACATCACACAGTAACGCATGACGCAAAACATCACACAGTAACACATGACACAAAACATCACACAGTAACACATGACACAAAACATCACACAGTAAAACATGACACAAAACATCACACAGTAACACATGACACAATATATCACACAGTAACGCATGACGCAAAACATCACACAGTAACGCATGACGCAAACCATCACACAGTAACACATGACACAAAACATCACACAGTAACACATGACACAATACATCACACAGTAACGCATGACGGAAAACATTACACAGTAACGCATGACGCAAAACATCACACAGTAACAAATGACGCAAAACATCACACAGTAAAACATGACACAATACATCACACAGTAACGCATGACGCAAAACATCACACAGTAACGCATGACGCAAAACATCACACAGTAACGCATGACGCAAAACATCCAACAGTAGCACATGACACAACTATAACGTTGGCGGGACACTCAGAGTTTACACTTCCTTGCAAATGTTTTCTGTAAACTTCAAATGTTGTCTCTTCATTTCAAATGTTTTCTGTTCACCTCAAATGTTGTCTCTTCATTTCAAATGTTTTCCCAGCCATCGGTTGTTTGCCAAGATCAACTTCCAGCACATTTCTAAATACATGGCTGTTAGCTGATCAATAACTGGAGAGGGAATGTGAGAGTCAGCGGGCGACTTTGGGAAGGCTTGTATCAAAAGAAAACATTTATGGAGAAGTTATCCTCACTTGAACGTTCTCTCTTTGTGATTCTTTATATAAACATGTATTTCCACAACGAACTCGCATATAGACGCACACAGTCTGAGGCCCACACAAAAAAGCCCTCACAATGAAGCTCACACACTGAAGCCCAAACATAATTCAGTCCACACAGTGGAGGCCACTCAGCGAAGTTCACACATGGTAATCTACTGTAGCTTGCTGTCTGGAGCCCACATAATGTAGTCCACACAATGTAGTCCACACAATGTAGTCCACACAATGTAGTCCACACAATGTAGTCCACACAATGTAGTCCACACAATGTAGTCCACACAATGTAGTCCACACAATGTAGTCCACATACTGTAATCCACACAATGTAGTCCACACAATGTAGTCCACACAATGTAGTCCACACAATGTAGTCCACACAATGTAGTCCACACAATGAAGTGTATACAATGTAGTCCACACAATGTAGTCCATGCAATGAAGTGTATACAATGTAGTCCATACAATGTAGTCCATACAATAAAGTGTATACAATGTAGTCCATACAATGTAGTCCATACAATGTAGTCCACACAATGAAGTGTATACAATGTAGTCCACACAATGTAGTCCACACAATGTAGTCCACACAATGTAGTCCACACAATGTAGTCCACACAATGTAGTCCACACAATGTAGTCCACACAATGTAGTCCACACAATGTAGTCCACACAATGTAGTCCACACAATGTAGTCCACATACTGTAATCCACACAATGTAGTCCACACAATGTAGTCCACACAATGTAGTCCACACAATGTAGTCCACACAATGTAGTCCACACAATGAAGTGTATACAATGTAGTCCACACAATGTAGTCCATGCAATGAAGTGTATACAATGTAGTCCATACAATGTAGTCCATACAATAAAGTGTATACAATGTAGTCCATACAATGTAGTCCATACAATGTAGTCCACACAATGAAGTGTATACAATGTAGTCCACACAATGTAGTCCACACAATGTAGTCCACACAATGTAGTCCACACAATGTAGTCTACACAATGTAGTCCACACAATGTAGTCCACACAATGTAGTCCACACAGTGTAGTCCACACAGTGTAGTCCACCCAATGTAGTCCACACAAGGTAGTCCACACAAAGTAGTCCACACAATGTAGTCCACACAATGTAGTCCACACAATGTAGTACACACAATGTAGTCCACACAATGTAGTCCACACAATGTAGTCCACACAATGTAGTCCATACAATGTAGTCTATACAATGTAGTCCACACAATGTAGTTCACACAATGTAGTCCACACAATGTAGTCCACCCAATGTAGTCCATACAATGTAGTCCACACAATGTTGTCCACACAATGTAATCCAAACAATGTAGTTCACACAATGTAGTCCACACAATGTAGTCCACACAATGTAGTCTATACAATGTAGTCTATACAATGTAGTCTACACAATGTAGTCCACACAATGTTGTCCACACAATGTAGGCCACACAATGTAGTCCACACAATGTAGTCCACACAATGTAGTCCACACAATGTAGTCCATACAATGTAGTCCACATACTGTAATCCATACAATGTAGTCCACACAATGTAGTCCACACAATGTAGTCCACACAATGTAGTCAACACAATGTTGTCCACACAATGTAGTCAACACAATGTAGTCAACACAATGTTGTCCACACAATGTAGTTCACACAATGTAGTCCATACCATGTAGTCCATACAATGTAGTCCACACAATGTAGTCCACACAATGTTGTCCACACAATGTAATCCACACAATGTAGTTCACACAATGTAGTCCACACAATGTAGTCCACACAATGTAGTCCACACAATGTAGTCTATACAATGTAGTCTACACAATGTAGTCCACACAATGTTGTCCACACAATGTAATCCACACAATGTAGTCCACACAATGTAGTCCACACAATGTAGTCCACACAATGTAGTCCACACAATGTTGTCCATACAATGTAGTCTTCACAATGTAGTCCATACAATGTAGTCTATACAATGTAGTCCACACAATGTAGTCTACACAATGTAGTCCACACAATGTAGTCCACACAATGAAGTCCACACAATGTAGTCCACACAATGTAGTCCACACAATGTAGTCCACACAATGTAGTCCACACAATGTAGTCCATACAATGTAGTCTTCACAATGTAGTCCATACAATGTAGTCTATACAATGTAGTCCACACAATGTAGTCCACACAATGAAGTCCACACAATGTAGTCCACACAATGTAGTCCACACAAAGTAGTCCACACAATGTAGTCCACACAATGTAGTCCACACAATGTAGTCCACACAATGTAGTCCACACAATGTAGTCCATACAATGTAGTCCATACAATGTAGTCTATACAATGTAGTCCACACAATGTAGTTCACACAATGTAGTCCACACAATGTAGTCCACACAATGTAGTCCATACAATGTAGTCCATACAATGTTGTCCACACAATGTAGTCCACACAATGTAGTCCACACAATGTAGTCCACACAATGTAGTCCACACAATGTAGTCCACACAATGTAGTCCACACAATATAGTCCACACAATGTAGTCCACACAATGTAGTCCACACAATGTAGTCCATACAATGTAGTCCACACAATGAAGTGTATACAATGTAGTCCACACAATGTAGTCCATGCAATGAAGTGTATACAATGTAGTCCATACAATGTAGTCCATACAATGAAGTGTATACAATGTAGTCCATACAATGTAGTCCATACAATGTAGTCCACACAATGAAGTGTATACAATGTAGTCCACACAATGTAGTCCACACAATGTAGTCCACACAATGTAGTCCACACAATGTAGTCCACACAAGTAGTCCATACAATGTAGTCCATACAATGTCGTCTACACAATGTAGTCCACACAATGTAGTTCACACAATGTAGTCCACACAATGTAGTTCACACAATGTAGTCCACACAATGTAGTCCACACAATGTAATCCACACAATGTAGTCCACACAATGTAGTCCACACAATGTAGTCCACACAGTGTAGTCCACACAATGTATTCCACACAATGTATTCCACACAATGTTTCCACCCAATGTAGTCCACACAATGTAGTCCACACAATGTAATCCACAAACTGGAGCCAACACACTGAAGGCCACACAAAGTAGTCCACATACTGTAGCCCGTACAATGTAATCCCCCAACTGGATCCCACACCGAGCAGACCACACATGTTAGATCGCACATGCAAAGAAAAAAAAACTGAAACCCACACATTTTAGCTCACATACTGGCCTGCATTGTTTAGCTCACATACGATAGCCCATATATTTTAGCTCACATGTTGGCAGGCATTCTTTAGCTCAAACACAGTAGCCCATATATTTTAGCTCACATGTTGGCAGGCATTCTTTAGCTCAAACACAGTAGCCCATATATTTTAGCTCACATGTTGGCAGGCATTCTTTAGCTCACACACAGTAGCCCACACATGTTAGCTCACACATTGCAATCCATAAAGGAAAACCCATACACTTCAGTCCACAATCTATAGAGTCAATGACTTGCCTACTGCCGTCAAGGCAAGTAACTTGCTGGCTGCTCAATGACAGAAACGTCAATTCTTAAACACAAGTAAACAAACCGCGTCAAAGCACACGCATGAGCTTTTAATATAACTTACAACCAGCGGCAGACTGTTAGCCCAGAAGTGGCTTGCAAACCCTTTCACAGCTGGCCGTAGTGCTTTAAAGTCGCCGCTCACGCATTGGCCATCCAGTCGTTTTCAGGCATGAACTGCTGATGAACCAACAGCCTCCAATCCAAGCTTTTTCCTACGCTTCTACACCTTACACTGCGACTGCTGTGCTACTACACGGCTCTGGATAGTGTGATAGGACTGACCAAGTCACTGCACCTAGTCACCTAAGTACTAGGCACACAAACCCGTTCTCGTCTTCTTTTTTTTTCTAATAAACTTTCGAGAACCACATCGCTAACACACAGCTCAATCATCATCATCATGTAGCAGGTCCTTTGCAGAACGTCGCTCTTATCACAGCCAGCTCTCCTGCCTCACGTACTTGCATATGCAATGGGTCACTTACATCCTGTGCCCATCTTCGTGTTGGTCCGCCCCTGCTCCTCCTTCTTAGTACCATGCCTTCTGTTATTATTCTTACAGTCAGCCATGAAATGACCAAAATATTTCAGCTTCCGAGACAAGATGCTGTGGGTGTGTGTTTAATTTTGAAGCCAATCTTTCTTGTTGTTGAGATCTTTCAAAATGTACGTATTTCCCCTCTTCTTTTTATATATTTTGAGAATCTTCTTACACCATTTCAGCTCAAAAAGAGCCAATTTCCTGTCTTAAGGACTGGAGATAGTCCAAGACTCACATCCGAATGTTGCTAAATGAAAAATGAATGCTCTCAAAATTTTTTTGTTTGGATCTCCTTGCTGGTGCTTAACCATAGATTTTTAATGCTGTACACAGCTAAATACCTGAGTGAACATCACTGTAATCAAACACAAAGGACCATTTCTCTATAACAATGGCGTAACTAGCTAACACTTAAATTATACTACAGTAAGTCTAGCACGTCACCACAAATTAAAAGCCGCTTTCTTAAAGCAATTACGCAAACATCTAACGGTCAAAACATAACAAGGCTACGTCTAGGTCTCTCAGCGCACTTCCCGAAAACCCTTCTTTCTGTCCGTTTTGTCCAGTCTCCCGACCGTGAACTCCATCTATACCTTGTGAATACCAAAGTCTCCACTCGTCCATCGAGCTTTCTTAGTGGGGAACTACTGTGGGCTGTTGAACGCGGAGTCGCTAGATGGTCTTATAAGTACTAGTCCGTCATTCACTGTTATCCCCTACCGTTGTCCCACAGTCATACTGGTTTTTTACATATAGCTCTCACACTGGAATCGAAGCTTTGCAGCCCCCCCCCCCCCCCCACCCATACACCCACACACGCGTGCGCGCGGGTCCGCAATGTCATCCACAGACATGAATCTACACACACACACACACACACACACATACACAAGTAAATCTCACTTCTACTGGAAACCTACTGGGAAGTAAATGCGACCGCCGTGATTTTGACCACATCACACACATCGAGTGTCGTTAAATCTAAAAAAAAAAAACGGAGGTCTAGCCCTACTTCTTAAAAATGATAGCCGTATTTAAAGATATTGATCAGCACTTATAACAGTGACGGTTGGACATAATGACACAGAAATGGTCTCTTCCATTTCTTTTCAAGATCTCACGTAATTCCACCAGAGCCATGATGCTCTCTATTTGCGAAATAACGAATCTCTGACACTTAATACGATTGCGTGACCTGAGAGTAAAATATGATGAAGCCCGTCTATGCGGTCTTCGGGGCCGAGATAGGAGACAGTATAACCAACTCATCATGGGAACAAGAGATAGAGATACTCTGGAGTGGCTGCTGCATCGGAGGACTGAGCAAGCATGGGAATGCCCACTGTGCCGCGACATCAAGTGTGATAACATAATAAACTACGTCTTGTATTCCCTATGACGGATTACAGGCGGGTAGAGATGTCAGACAGAGAGTTAACTGGTACGATAAAATCGTTAATGCTCAGACATTGGGAGTTAACTGGTACGATAGAATCGTTAATACTCAGACAGAGGGAGTTAACTGGTACGATAGAATCGTTAATGCTGAGCTTGCAGAGAGATATAACAAGTTCCGTTGGACCAAGAGGTAAAGGAAAGCCGCTGGCATTGGATAGGAATACATAGAGAAAGAATGTATTTGCACTGGAACACACAGGGGACCATAAATAAAGGCAGACCAAAAGGCACTCAAAGAAAGGAGCTAGAGAGTTGTTAAAAAGATGGGAAGGGGAGCTTGGAGCGAGATACACACAAAAGCAAAGGATAAGATCCTTGGGGTGGGTTAGTTAAGAGCCTATGCTCTAGGGGGTGGGGGGAGGAGAATAGAAGGCAAAAAGATCAAAGGTAAAGTCGGGAGGTGTGAACCAGCGTCATTGCACACGGTTATAAACCATAAGTGCTCTGCTACCAGTACGGATAGCTGATAAGAATTGTCCGCCTGTGTCGCCGTTCGCACGTAACTCTGTAGCTACAGCGACGTTCCTCCATTTACTCTAGAGTATCACTCGGGTACCCATTTCCTAGAGGCTGGGTGAACCCCTGGAGCCGCCCGGTTTTGAACACTCGAACGTGGGCTGCAGCGAGTGGCAGCTGGATTTGAAAACGAGCTTCTTATCGATTGAGCTAACGCGACCCCCGAAATAGAAGGTAACAGAAGAAGATGATGTCGAGGTTGGCCTCTGACCCTGAATAAAGATGTAAGTAGTTTCCTCACTCTGGAATATATTACAATATCTAAGTGGTCCTCCTTATGGTAGCCACTTGTTTGTTATTTTGAAGCACTACCCTGACTGTTGCCTGGGGTCCCTACCATAACCTAACGGTTTAACGGGGTTTCCGAGACCTCTTCATGGGCAATCCTCACCCGCATGGTGGCACTTTGTGTCACCTGGTGTTTATCGCTCTGTGTGATTTCATGGTAGGGTAAAACGTATGTACTTACTTACTCAAACTGTCTGTCGCCGTAAGCGGTGAACCATGTGGCTTCCCATAGAATAATATAACGCTTTCGCCTGGAAACATTAAAAGGTGCCAGTAAGAACATAGTCATATGTTTTCGTTCCTAACATAGTCATATGTTTCGGTCCTTATCCTCTTAATCGTAATCCTCTTCTTTCCAGTAACCATATCTTTTCTCGTGGCTGTGCTGTTTTTGAACAAAATTCTTAGTTCCGTTTTATGATCAAAGGTAAAGATCTCTCTAAAGATCTCTTAACAGTCTTGCCAAATGTTTATTTTTTTTAACAATGCTTAATTATTTTATTCTCTTCGATTCTTTTTCTCTTGTCTGGCTGTATCCAATACTGTCTAGATTGTCTTAATTTTTAATTTTAATCGACGCATTTTTTATAATCAAACGCGTTTCTTTCATTCTGACACATTACCTGTTCATTCTTTCTATTCTTTTAACCCCACTTGATTGTTTGGCGTCTTTCAGAACACATAATGAACAGACCCGTCTGTTACGAATGTTTCTTTTATACGTCATGATAAATCATATCGCCCGTTTTCACAAGATAGTGACGTTTTATATAGTTACTATTTATCATGTTTTGTGTCTGTGCTTATTTCTAGTGCTATAATTTCTTTCTTATGTAGGCTTTTATTGACAATAATACAGCAATTTCACAATATATAGATATCTGAAAAAAGCGCATTAAATGCATGCGTTAGCCCCAATGATCATAAAATCCCATATTCTAATTGTGGAGGATAGCGCTTAACGCGGACGCGTCCTTCTAGTGACACACACTACGGCCATACAGTCTGTTTCTCATGCTTTTCCGTAGCACAGCTTAACACTATCGTCTGGAAAATTGTCAACAATTTGTGTATCAGCGCGTGAGTGTGCGCGTTCGTGTGTGTAGTGTGTGTGAGAGTGTGTGTGTGAGTGTGTTTGTGTGTGTAATAGAAGATATACTAAAGAAGTTAAATACAGACTTGTTTAAGAATAGCTATAACCTTGAAGCGTGTTCTTTTGCATATATTTGTTTTAAAAATCAAAGCGAGAATTATAGAGTGCTATATAGAGCCAGTCGGGTCTGTGGCTAAGTCGATGCGAACGCTTCGTAATGCCGGGGTGTCGGGTTCTATTACAGCTGCAGGCCGTGCGCCTCGCCTTGGTTTCGACAGTGGTATCAAGAAAGCCGACCGTCCAGGGCAATGGCAAACTACTTGACGTAAATTTGCCTACAGAAACTACACAACAGCCAATTGCTGCTGGGGTTGGTTCTGCAACGTCCTGGAAAGGATACGCAACTAACCTTAAAAAGAGCGATATAGAGTCAATCTTCATGTATCTGGAGAAAACCAAAAATACTTAGCAGTTTGTAGCTAACTTAATGTGCAAACTGCAGAATGTAGTTTTATAGACGAATGATGAGAAAATCCTGCACGGATTAATTGGGTAATGAAGATTTCTGGAAAGGCATTAACTTACAAAGAGAACTGAATACCGTTACAGGGGAAACAAAGAGCATGCGTTCCATATTATTTTAATCCACATTCTCTGGCAACGTACTAAGAAGATGGAAACTGAGTCAGTCCTCGCAAGGAGAGAAAAGGATGAACGAATGTTACTTCCAGAGAGTCACAAACTGGGTACACAGGCCCATCTTAAATTCGGCAGTTTCAAACACTAATTTTAGACACGGCAGTTGTATTCTATTCATCAAGCAAATTATTTTCAAAGATCAAAAATCATAGTTTGAACGTAAAGTAAAAATACAAAAGCATGGTTAGCAAATGCATACGTTTTAATATGCATGCAACAGCATATATAGTATCGGGAATTTGCCATGTTGGTCTGCCATCCAATTCTATTCTGTTGTTGTTGTAAATTCCAGGATGTAAAACTTTTGGATAGCAGCCCGGAGGGTATTAGCAGGAAGGAAGGGCTGATTATCAAGGTTACACAGTATGGGTTATTTAACACACACACACAAAAAAATGAATGTTTACACTACAAATAATTGCAGTCAATGAACTCTTATATATGTATATACTCACCTTCTCTGCATTCATGGCACACATGGCTTTCAACTCATTGCCTTACCATTTCTCGGTAAAAAAAAGTGTATATTAGATAAGGCTACCACTAGTATAAACAGTGATAAGACAGAGATGGCGCTTTACTGGGCACTTTTTGCGAAGATAAGACAGAGATGGCGCTTTACTGGGCACTTTTTGCGAAGATAAGACATAGATGGCGCTTTACTGGGCACTTTTTGCGAAGATAAGACAGAGATAGCGCTTTACTGGGCGCTTTTTGCGAAGATAAGACAGAGATGGCGCTTTACTGGGCGCTTTTTGCGAAGATAAGACAAAGATGGCGCTTTAGTGGGCGCTTTTTGCGAAGATAAGACAGAGATAGCGCTTTACTGGGCGCTTTTTGCGAAGATAAGACGAGATGGCGCTTTACTGGGCGCTTTTTGCGAAGATAAGACGAGATGGCGCTTTACTGGGCGCTTTTTGCGAAGATAAGACAAAGATGGCGCTTTACTGGGCGCTGTTTGCGAAGATAAGACAGAGATGGCGCTTTACTGGGCGCTGTTTGCGAAGATAAGACAAAGATGGCGCTATAGTGGACCCTTTTTGCTAACAGATGACATAGAAAATCACCAAGCTGGTAATGGAATGGGAAACAGTCACTGAAGAAACGAAGAGGTTAAAAAAAAAAGAAACCCTACAGGATTGGACCGGATTCCACCCATGTCATCAGACTGTTTGCTCAGCATAGAACGAAACGGAGGAGTAGACTGTGAGCCCTATGTGCCATGTAGTGTTACAGTAGGATTTATTTTCTGAATTTGCGATGCACACCAAAACCACGATGCACACCAAAACCACGATGCACACCAAAACCACGATGCATACCATAACCACGATGCACACCACAACCACGATGCACACCACAACCACGATTGGCACCAAAACCACAATGGGCACCAAAACCACGATGGGTACCAAAACCACGATGGGCACCAAAACCCCGATGCACACCACAACCACGATGCACACCAAAACCACGGTGCACACCACAACCACGATGCACACCACAACCACGATGCACACCAAAACCACGATGGGCACCAAAACTACGATGGGCACCAAAACCACGATGGGCACCAAAACCACGATGGGCACCAAAACCACGATGGGCACCAAAACCACGATGGGCACCAAAACCACGATGCACACCACAACCACGATGCACACCAAAACCACGATGGGCACCAAAACCACGATGCACACCCAAACCACGATGGGCACCCAAACCACGATGGACACAGTCGAAAGACACTCCGGGTAAAATCTAAATCAATACCTTGCAACGACAAAGAAAAACAAATCAGCCAGCTCGTCTCTTCGCCATACTGGACCCGAAGTTCTTAGTATGATAACGGTAATTAGAGAGGCAGTGACTTCATTAAGTCTTGATTATAAGATACTCACTTTTTAAAAGTTCTATTTTTAAATTCAAAATTTAGGATCTTAAAATGTCAAAGCCCTCAGAAATAAACATTTACAAATTTATAAAAGGACAATCGTGGCGGTGACATGTTTCGGTTCCCGCTTGGGGGCACACTGTCAAACATCAAATTATTAGTAGCCATTTTCAGACGCTCGCCGCGGATCGGAAGGTCGTGGGTTCGCTCCCTGGCGGAGCCGGGCTGTTTTCAAAAATGACCTTGGCTCCCAGGTCGACCCAGCTTTGAGTGGTTACCAGGTGTAGTTCCGGGAAGTAAAGGTGGCCGTTATAATGTTGACCACATCACCCATCTTGTGCCGATTGGTCTATAATATATAGATCTAGCCCTATACACCTAAAGGCGTGGAAGAGAATCCTTTACTTACCTTTTTTTTTTTAGAGCTCTATGAGCACGCGAACATGGATCCTTCTTACCAGGACCAAAAGATAAGAACAATTGACTCAGCCTAGTACCAACCATGCCCTTATCTATGTAGTATTCTTTAATTTGTATGTGCTGATGAAGGCTCAATTGCCGCAGCGTTAAAGTTATTAAATATGTCACAAAGGAAACACAACTATGTAATCAACGCCTGGCAAAAACAGTTTGAATATGGTGTTTTTTTTAAGAAACGAAAAGTGTCAATGCATTTACTGAACCAAAAACACTGCCGTAGTTGGAAACCGAAAAGAGTAGCCTAACGGCGCCGCCCGGGCAAAATTTTGAGTTAAAAATCTACCCAAAATATTTCAGGATCCTGGTCGGTTCTACAGAGTCCGTGCACTGGGCTGTGCGACTTCAGACTCAACTTGAGTTAGATGTAGAACGGAGCACTTATTGGTTATTACCCGTGTGCCATGATGTTGATCCATTGTTCAAAACTCAAACCTTAAATACTTCCGTTGTGATCGCCTTCCGGTTTAAACTAACACAACTGGTCGACTAACCTACAAACCGGATATTTAAAGCTGACAAAAAAAAAAATTATGATTCTATGATAAAGCGTTAATTCTGTTTTAATGACAGGTTTAGTTCTGATACACTGTTTATTATCTTCCCACGTTGTTAAATTTTATATTCTGGTAATTTTATGTGAGGTGCAACTCGTGCTTAAATCATAATTGTCAGGAATAAGAGAATGCTTCATCCATCTACGATTCGCAGAACTGGGTAAAATGTGAATGTCGAACTCACTGGATAACATGATAAGAAAATACCAAGGAGAAGACAAAGAGATAAATACCTGGACCCCCGTGTGGGTTCCAGGGCCCCATTGTTGGGGAAAACAAGAATGGACCCACTACCTCCCCAAAAGCATGTCGTAAGATTCGACTATTTGAAAGCGTCTTTCGAAGTCGGAGTGAATCCGCCTGAGAGGCAAGTAGCCAACAATATGCATACAAATAAGTGAGATATGTAGAAGGGATTTGCACGCAACACTCAGGTTGCGGGAAAATACTGAAGTCCATAGGTGGACCGTAGGTAGCCAGAAGTTTCTACTTGAGTTACAGCCGGGGAACGCGAAGAGGAAAACCACCGGGACATTTAACATAAGTAGAACAAGGTACACATACAAGGTCCGACAATTAAGTAATGAGACTAATTCCATACAAATTTTAAAAAATCAACAGTTGAAGATATAACCTGTATCTGATTCAAAGTAAGCCCCTTGTGCGTTGCTACAGCGAGTAGTGGGATCTAACAAACACTGGAACGACCTCTGTAGTTTTTATTGTTGCTATGGCCCTTACATTGATGCCATTAAATCCTTTCAAAAATGCGTCCTTTCAATGGTAACTTTAATTGTGGAAATTGAAAATAATCACATGGAGACAAGTCTGGGGAATAGGGTGAGAACACACACTTGTTTTGGGGCCAGAAATTATTGTTTTGATGAGCTTCGTGGGTACTCAACTCGCTAATGCTTTTGGTCAGCAGACAACGAATGCGGTACAAACCTGCAAGCACTTTTTTTTTCCTGGCTAAAATCTTGCACTAAAACTTTACGAGGGGTCTCTCTATTAACACAAAATTCATCTGCCATCATCCTGACAGTAAAACAACGATTTGCTTGTATCCTTTCTGTGACGTTTGCAATGAGTATATCATTCTTCTTCTTCTTCTTCTTCACTTCCTCTTTTACCGCTGTGGGTGTCGAGGGAGATATAAGGTTCTGTTTCTAGCTCTTCTGGCCGCCTCGACCATAGGCACATCGTGCTGTTGTAGAGTTTCTCTGATGTTATCCTTCTATCTTGTTCTTGGTCTACCAAGTGCTCTACGTCCTTTTTCTCTTTCCATGTATGCTTTCTATGGTATGGTGTCACAAGGCATTCTCTCTAAGTGGGCAAACCATTTCACTTGCTGTCTTTGTATGTAATCCAGAATTAGTTCTGTGCCGACTTGTTCTCTTATGATCTCATTCCTGATCTTATCTCTTATGGTCACTCCTACAGCCCTTCTCAGACATCTCATTTCCGTGGTTACTAATTTTCTTTTATGGTTTGTTGTGAGTGACCATGTCTGGCACTGGTAGCACAGAATTGGAATAAATATGCTTTGAATAAGATGTCTCTTTGTGCTGATTGGGATTGTCTTATGCTGTAAGAGTGGGGCTAGCTGTCCCAATACTTGGTTTGCTTTACTGCATCTAATGTCAATTTCTTATCGAATTTCCCATCTTCGGTAAATGTAGTTCCCAGATATTTAAACTCAGATGCCTGTTTAATGCCTTTGTATTCTATTGCTATGTTTAGATCTGTCTTCTTTTTTCCTATTGACATTACTTCTGTCTTTTCAGTGTTGATTCTCATATTATTTGTTTTACATTCTCCATTCATGGATGTTAGATGTTGTTGCAATTTCATGGCTGTATCTGCTATCAAGGCCTGGTCATCTACAAAGAGTAATTCGTTGATCTTACTAAGATCTTCATTCATGGGCTTGGCATTCTTGCATATACTGTCGATGTAGGTGATAAACAGCAGTGGTGATAAGACACACCCCTGTCTTACTCCAGATGTCACTGTGAAAGGATGAGATGTTCCCTGATTTATTCTAACTACACTTCTACAATCCCTGTATAAACTTTTGCACACTTCGATGAGGTGCTCGCTTACTCCATATCTTGCCATTATTTTCCTTAATAATTGTCTGTCGACTCTGTCAAATGCCTTCTCCTTGTCTACGAATGCCACAAATAAGTTCTTATTGTATTCAATGTTCTTTTCTATTAACTGTTTAAGTGGGAAGATTGCATCTGTGCAGCTTCTATTTCTCCTAAATCCCATCTGTTCTTCTGCCAGCTGTGGTTCTATTACTGGTCTCAGTCTTGTTTCTATTATCTTGGCATACATTTTGCCAACATGGCTTAAAAGAGAGATGTCTCGATATTGACCGCATTCTCGTTTGCTTCCTTTGTTCTTCCACAATGGTATAACTATTGCATCTTGCCAATCAATAGTGGCCGTTTGTTGTACCCATGCTGCATTGAATATTCTGTGAAGCCATCTGATGCTGCTTTCACCTGCTGCTTGAATTATTTCTGTTGGTAATCTATCAGCTCCTGGTGCTTTATATTTGGGAGACTGTTTAATGACTTTTTCTATTTCATCCATTAGTATGTGTGGTTCTAACACTGTTGCTCTGTGCTCTTCAGTTGTTCTTTCCTGATGATCTCCTAGAGGATTAAAGAGCTCATTGAAGTACTCCCTCCATCTTTCTGCTATCTCGGGTGGATCTATCAATGGCCTTCCTGTCTTATCATTAATTATTTCAGTGGGGTTGTAGCTCTCATCTCTTTTTCGCATATTTTTAACTACTTTGAAAAATTTTCTGCTGGCTGTTTTCTCATTTTCTGCTAGTGACTCACCGAAACGTTCCCAGGATGCTTGTTTTGCTTTCTTGACACTCCCGTTGGTTTCTCTCCTTTGCAGTCTATAGTTTATATAATCTTCTTCTTTCTTTGATTTTATCCACTGTTTATATAAGTCTTTTTTTCTTTTTAATTGCTTCTTTTACTTCTTCGCACCACCAAGGTGGATATTTGTTATTTCCCCGTCTGTTTCCACTCTTCCTTTTTCCACATAATTCTTCTGCATTACTAAGTATATCATTACAAACAGAAATTGGGTTTTCAGGTCTAGTTGCATTAGTAATCATTTCTACACCACTTTTGAATCGTGAATACCACCTGAAAATCTGTGCAGTGGATAAACAATTATCCCCATAAACTTGTGGCATCTATTGAACTGTTGCAATGGCTCTTTTTCTGAGTTTTAAACAGAATTTAATGTTAGCGTTTTGCTTCATGCTGATTTCGTAACAATGCACATCTAACTAGGTCAATAAAATGGCAGCTTGTTTGTCGTCTGCTTATCAGGCCTCGACGCAAAGCTGCCAGATCGTAGACAACGGTTACCTCTTTGGATTCAATGCTTTGCTTCATAGATTACATATTTGTTTTGGCCGTAATAAAATCAGTCTCATTACCTAATTGTCGAACCTTGTAAATCATTCCTAATTACCTGCTTTTTCGTTTTCTTCTTCTCCTTCAATCAGTCTGCTACTGGCACCATCGTAATTCGAACTCGCTGCTGAAGATGGGAACTGATCGCTTATGCAAATATTCTGAGTGCTGTGTGCTCGAGTGTTAATTAAACATTAAACAAAGTCTTCTTCTTCAATTTTAGCGGCTCTAACTCTATTGGAAAGTCCTGGTTGTTAGTCAGTTTCTAGATCTGGTCTTGTTCCAGAAATAGAGTTTTGCGTTGCTCATCCGCAATGCAGATGTGGGTTAAGTGTGTGCAAACTGTTGGTTCCTCACCTCACAGGTAAATTCCCTCTGACTTCAAACGAAACACGCGTAATCAGTCGCTTTTTATGACATGCATTTTAGGCATTGGGCCTCTCTCCCCCCCCCCTCTTTGGACCCCGGAACCCACACGAGAAACTAGAATAGGATGATCAGGCTGAAAGGCGAAGCTATCACATCCTATCTGTAAACCACAAAACAAAGCGTCAACAGACCTTCTAAACAGAGACAGTTGATGGTCTGCCAGAGGGGGCTGTTCCCGCCTGTTTGAAAACGGTCCTTTTGTCGTCAAAGCATCACTCCCATCTATGCTTGGTCTGTTGTCGGTCCAACACTTAATTGTGGAAACATCTAACCCAAGCTTGAATGACCTGCTTGGACAATGTCACTTTTTCTTTTATTGTAACTAATGATTGCCCATAACCTTAATCTTGTTACATTAATGTGGTCGTTTCCCCCTATGACAGTCAGGGGACTTAATTACTACTGGCAAATTTCATGGTTCCGTTTGTGACGTTTCACTGATAACATATGTGTCCCAACATGGAGCTCAGATTTGATGTTATCATTCTCGTTTAGTTCATGTTATCATTCATTTTCAACTCATGTTCAATATCTCTGTCAGCTCACGTCAAAAATATCTCTCTATTATGCTGTAACACTCTGTCAATTCATGCTAGATGTCTATTTTCTAAACAAGCTATCAGTCTATAAATGAGTTGGCAAGTTCGTTCTCTATCCAGAAAAACAGTAAAACGTTAATGGTCAAAGAGAAGGAAGCTGTCAGCTTGACCAATTGACACACCTCCGTCTTTCCAGTTGATAGCGTTATGTTGTGCTATAGGCAGCCGTGAGAATCATGGCTATGGTGAGTTATGACTAACCAGATCAGCTAACGTAAGGCGTACATAATTCATCATCATCATGTAGCAGGTCCTTTGCAGAACGTCGCTCTCATCACAGTCTGCCAGAAAGAAACTCGGTCTCTCGCCAGTTCTCCCGCTTCATGCACTTTCACACTCAGGGGGTCACTTATATCCTGTGCCCATAATTAGAGTACAGAATTTCGACACCATTGTTACAACCTCATATGTTTAACATACCTTTTTCTCAGAAACTCAGCTTTTATCCTACTGAGATTATTTTCTCCTTTATCAATATCCACTTCCTGATTTTCCCCACCCATACATTACCATCCGTGGTATCCTAGTCCCATAAATCCATCTCAGTACCTGTATCATTCGTGTCCTGTTTGTACACATCTTTATAGTGTCGTAGAAGCTGACCTCGGCATCTTTGACCCATCTGTAATTCTCCTTAGAGGATCTCCTTAGGGACTCTAACATATCAGGCTTCAGCTAGAAGTAGAACGAAGCAATTATGAGTTACTACCCTTGTGCCAAGATGTTGGTCCGTTGTTTAAACCTAAACCTAATCTACCATCCATCATCCTTCAGCTGTGTCCTAGCCATCTGAACGCTCAAAGACTAAGCATTGAGAAAACTGTTGTAATTCTTTCTCTGTCCAATACCCCAGTTTTTGTTATCTTGCCTTTCCACTGAATGTCAAGTATTCTACGTAGGCATCACATACGAAAGCTATTTAACCGTTTCTCCTGGTGGGAATAAGTTGACTAAGTTTCATGACCACACACAAGAGAGAGAACGCTTTTAAATCCCTTACGTCCTTTTTAGGACGTAATTTTTTGTTATTTGAAGCCCCACTCTAGCTTTTGCCAGGGGCCGCAAAATAAGCAGGCCATCAATATGGCCAATTGTCTGAACGCGGTTTCTGGGACCTCTCCACAGTGATCCTCATCCGCATGGTGGCACTTTGTGTCATAGGGTGTTTATCGCTTGTGTGATGTCCTGGTGGGGTAGAAAGTCAGTCAGTCAGAGAACACTAATTGGATTTATTACAGTTAAGATTTATTGGGTACGCAGTCAGCAGAAGTAAACTAAAACACTTCTTTCATCTTTTTAATCTTTTTTTTTTCATTACTACCTGCAATTACCACTTTTGTCGTGTTGAAGGGGGGGAAAGGTGGGTGGGGGCGTCTTAAGGCCTGAGGCTTTAAGGTCGCGTGGCTGTGCTTTCGTCACGAACTGTGCAGTTAAGGATTATTTGTTTCCCTTGACATAAAAAAAAAAACCATAACCCTGTCGAAGATTGGAACCCGAGTCTCAGAAACCCTTGGTTACATCAGAAGAACTGTATGGGCAAAAGAGCAAGTGCAGGACGAGCAGATAAATAAAAACCTGGTGGGCCAGACCGTGACAGGACAAGACCACAGGCAGGATCGTTGGCGGTCACTGACCATTGCAATCTGTACACAGTACAGGGGGACTATATTGTTGCTGACAACGATGATGTTGATGAAGACGATGATGATGTTGAGATGAAGATTGTGATGATGATGATGATGATGACGATGATTATGTTGATGATGGTGATGATGATGACGACGATAATGATGATAATGATGATAATGATGATAATGTCGACGATGATGATGATGATGATGATAATGATGATGTCGACGATGATGATGAGGATGAAGATTGGGATAATGGTGATGATGTTGATAATGATGATGATGATAAGGATGCAAATTAGAATGATGGTGACGATGTTGATGATGATGATGACGACGATGATGATGAGGATGCAGATTATGATGATGATTATTATAATACTGATCATAATGGTGATATGTTGTTGATGATGATCATGATTTTGATTCTCGTGGTTATAATGATGGTGTTATTGATTTTGTTGTTGATGATGATGATAATAGTGATGATACGGTTTGTCGACTACCCAGGCGAGCGACCTGAGTACTCCAGAGTTCATCGCCAATGCTTCTCCCAAGCACCAGTAATTGAACACCCTCTTCAGCAAGCTTATGTTTAGATCTTGGTGCTGTGTTTACTGATGAAGTTCTGCTTATCACCGAAACACCGCCAGTAGGCCTGCTTGTTATATTGATCCTACCGAATATATTTGTTCAAGCTCTGTAGGGTCACAAGCGGCCTTGTTTGTTGAACCATTTCCCAGTAAAACCGGACTCGCTTTATCGATCTCACGGTGTTGTACCGGAAAAGGTCACTTCTGGATTACATTGCAAGTTCAGCTAGTTGTTGAACGCTTACAGACGTGGTAAACTGTAAAGGGCGCTTACAAACGTGGTGAGTTTTGAGGGGCGTTTGCTAACGTAGCCTTTTTTAACTCTTGGAGTCCCAGGGAACACATCATGAGCTAATTTGTTACAACCAGGCGGCCCAATCGACGCCTGACAAATGGACAAATGAGGTTTTTTAATTTACCACTGACCGGTAATTAAACTTGGACCGCTAAATTTCAACTTTTTTTTGAGTTCTTTGTGTTTGAATTTGAGGCATGCTCATTTAGAAACGTGGTTTGAAAGCCGAAAATAGTACAGATCTGCAGAGTTACCAAGTGTTTGTTTGAAAAAAATATGGCTGCCAAGTAGTATTCTACACGCATGCCAACGTGATCTACGGCTTTAGAAGCCTCAGATTTAAATAAAGTACGTGTTTATTAGATTTATCTAAATCTAGATAGATAAAGTTGCGGAGTAGATGTGTTTCAGTCATTTTCAGTCACACTTTGATGAGTTATATATCTAATGTGTACCTCACGCTAAGGGTACAACGATATCAGCTGGCACAAATAAAATAAACATTAGTGAAAAGAGGATTTTCTTCAGTCAGTTAGTTCTAGTGCTTTTTCCCTTATTTTTAGGAACATACAACATTACAGGCAAATTGAGTGTTATATAAACTTTATTTTGTGTGAAGAGATTTTTTGTTTTGGGAGTAACTTTCCTTTACCAGATAATAGTGCTCTGTTATGATGCTTCAAAAGATTCTCTGAAACAAAATCTAATGTATAGATTGAGTTTATATTTTTTACTTATACATTACAAAGTGGTTCATATTCATTTGCGATTCATTTTGGGTATATTTTATTCAGTTTTCCTTGAGTGCCATGGTGGTAAGTGGAATTTTTTTATTTTTTTTAATTTTACTAATTTTTGTAAACATACCGTTTGTTTATTTACTAAAATTTAATTACTAACGCAATTATATGTTGTAGCTGTATTCGTAATTATTCCTCAAAAATCCCTGGTCACTTTGATGTATATAATATGTGTACGTTGGCGGCAACTTAATTAGTATGGTCTGTTTTAATCTGTTACACTAGTAAAATTAACAATTTGCAATACCAACCCTTGGGCCTCTGATGCTAAACCCCCTGCGACTCAAAGAGTTAAGGGACTTTTACTGGCATACGAGTTTAAGTGGTGCTAAACGATGTGATACGTAGACTTTAAATCACGCACAGCTGGTAAATTAGTAAAAAGATACATGGAAGCTGCAGAGATGTGGGTTTTATAAACGAATGATGAGAACACCCTGGATAAATAATAAAGATTAACGAAGACGTCTTGAAATAAACTGACATACGAAGAGAACTGATTGCCCACATCAGAAACAGACAAACTATAATACTTGTTCATGTGATTAGAATAAGAAAACCTAAGTACATTATGACAGTAGGACAATTAGAGGAGAGAGGCAGACGAAGACCAAGAGAAAAGATGCTGGGCAGTTTGACATCATGGCCTGGAGGATCATCTGTGTCAGAGCTGACTGAAAGTAGACGAGACCGATGGTTGTGGACAAACATGACTACTAACGCCACAAAGCATGGAGTTTAAGAAGAAGATGAGATGAAGAAATTGTGCGGATATTTTTCATTACTTTTGAGGGTTACTAACTGATTTGGCCTTTTAAACGAGGGAGCTTTAGGAAGTTCTGACTTATGTGGACAGTTTTTAGGGCTGCTTACCGACTGCGCCCATTTGTAGAGACCTGTACAGACCTGGTTACTTTCAAATGATGTGAACTAACGTAGCCACATTTTTAGGGGTGCTACAGACGTGGTAAACTTTGAAAGGGCGCTGGCTAACATAGCCGGTATTCGGGAGCTTAGCTGATGAATTTAGGTGGTGCTAACTAGCGTGTTAAATGTTTAGGGTGATACATGTCGTGAATAATTCTGAGGGATTTAAAAAAAACACAAACAAAATGTGAACATTGTGGCTTTGGGACCTTTACCAGCTCATACATTAAGTAAGAAGAAACTCCACAGGGGAGCATGTACAGCAGGAGTCTACCAATCATCAGTAGAAGTAATCTCTTGTCGACAAATGTTTCTGCCCACGAGCTCCTATACATTTTCAGAGAGTGGGCCCACCTGAGTTCATGAGGCTCAGGATTGATTTTCTCCTGCTGCACGTATTACCAGATGTTCTCGGACAGGGACAAGACGAAAATTGGTGACTTTCTAAAAGTTAATGTGAGATATTAAGTCGTTGCATAAATAAAACAATACCAAAAAATGTACACAAAATCACTTAGCTTAGTATCTCGAAGCAGCCAGGTCGATGTCTTGTCCGCAGACTGATGAGACACGTGAGGCAGGGGGAAAATACCCCCGGTAAGTTTTAAGGCCTGTAACACTTTTTAAAAAAAAAATAAAACCTGTTGGCAGTTTAATCCCCAAGGATTTTAGATGAAACTGTGTTAGCAGTTCAGTCCTCTAGGTGTTAAAGTGCCCAAAGTGAGGGGGGGGGTGCTAAGAGACGTGGGCCGCTATTGAAGAGGTTAACTAAGGTTGCACATTTTTAGGAGTTCTAACTAAGGCTGAAAACTCCCCTTTCCTTTTCGTGGTGTAGTGACTAGATGCTCGCCTGCGGATCTGAACGTTGTGGGTTCAAATCCAAGCAGTACCAAAATTTCTTCAAAACTAACATTTTCTCCTAAATCGACGCAGCCTTAAATTAGTATCGGGTAAAATGCTTGAAAGTAAAGGCGGCTGATGTGATGTTGACCACGTTATCTGCTGCGCGCTGATTGTTCTATAAAATATAGGTCGAGACATATGTGCCCAAAAAAGACAGAAGACGTTAAAAAAGGTCATTTAACTAATGTGGCTAGTTTCGAGAGATGTAAATTAACACAGTTAATTCATAGGGGTGTTTGCTAAAAACGTATAATTTTGTGCTTTGAGCGACATGGTCAATTTTGGGGGGTGCTTTTTGTCGTGTTAAAACTTCTGAATTGTGAATATCTATACAAATAAACATACGCATAGATATAGGATGGACATCCTAGGTGAGGGTGTTTTGACAGCAGACCACCTTGAGTTAGTTTCGACAGCCCAGAAAGCAATGGCAAACTAAAGAAAGTAAAATTTCTAAGCGAAATCAAAATCAGCCAAACATGCTGCTGCGACGTCCTGCAAATTATACGCAACTAAAAAAAAAAAAGTAGATATAGCTAGAATGTAGAACAGAACGTGCTAGAAAAATTGGGATTGATTAAAAAAAACAGTAGTGAATAAGATCAAAGCGCGATAATTATTTCACAGTGATGCAGATAATAAAAGCTGAAAACACTCCATACATAAGGCACGATAAATGTCACACATATGTCACACATATGACACACATATGACACACATATGTCACACATGCAGAGCTGCTACTAGCAAACCTTGTTTGCATGTAAAATGAAAGAAAATGGAGGCTGTATAAAACCTAAATACAGAAAGAATCATTAAACATGAAACGGTTGCATTAGAAGTAAACAAGAAGAAACTGTTTGTCATAAAACAGGTATAGCTTAGGCAAGTGGATGTAGTCAAGGAAAATCATGAAGTACAGAATACAACATAAATTTGCCTCAGAGAAGGTTAATCGTGGAATAGACGAGCACAAATACACCAGAACGTTTCGACCAAAGTCTGCATCAACGGACAAGATGACATACGAGGGAAAGACATTAAGTCACACATGGTTATGGGATGGCATACAAATGCGGTTGGTCGTTTCTAAAGGTTTCATTAAGTGACAGCAACATCGAACTTTATGTCTCCGTTCGTTAGGTGGCGCTAGGTGGTGCATGCGCATGAGCATTCGCAACACAGAAACAAAACAAAAATGGTGACTGTACTTACGGAGTGTACCCTCAAAGAACAACGTGCTTTTATCCTTTTTTTTTTTTTTTTTAACGCAAAAGGACATTCATAAGGAAATGCTTTCTTCTTATGCTGATTAAGGTTTATCCTGTAAAGCGGTGTGTAGCTAGGTAAAACAAACCAAATAAAAAGTCCCCAAGGACGCTCTACGATTGTTGATGCAGTCCCATCTGTTCGTTCTGTTGAGATTGCAACAGACGCATCCGTGCAACGGTTAGAGGAGATGATTAGAGGTAACAGGCAAGTAACCGTTGGCTCTGTAGAAGCTGCAATAGGGTGCTCACATGGCTTTTTGGTCCACCTTGGCGGGAAACATTTCGCAAATGACCCAGAAGTTGAATCTGACGTCAAATTGAGGTTTGTAAAGCAGAGTACCCTGTTCTACGCAGCAGGTTTGGAGGGACTGATAAAAATGTGACCAATGCATCTATATTGATGGAAATTATGTTGGAGGGAAAAAGGGACAGTGTGCGTGTAAAAATAAACGCTTTTTGCAAGTTGTTATTGTCTGCGGACTTTTGTTGTTGTTCAAACGACCATTTCTGACTTACTTGTTGACTTATCCTCATAACTTATAAACAACCAAAGTCAGCATGTGCATAGATGCAAGTGAAAAAATTGTTTTGGTGGTAAGCAGAGCTTTGTCGGTAAAACTTAAAGCAGATTATGGATATTTTTGTCACAAGACTTCAACTTATAGATAAGTGACTTTATATATTCTTGTTTGCGTTGTATTTTTTTTTTCTAAATAAAATTTAACAATCTTACATGATTTGAGCATCGATGAGAATCGGCTTCTAAAAACCCCCTATCCCGAAAGCTCATCTATTTTGGCCACGTTGAACTTAAAGGCGGTCTGTAGAAAAAGGTGATGGAGAGTTTCCGGGAAACGAGGCAGAGGCAGACCTCCGTGAATGTGGATACAAAACACTAAAGATGCATTGACTGTGAACGCATGTAGAGCTGGAGAACTGTGGGGAGAAGGAGAGACTTTGAGGCTTGCAGTTGGGAAGGAGGCGTTCTATACAGAATTCACTGATTGATGATGATATTTATTCGTTTGTGTTGTGTGCTGATGAGTGATTTCTAGCCTCAACGTTAATCTGTTTTTTTATGATTGGGATATTCTACAGCTGAATATTTCTGCTTCACGTCTAGACTGATATTTGTCATCTATAAAATGTGCGGATGTGTATTGATACAGGAATTCCCCATTTATTCTTTAGAGCTTTCTAGTAAGAGTTAGCATCCGTTGGATATTTTTTCTAGGTCAATGTGTTGGGAAATAAGCAGGCAGATAGACTGGCCGATTCTGCACCACTTAGTGGTGAACTAATGTATGACAAGCTGGATGTTGTGAGGGCACTTTCGGAGCGAGTGAACAGTGCGGGGTCACAAATAGATCAGTACTGTCTGAGGAGTGTGGCGCTGTGAGGAGTTACCAGGTAATCTGGCCGGGGCCTAACACTCAAGGGAAAGGTGAGACGATATATATTCAGACCGTTAATGACACAAAAGGAATTGGAACTCTTTGCTTGTTGCTGATGATAGGATCGGAGCGCTTATTGGAGTATCCTGAGTGTTATGATGTCAATTTTTAATTCAGCATTCAATATTCACATAGTAGTTGCGTTTATTTTGTAATTGCTAATATAATACTATAAACTAAACACGCAAATGACATTCCGGAATTATAAGGTGGAGGGGGGGCGGGGGGGGGGGCATTGTGTTCGCCACGAGTGCTTGAGGTTCTGGGTTCAATCTCCGGTAAGGGTTGGGATTTTTTCACGTGGATTTGGACTTCTAGTAATTCCACTTGGTGTCTGGGTAGTGAGATCGGACGCCCGTGTGCGTTGTTTAAAAAATCCATTGGCAGTTGAAAATCGAAAAGAGTATCCTAACGGAGCTGCCCGGGCAAAATTTGGAGTTTAAAATCTGCCTAAAGTATTTTCAGAATCCTCGCTGGTGTTACAGAGCCTTTGCTGAGCCTTTTCGGACTTAAACTTGAGTTATAAGAGGTAAGGAACACTTAGGGGTTGTTATCTGAGTACCATGATTGTCAGAAACCTAACTGTCTAGGGCTCGATTCCATTGGCTCTGCTATAGGCTAATGACAGGAAAACACCGTACAAACACACTCAAGCCAAACACTTGTTGCAACACACACACAATCTTTATTACCAAAGATGCAAACGAAGTGGTGGTACACCTCAGGAGGAGTAGCGCTCCTTATTCAAAACCCAGGCCGCGTCTAACTTTAAAATCGCTTAGAGGCGCCTTTACACGTTTATGAACTAAGCTCTGAGCCGCTACCACTCTCCCGTACAGTGCCAGCTCAACCCGCTATATCTCGATGCCAAAGACGTTATGGCATGCGCCAATGTGTAGGCCTAAGTGCGTCGACAGTGTTAACGCCACCAGCAAAGCATGGTCTGGCTTCTAGTTACAACTATTACTTTACATGAAACTATGAACAGAACACGTTACATCTAATCACTACGCTGGTACCTATCTTCATGTCCAAAACAAACGGTCAGTCAAAAATCCACTCTCGTCCCACGTCCAGTCTCCTAGCAGTCCCCCAAGCAAGCGTCCAGCGTCCGGTCCAAATGTGCACACCCGTGCGAAGTCCGCTCATGCTCGTTTCTACGTGTGTATGCACGTATTGAGTGTCACTAAGGGTCGCAGGGTACGATGACGAGATTCATCATCATCATCCTGAACTGTCCCATAGCAGGGCGAACCCTGACATCCACCCCTCCTTTTGGACAGATACTTCCTGATGACAGACGTCTACCTTACATATCTACGTCTGGAGTCAAGTATCTCTACCTGGGTATGGGATGTCGACAGAATTGTGTCTACATTCAGTTCAGTGCATCTCCGGATATCCTGCTTTCTTCCCCCAATTATTGTCACAAACAGTCATGAAAGTTCCTATCAACATAGATTTGAGATGTTTCCTAATGAGAGTCAGTCACCTGAGAACAACGTATCTTTACATCCTTATGGGACATGTACATATACAAGGACAACACTAAACCATGAAGTTACCAATAGTATCACAACATGTCACAAGTACGCCACTACTAACCAACACTTTGTAGTCATAGAGGTTAAGACTGATTATATAATATTGTGGGTGGACTATTAACCGCCCGGGACCCACATGAACCCAACCCCACTCTCGTGCGAGTTGTACGCCATTGAGAACATAACAATGGTCGTCATAGACATGACCCTTCTATGGTTCTAACTAAGTCATCCCGACTCCTTGACATCCCGTCAAAAAATGTGTCTAAAATTAACTAGCAATACCTGCCACTGACACTTGTCATACCTCTAGACATATAGTGTAGTATATAGAAACACAAGTGTGGCCTGTACGACACATTTGCAACAATCATGGACAATGTCACCTGTAACATGAAACTTCCCTTAATGTACAAGGTTTCTATCACCTTCATATATACTCAGTGATCTCTCCTCTGGAGCGACAATCTCTTCTAACAATATTTAAGTTTCGAATTTGGTTTATAAGTTTCTTATTTAAAAACAAAAATAAAATAAATAACCAAATTATTGTCAACCAAAATCTACTACAAATTTACATAATTACCAAAACCAACGAAAAAAAAAAAAAAAAAATACAAATTATTTCAAATAATATGTTACCACGTCGTGTCCTATTGTCAAAAATATTATTTACCTACCTAGTCTCGACCTTATATAATAATTTCCTATTACGTAAAATATACTACACGTAACTAGTTGACTATTGCGGTGCCATCCACAGAACCCAAATGTGTGGTTGACCTCTCAACAACCAACATGTCACATTTAACTTACAATTACTCACGGAGAAATGTTTGAAATGCAAACCTGCAAAATTTTATACGTTATAGTTTAACTTTAACGATTAGGAGAAAATGGAAAAATTACGTATTGAAAACCGAAAAAGAAAATCACCAGAGAAAAATTACATTTCCAAGCTGAAAAATCAACCCAAAAATTACATTTTAAAAATAAATAATGTGTACATCCAATTTGCAACATGAATACAAAATATTTCACAACAAGACATAGATATCAAAGATGAATCTGATGAATCAGATGTATAACCTTCAATATGTAACAAACCAAACATATTACACTATCACAATTAACACATAACATATAGAACATGTAATGGCTTAAACATAATATGTTAATTCACGATCACATAACATTGATAACATTTAACGAATAGAATATAACGTATGTAATCAACTGAATTTATCAGAATATGATCACATTTAACATAAATTTATCGTAGTGACGTGAATATTTCTATAGTCCCCACGTGTCATTTGTCCTTTCATTCACTTTTAATGTACATTCACTCATCAGTCATACTCTAAGTTGACGATGATCCAGTCGCTGATGTCCAGATCCACTGTCATTGACGATTCCACTTTTGTTGCCATAATAATTTGAATTCCAGTGTGTTTAAACGATTAAGTTGAATGCTTTCAGTGTTCAATGAGTTCAGTTTCCTTGAATTGAAATCTTCAGCTGTATATTGTTCTAACGAATATTCACTTCGCCTTGAATTCTAGAATGATGCCTTTGAAATTTAGAATGTCATATCAGATAAGATCTTGCAACTGTAAGAGTTCACATTATTGCTTGAAGGAGATACATCTAGTTTTGCCACATTTTTGGTATTTCTGCAATATGAACAGTTCTTTCCTGAAACGTCTAGCACAAAGTCGATAAGTAAATATGTTACTGAAATGTTCTTGCTGTAGGTAAGCTCGGTTTAATGAGTCTTTCACAATGTTGGTTTTTGGATGCAGTACCTAATCATCTGGCTGTTTGTGTATTTGTATATTATATCAGATAAAGCATTGATGTGGAAAATGATGAACATAATATTGAAGTGTCTGTTGGTGTCATCGTTGACTATTTTCAAAAGGATAAATTATTTTCCTATTTCTGAAAAGGATATTGATATGTCTGTACTAGTTGAACATTTAGTATTGAAACAATTTCATCAGACATGATAACTTTATCTTCACTTTCGAATGCAATCTTGTTAATCTGCAACTGATGAAAATTTTGTATCAGCAGTAGGTTTACTGCATCATTGACTTCAGACATGGAGACAATATATCTTTTCGATCTGCAATAAAAGTTGTTGAATACTGTATAATCATCACAGATCGACAATGTTTCTGTCTTGTACAGTACAATTGTGGATATAGACGTCATTGACGACTTAACAGATCAGCCGAATTGTAGCCATATTGTGGGATCTTTCAAACTTGTTTTTAAAAGTAGTGCCCACTTGGCAACAGTTGTTTTTAGGTACTGGTTCACACGGTCTGCAACAATATCTGTGCTGGTTAAAGGCAACAGTTTCTTGTAAGATTGCAACAGCAAGGTACATACTATTGGGTGCTGTTTTGGCTTCGCCATGACATAGGCATCTGCTAAACTGTAATACATCGACGAAGGGTAACTCTCCTTTAAATGGGTACGCTTCTGGTTGCTTCAAACAGCCCGCACTTCTTATACTGTTCACGCTGGATCTGAGGATGGAAGTCAATTTAAATTGAGACAATTTTAAAATTGGGGAACTGGAGAGCAGTGTCTTGATCCTGGCGAAGGCCTGGTCAAGTTCAGTATTCCATTCAATCAATTTGGAGGATCCCTTTTTCAAATGTTTCGTATAGGCAACCGTTTTATGACTAACATTTGGGATGAATTGACTGCACTTAATGAGCCCAAGTAAGCTTCGGATTTCCTTTTTCTTTGTTGTGGGATTTGTCAGGTTCGAAATATTCGGAATAATTTTCTCATCCCTCTGCAGTATTCTCTTAAAAGTGTTATGCCCCAAAAATTTAAATTCATGAAAATCAATTTCGATCTTGGAAGGTTTAACTGTCAAACCAGATTGTTTACCACGCTCAAAAGCAGTTCTGAGCGTCTTTACATAAGTAACAACATTTTGAGAAAAGACATTTGCTAATTTTTTCATTTGATAATAATATGCAAATGTCTTTGTAGGTAAGACATTATCAGACACTTTTAATAGCTTCCAAGATGTTTCGGAAACACTACTGAGTTTTATTGTTTGTTTGTCTGTGGGACCTTCTTCAGGTTCCTGAACCAGACTACATGATGTTTCTACTTCATGTCCCTCTGACGTAATCTGTCTGTAAGCAACAGGTAGTACAGTTTGTTTAAATGTATAAACACCTTTATTGTTAAATCGGGTGAGGATAGCCTTTTTGAATACAAAAGACCATTTTTCTTTGTTTGAAAATTTATCAGATTTATCAGACAGCTGTAAACATTTTGTGAATGTAGTATCATCTCTTTGCTTTGAGATGAACTCATCTGTTACATTTGGTTGATCAGAATGAGCAAGGTTTAAAATATTATCCATTCTCTCGCGCTTTCTCACATCATTCTCTCTACTTGTTTGTTGTCTTGTAACAACATTACATGCAACATTATCACTCTGCCATTGTAATACTTCACTTTCAGTCAGAAGCTTGATAACTCTCCTGTATAATCGCAGGGCTTTACTAGACTTTTTCCGCCTAAGACAGTGGTTGATGCTTTCCCTTAACAATAAGCCATTCATCTTGACTATCACCAAGCCCTCACTCAAGTTCAGCTTAGGATCAAAGCAGTAGCAGCGTTGGCGTACCCTGCAGCTAATATTCACAGTAACCACAGACAGCTTTCATCACAGTAAATTATTTTCAGGACTATCACATTTTTATGTCTGTAAAATTCATAAGTTCTGCTTTCTGTTCCTATGTTCCTTTAAATAGGCCCCATATAATGGACTAGCATCACACATCTGAAAAGCTCCATGGTGTTTCTTGCAGTAGGGACAAATTATTATCTTTCCCTTGTCTATTTTATGTTCATACTTTCTACTCTTGTATTGATCTTCTGGTTGGTCACATGGATGGGATGGTATATCTCTTTCAGATCTTCTCTTTTTCAAATTTTGAGTTTTTCTCTTTATTATCTTTTGAACATGTTGTGCAAATTCAGGATTTTCATCACACCATTGCCATCTACCATGCTCCCTTTTACAGTAAAGGGGACACATGTCACTAGTGGACCCTTTTTCTATATACCTTCTTGGCATATTGAACAATGAAACAGTTGCAAGTAAAACAATCAAATCAATACAACCAAACCAAAACAAAATAACGTATATAAATACGATCACGAAATACCCGCACTATATCTATTGGGAAAGGGAGAAAATAATAATCGCGAATATCCGAACTAAAAACCGGACCTATAAATGTAATCTCGAGCTAATCCGAGAACTAAACATAAATTACAGTGTAAATATTCAATAAAGAATATCACAAATCACATCATCACAGTAATACGACAACAATTGTAAAACACTTTGGATGTACACAGTTAGAAAAATATTGGACCAGGAATCCGAAGAATACTTCTTACAATTGTAGATGATGGGTGATGACTGATGTGTGTGCGACAAAAAAATTTTTTTTTTTTTTCCAAACACAAAAAAACAACAATAGGACTAATGAGAAAAGATAGACAAGAATGATAGATGATGCACGGCGCCGATCAACCAACTAGATCGAAATGGAATCTCACGGACTGAGAACTGACCAGGACACAAACACCAAAATCAAAACAACAAAAACTTATCTGCACTCCAGTCTGGGAAACATGGCCGCCAAAGAACACGTGGATGTTGATGACACACTTGATGATGGCGAGGACGACAGGCCTCGATGACTTCTTGGACTTGCACACCGCAAACTTGTAAAACAATCACACTATGTCTATCTGTCTATGTCGTCCTAAATCCCTATCCGTCGTCACGACACAATCCTAACACATACACGTTATTACCTCTAATCACATACAGTCATGTTAAACAACAAACATGTAGACGGACTAACAATAAATTCCCATTTTACCTATCAAAATATTTACGGAAAAAACAATACCCTAACCTTTCCTATCAGCTATTGACTAAGCACGTTGGGTTCCCACAAATCCCGGTAAGAGCTCCCCACTTTCCTGTCAGAAAACCTAACTGTCTAGGGCTCGATTCCATTGGCTCTGCTATAGGCTAATGACAGGAAAACACCGTACAAACACACTCAAGCCAAACACTTGTTGCAACACACACACAATCCTTTATTACCAAAGATGCAAACGAAGTGGTGGTACACCTCAGGAGGAGTAGCGCTCCTTATTCAAAACCCAGGCCGCGTCTAACTTTAAAATCGCTTAGAGGCGCCTTTACACGTTTTATGAACTAAGCTCTGAGCCGCTACCACTCTCCCGTACAGTGCCAGCTCAACCCGCTATATCTCGATGCCAAAGACGTTATGGCATGCGCCAATGTGTAGGCCTAAGTGCGTCGACAGTGTTAACGCCACCAGCAAAGCATGGTCTGGCTTCTAGTTACAACTATTACTTTACATGAAACTATGAACAGAACACGTTACATCTAATCACTACGCTGGTACCTATCTTCATGTCCAAAACAAACGGTCAGTCAAAAATCCACTCTCGTCCCACGTCCAGTCTCCTAGCAGTCCCCAAGCAAGCGTCCAGCGTCCGGTCCAAAATGTGCACACCCGTGCGAAGTCCGCTCATGCTCGTTTCTACGTGTGTATGCACGTATTGAGTGTCACTAAGGGTCGCAGGGTACGATGACGAGATTCATCATCATCATCCTGAACTGTCCCATAGCAGGGCGAACCCTGACATCGATGTTGATCCATTGTTCAAACCTCAAACCGGAATAACTGACTCAACTTTCAAAAGTTGCATAATATTCGGGATGGTTCAATCGTTAGTTAGTGTACGCAAAGGTGTTGATAAATATTAAACAGGGAAAAGATACGGAGTCTGGTAACACAACAGGTTAAGAGAAGAGCCGTTAGTCCCAGTTACCAATGATAAGATCTCCGGAATATGTAATGACATATATAAAACCAGATAAATCCCTACAGATTTGAAAACATCAGTTGTAATCACATCACGTGAGATACCATGAGATATTGATAGTGACGACTGCTTAATTATAAAATAAAATTTTCCAAGACAATCTGAGACAGAATTCAAAGGAAACCTGATAAAGAATTTGCTAAAGAACTTTTCGGTTTCATAAATTCATTGCTAATGTACTGTAAAGTTTTCAACAGGGTTCATCACGACTTGTTTGTTGTAGGATTTCTTTACTCCTCTTACTTAGCGATCACCGACTGAACACTCCAGCGGAAATGTCTGGTTGTTCGTCCACATCTGGACATTAGTATAGTTCCAGAACCTGTATCTTTAGATTATAGTCTTGAAATAACCAGACTGGGAGAGGGGGGGCCTGAGGGATGACTAGCAAGAGGTAGACAGCGATATATTCGGAAAGAATAAAATGAGAGGTATACAGAAAGCCGAGTGTAGGAAGACTTACCACTGAGGATATTACAGACTCACCCCAGCCAGCCTTCAAGTGCGGAGGTGACACTTGATAATGACAAAGCTAGAACGTATGTCGCTCTGAAGCTACTGTCGGTCAGTTCTTATTTGACGCCAACTCAAGGATGATCACAACAATAGATCCCCTAAATCTCCAGAAAATTCTAGCGACTTCTCGATGGCGACAGTCTGTGATTTACCTTGTCAGTTTCTGGAAGCTTCCTCAGCATGCACCGACATACAGATGCTATAAAAGTCTTGATTGGTGGGGGACTTTCCGTTGTCCAATCTCCGATGTAATGATGTTCATCTTTGCGTGACTAATAACATTGCACCCTGTGTAGGGTTGTTAAGACTGCTACCAATAGACTTCATATATTCTGAATTGTATCATCCGGCGGCGTATTGAGTGTTCCTGGCTTTGAATATGTTATATATAGTTGCTGTTAAAGTT
Source organism: Candidula unifasciata (assembly GCA_905116865.2). NCBI lineage: Eukaryota > Metazoa > Mollusca > Gastropoda > Stylommatophora > Geomitridae > Candidula > Candidula unifasciata. Next base: position 111,431 of record CAJHNH020001170.1, read on the forward strand.
GTTGTTTTTGATGTTGTAGTTGACGATGATGTTGATATTAGTTATTTGGTTCATGAATACCATGAATACCTTCAGTTTCTTCTTTTTTCTAGATTATTTTCAGCATGAGGATTTAAAGAGGAATCTGATGAAAGCCTCGGTGTGTGTTACGTTACTTCTGCTGCTGCTTCTTCCTCTTCCTCTTCTTCTTCTTCTTCTTCTTCTTCTTCTTCTTCTTCTTCTTCTTCTTCTTCTTCTTCTTCTTCTTCTTCTTCTTCTTCTTCTTCTTCTTCTTCTTCTTCTTCTTCTTCTTTCTTCTTCTTCTTCTTCTTCTTCTTCTTCTCTTTTCTTCTTCTTCTACTTCTTCTCTTTTTTTCTTCTTCTTTTTCTTCTTCTTTTTTCTTCTTTTTCTTCTTCTTTTTCTTCTTCTTTTCTTCTTCTTCTTTCTTTTTCTTTCTTCTTCTTCTTCTTCTTCTTCTTCTTCTTCTTCTTCTTCTTCTTCTTCTTCTTCTTCTTCTTCTTCTTCTTCTTCTTCTTCTTCTTCTTCTTCTTCTTCTTCTTCTTCTTCTTCTTCCTCATGCTCCTCTCCTCATCCTCCTCCTCTTTGTCTTTTTCTTCATCTTTGTTCACCCCGGCTAGGACACTATTTTATGATTGAAGTTGAGATGCAATTTCAACGTTTTGGGCCTGACGCGATTTCAACAAACTCGTAACTAGACAAAATTTGCGACAGGTTTATTATGTGGCAGTTGATCTATTCTTCCACCCACCCCGTTCACCATATGTTCCCCCCGAAACCCACACGGGGATATTTTGTTTCAAGCCAATATTTGTGTCACAACACAGTGGGGGGCTCCCAGATTGTACCTACTTATACACCTGACCCCATTACTGACATTCCACTCGTCCATTATCGGATCTAATACCCCCCGCATTGTTTCAGTAGCCGTGATCCTCTCTGCTAAGCTAATATGTATATATGTGCCAGCATACGTCTGTGTGTTACCGAGCTCAACCGTGTGTGTGTGTGAGTGTGCGCGCGCGAGCATATCCGTATGTGGATATCTGATCACATCCGTGTGTGTATATATGTAACCTTACTCATGTGTATGTGGGTATGTGTGTGTGTGTGTGTATCACACTCGTACGAGTACACCCTAGTGCGTTCTGTGTGAATATACGAACGTACCCGTGTGTGTATTCCTGTGTGTAAGTGTGTGCCTGGGTATGCTCGCGCGCGTGTGTGTGTGTGTAATTCTGCCAGGCTGTGCCGTTCATACCATAATCTTCCTGTATTATTCTTCTTTTTTCTTTTTTCTTCTTTATCTTCTTCTTTTTCTTTCTTTCTTCTTCTTCTTCTTCTTCTTCTTCTTCTTCTACTTCTTCTTCTTCTTCTTCTTCTTCTTCTTCTTCTTCTTCTTCTTCTTCTTCTTCTTCTTCTCTTTCTTTTCTTCTTCTTCTTCTTCTTCTTCTTCTTCTTCTTCTTCTTCTTCTTCTTCTTCTTCTTCTTCTTCTTCTTCTTCTTCTTCTTCTTCTTCTTCTTCTTCTTCTTCTTCCTCCTCCTCCTCCTCTTCTTCTTCTTCTTCTTTTTCTTCTTTTTCTGCCTCTTCTTCTTTTTTTTTTCTTCTTCTTCTTGTTCTTCTTGTTCTTCTTCTTGTTCTTCTTCTTGTTCTTCTTCTTCTTCTTCTTCTTCTTCTTCTTCTTCTTCTTCTTCTTCTTCTTCTTCTTCTTCTTCTTCTTCTTCTTCTTCTTCTTCTTCTTCTTCTTCTTGTTCTTCTTCTTCTTCTTCTTCTTCTTCCCCTTCTTGTTGTTCTTGTTCTTCTTCTTCTTCTTTTTGTTTTTCTTCTTCTTCTTCTTCTTCTTCTTCTTCTTCTTCTTCTTCCTCTTTTTCTTCTTCTTCTTCTTGTTCTTCTGGTTCTTTTTCTTTTTCTTCCTAACGTTTCCTGGATGTAAACTCTCGTTGATCGTCAACTTCTTCTGGAATTGAAGACTCGTTTTTTGAAACATCTAGCTTATGTGAATATATACTGTTGCTTTCTGGACTCGCCGGCTGATGCACTCAAATGCTACAAAAGCGGAAGGGCAAGAAAAGAGGGCACAAGAAATAAAAAAAGTGGAGGGGAAGGGAAGAGAAGGACTTTTCTTGATAATGAAGAGATCAGAAATAATGGTTACTTCAAAGGTGCACTTAATTACTAAGGCGCCATTATAACACAGGAGAAAATCGTGTGCCATGTCGATAAATTCAAATTCTGAGAGCGCGAATGATTTATCAGATGGGAGATAGGAGTGAAAGAGTCAGAACAGAGGCAGCCGAGGAAATCTGGAAATCAGATGATCAAAAGTATGTTTATTCTTAAAGTGCCGAACAAGTCCCCAAGTGTTTCTTGGTTATTCCGAATACACACTGATATTTTTACTGCCTTCTATTAGATATGTCTATTATATTAACCCTTTTCGCCTACCCTATTAGTGTAACTGGTCGACACAGCCGTGAATGGGTAGTAGGAAAAGTCCTAAAAATTAAATGCGACCGGGTGACGTTGACCACATTACCAAACAAGTGTTGGGTGGTCAATAGAATAAAGAGTTTTCCCTACATGCAAATACGCCTAAAGGCGTGAAAATTAGTCTTTTACTTCTGTTAGTGTAACTACCTCTGGTCCATCATTGTCTCTGTTTCGCTCAGTCAAAGCTTAATATTTGTTTCTTGTAAGCTCAAGTCCCTGACACGGAAATAATTAAAATAACAACTGGTCGGGACGAAAGAGTTAAAGTTAATAAATACAGTCTTCTTCTTCTTCTTCTTCGATCCTTCTATCAGAAAACTTATATCATGAGGCTGGTAGCCATTATGAAAGCTATCGTGCAGTCCATATCCTCTCGTATACCATACAGTTTTGTCTTCATTGTGGTTGGAACAGGCCAGATTGCGTCTTTGTTGTCAGCATAGTTGACAGTGTTGGAGCACACGCTCAGCATTTTCGGGTGCCACGCTGCAGGGACACGTCTCCGTATTTCCTACACCGAAAAATGTGAACATATGTTGACGAAATCTGTTGTGCCCAGTCCTTAGTCTGAACAGTAATGAGTTAGAGTAGGAAAAGATAATTAAACAATAGAAAGTAAAGGGCCCTTTTCCATGGCTTCTGGCGTATTGGGCCTATATAATACTAGACTTATATTTTATAGACCAATTGGCAAGCCGGTCGCCTTTACTTTCCAGGGTATGACCTAGTACCCACTCAAGGCTATGTCGAACTAGGAGTCAAAATCATTTCTGAAAAAGAAAAAAAAATTTGTTTCCTATGGAATCGGAAACACGATCTTTGGATCTGTAGGTTTGCGTCTCTCCTACTACACCACAACTGCCTCAGTTGTTACAAATAGCTTCCAGTCACTAACAACTAGGCCTGTAGAAAGATCATAAACATTAAAAATATTGCCCGTTACAGCAAGAGTCTTCTTTGGTAGCCACTGGTCATCGCATTCAGGATTGGTGTCCGTCAGAGCTCCGAATTCAGGGATCCCATGCGACTTGAACCCCACACAAACTGTAAGCTAAACTGCATGCCCTCCTTTAAACATGCCTAACAATTCTCTTTACAAGCAGTATCTCAAATATACTATATATATTGACCATGCAGCGAAGTATTATTATTATTTTCTTAAACTAGAATTTGGAGGCCCGCCCTTACTCCCATTGCTTGCCTTGAAAATATCTTTTGCGGTTTTCTCGCAGGTGGCTCTCATGCGATCTCTAGCATAAATTCTTAAAGAATGCAAATTATAGTTGTTCGTTCACTTCTGGATTTTCGTCTTGTTCCTGAACGTAGGTTTTACCTGTAAATCCATTTGATAGATTTGACTTATCAGATCTGTTGGCTCCTTGCCTCTAAGACAGATGAACTTCGACGTTGAAAGGAAACACCCATAATTAGTCGCCTTTTACGACATGCTTGTTAGGGAGTTATGCGTCTATACTCCCCCCCCCCCCCACACAACCCTGAATGGGGTCCCGGAAAGCAACAAGGGTACTGAACTTGACTGTCAGTTTTTCACAACATAACGATAGTGTCAGAAAGTAGGGGGGGGGGGGGGTATGTGTGACAAGACAGCGGTCGAAACTCGAGTCGCGCGACTTTGACAGAACAAATTATATGTCGATTTTTCAAGCTTTAACATTCGATTTCTTCCTCTTTAGTGATAGACTGACTAATTTAATCCATAGGCATTTTCTCTTACACGACTTTAAAATGACTTGATACTCGAAGTGATTTGACCCTGGACTCAATTTGGAAGCATTCCTTGGTGACTTGAGACTTGACTTGGGACTTGAGGGCTCTGATTTGGGACTTGGTGGGTATGACTTGGGACTTGGTGGCGGCAATGACTTGGGACTTGGTGGGTATGACTTGTAAATTGTTGGATATAACTTGGGACTTTGTTTCTATGACTTGGGACTTCAGGGCTATAAAGAGGGACTGGGTGGCTGTGACTTGGGACTTGAGGGCTATGACGTCGGACTGGGTGGCAATGACTTGGGACTGGATACTGTGACTTGAAACTCGGTAGCGATGACTAAAGACTCGACTTGAACAAAGGATGACGACTTAGTCCAGTCTATGCTGTATTGTTTTGACTGCATCATCCATCGAGTAGTGATTCGTCAAAATATGTGTGCGTCAACTTCAGGATATGTCCCTGGTATGTAGAGATAATTTACTATTGCCTTTTCCTGACATAAAAGTTGAAGGTAAGCGAAGGTCCCTACACACGCCAGTGGTGCATAGGGCATGCGAGGCCAGACTCGTTTTGAGGAGCTTTTAAGAGTACCGAGTAAAACTCTTCACTGTTGAGGTAGGCGCAAGAGGGCTGATCTCCACCTCCACATACAGTGTACCAAAGCAGCTGGGCAAACCTGCGGAAAGCTTTTCCAGCTGGCTTTGGCCACAACGGAACATCGTCGGGGATAGGCCTCGGTAGACTGGTCCGAAAGCCAAAGTTGTCCAATCAACGTCTGCCCGTGCTACAGGCAACTGCCAAGGGCTGTCCGATAAAGGTCTGTATGATGAACTAACTGTCCACTAGTCACACTGGTCGTGCAGGTAGACGATTATTTTGCTACTGCAGCGACGATATATATAATACCATAACATTCGTACCTGTTGGAAATCAGCACAAAGTCTCGCCCAACTGTCCATGGGGCGCAGCAGGAAACGTCCGAGGCCAAGGAGTCATGACCCAGGCCCCCCCCCCCCCCCCCCCACCCCCGACCGAGATTGTCTAGGTCTCTAGGCGGGTAACGTGACGAAAACATTGTTGAAAGGGGGACACCTACTAAAGAACAGTAGACTCCAGCTGTGCATTCTTCCACTGTGGAGTTCTTCTTATGTTATTTTTTATAGATCAATAGGTTTCAATGGATGATATGGTCAACATCGATCCGGTGGCACACAAGTAGGACAAATCAATCAGGCGCCATTTCCATAATGAAGGTTGACTGCTGCAGGTTCCCAATAGGTTCTGTATCTTGTCTTGGTCCTCAACAGGTTCTGTATCTTGTCTTGGTCATCAACAGGTTCTGTATCTTGTCTTGGTCCCCAACAGGTTCTGTATCTTGTCTTGTTCCCCAACAGGTTCTGTATCTTGTCTTGGTCCGCAACAGGTTCTGTATCTTGTCTTGGTCCTCAACAGGTTCTGTATCTTGTCTTAGTCCCCAACAGGTTCTGTATCTTGTCTTGGTCCTCAACAGGTTCTGTATCTTGTCTTGGTCCTCAACAGGTTCTATATCTTGTCTTGGTCCTCAACAGGTTCTGTATCTTGTCTTGGTCCGCAACAGGTTCTGTATCTTGTCTTGGTCCTCAACAGGTTCTGTATCTTGTCTTAGTCCCCAACAGGTTCTGTATCTTGTCTTGGTCCTCAACAGGTTCTGTATCTTGTCTTGGTCCTCAACAGGTTCTGTATCTTGTCTTAGTCCCCAACAGGTTCAGTAAATTGTCTTGGTCCCCAACAGGTTCTGTATCTTGTCTTGGTCCCCAACAGGTTCTGTATCTTGTCTTGGTCCAAAACAGGTTCTGTATCTTGTCTT
>CAJHNH020001170.1:122500-132125 GCA_905116865.2 Candidula unifasciata
ACCAAACAAATTCCACTCTTGAAAAATTATATTGAAGATGGGAAACAAGAAAAACAAATTTTAAAAAAAAAAGATGGATTGATAGGTAGTAAGACTGAACTACTACCGGAAGAAAACCAATATACTAGTCCTAAATGTCAGGGCAACAAGAGGCGTGGTAGATAAATTGGGATAATTAACAAGATGAATTGTCAGGAAGAAGGAGGTGGATTAATCTTCATAGTGAGCTGAGGGCAAACTTCAGAATTAATGCCCAGGGGAGTACTTTCCAGATAGTACTTTGGATTGGGAGGACAGAAGTAGATCATTAGAATTATTTATGATGTACTTTTTGAACAGGATCTAGTGATATCGCTCGATTAGGAAATCCAATAACCAGCGCCAGTTTAGTTAACTTGAATAGACGTGACCTGTGTGTTTACGTAGATGGATATGTGGATGGATGGAGAGATGGACCGATCGATGGATGGATGGATGGATGGATGGATGCTGGACACATGAAAGAATGAATAAACGAATCAATCAGTCAATCAACTCATGTATTTATGAATATGTAGATGGATAAATGAAAGGATGCAAGGTTGGATGGAAATATAGATAGATAATTAAACGAACGGATGGGTAGATAAATGGATGAAGCGGTGGATGGATAAATAGATGGATGAATGAATACATGGATGGATAGATGAAATAATGAAGAGTTGATGGATGAATGAGTGGATGAATGAATGGTTAAATAAATAAATGAATAAAGAATATGTGAATGAATAAAATTTTGATGGATGGATGACATAAATGAATGAACGAATGGACGGATGAATGAAATGTGTATTTATGAATTTATGGATGAATGGATGGATGAATGAAATTTGTATTTATGAATTTGTAGATAAATAGATAGGTTGATAAATGGATGGATAAATGAATAAATGAACGTATTCTACGTAGTCATTAGCAAGACCAAACATACTCCTAAACCTCCAATCATTCTAACTGTGTTAATTCGGTCACGAAATTCTGCCCCCCCCCCAACCCCCACAACAAGCGAAGACGTCGTATGAAGGCAACCTAGTTGAATGCAGATGTGGTAAAAGGGGGGTTGGCATGTTGAATTGTGGCTTACAGTGTGGCTGCGATATCTGCGTCTTTAGATCTAAGACATACGATATAGTCACACCTAATTAGTCGCCTGTTGGATCATCCTGGTTAAGGGCCAGTTGTCTATTCGCTGTCAACATTTTCCCCCACAGATTGGGCCCCGGAGTTGACATGAGGTTTCTGTGTTTTCTTGTGTTTTCTAGTGTGTTTTCTAGTGTGTGTGTGTTTTTTTTTTTTTCTTGTGTCTTTGCGTCTCTACTACATTCTGCGTTATCTATGAGCGTCGACCAGTACATTAGGTAGGTTAGTTGCGTATCCTTTACAGGACGTTCAAGAACCAACCCGAACAACTCCCGGCTGTTGTGTGGTTTTTCTAGGCAAATTTACGTCCAATAGTTCGCCATTGCTCCTGGACGGTCGGCTTTCTTGAACCACTGTCGAAACCAACGCAAGGCGCATGGCCCGCAGCTGGGATCGAACCTGGCATCCCTGCATTACGAAGGAAGTGTTCGCATCGACTTAGCCACAAAGCCGACACCAGTACATTACAAGTGCATTTTGCACTGCTTGAAAGGTCATAAAGATCGATAAATGTTTAAGATCAGGAGGGGAACTTAATATGCTTGATTCTGCAAGCTCCGGCAAAGAAATTATAGTCACATATAAAATAACAGGATAAGACATATCATAAACAACAGACAAAAACCACAGAATACTCCCCCACGCAGAGAAAATCACCAACGTTGCGATTTTGTTGTTTGTTTTCTAACAGAAAACAAAACCACCGAACAATTCCTCTGAGGTCTGTGACTATTCGCAAAGACAGCCGGTTCTGGAAAATTGCCACCGAAACGTTTCTGAAACATCATCGATAATTAAATGTGTGTTTGTAGTTGCCGGCTTCAAACGAAACCTTCTGTTTCTGCGCGCTGTAACGACACGGACCACAAACGAAGAATACTTTTTATCTTTATTTATTTTGCTCCTGCTTTGGTGGACAAGAAAATTGATTTAGCCCCATCCTTAACTTGTTTGTAGAGGGAAATCTCGAGAGAATATGTTTCTAAAACTGTCTGAACGTGAAGCCTTGTTAATATTTGATACAGAGATTTTTTTTTTCTTTTCATGTATAAATTGTTTTAGTGTAATTGATTTTCTTGCCTCGCAAATGAGGAAATATCAAGTATTCTGAATTGTTTTCTTTTGATAAATAGATTTAAAGACGGCAACAAACAGTCGTATAAATTTTTTTTTTAAAAGAGTAATTTCATTTCTAACCAAGAAATTAAACCGTATGACTTGATGACAAGACAGCGTCTTATTTCACAGAACAGCATTGAGACAGGCTGAACGTCTTGATAAATACAGGAAAAGCCACACAAACACACTTAGACACACTGACACACACACTCACACACGCACACACATCTGTACATACACGCAGCAGCAGCAGCAGTAGTAGTAGTAGTAGTAAGTAAAGTAAAGTGAAAGTAAAGATCCCTTTCACGCCTTTAGGCGTATCGGGCATATGGGAAGAGCGCCCATTTTTACAGACCATCAGCACTCGGTGGGTAATGTGGTCAGCATTGCGCCGGCTGTCTTTACTTTCCCAGGACAGCCCATCCTGGTACCCATTTGAGGCTGGGTCGACCTGCGACGTCACATACCACGATAAAAATCCTCGCAGCACGCAGTGGGTTTCGATCGCGGTACGTTGGATTACGATTCGGACTCGCAACGCCTTAGCGACGGACGCCGCTGTAGTAGTAGTAGTAGTAGTAGTATTAATAGTAGTAGTATTAGTAGTAGCAGCAGCAGCAGCAGTAGTAGTAGTAGTAGTAGTAGAAGTAGTATTAGTAGTAGTAGTAGTAGTAGTAGTAGTAGTAGTAGTAGTAGTAGTAGTAGTAGTAGTAGTAGTAGTAGTAGTAGTAGTAGTAGTAGTAGTCGTATTCCAAAAGATCTCCTATATGGTGAATTGGTAACTGGGAATAGACCTACAGGAAGGCCAAAGCTGCGCTATAAAGATGTTTGCAAACGTGACCTAATAGATACCAACATAGGCACAGAGACATGGGAACAATCAGCTGCAGATCGACTACTATGGAGACAGAAAGTGAAAGACAGACTGTCACATTTTGAAAGAAACCGAACACAACGAGCTGTGGAGAGGAGACACCGGAGAGTAAAACTGCCTCACAACGAGGGAGTATCTGCTTTTGTGTGTATCCTGTGTGGCAAAGACTGTCATTCCCGCATCGGACTTTACAGTCACAGCAGATGCTGTTCCCAAAGCCAGCGGCACATCTCCATAGTCCCCCGGTACTGACGGATGCCATTAGTAGTAGTAGTAGTAGTAGTAGTAGTAGTAGTAGTAGTAGTAGTAGTAGTAGTAGTAGTAGTAGTAGTAGTAATAGTAGTATGCAGAATGGTAACTAAAAACAAAAATGTATTTCAAAATAATTTGATAAGTACACGCAAAAACTCAAATGATTACTTCCCTTACACGGTTGAAGGAGGTTGTGGGGATGATTGGCAGCTCTATCCATCTAATAACCTACGTGTCAGGGTGGACAAGAGGGGGGGGGGGGCTTAAAAAGCTTGATACCCCTGGTTCCTGCGCCTATGTCACTATACCAGCTTTTCTTTTTAAAATTACAAATAGTTACCCAGTAAAATTTTCATACAAGACCTCCCCCCCCCCCCCCCCCCCCCACCCCCCCCCCCCCCCCCCCCTCCTCCTCTTTAAAAAAAAATACCAACAAAACAAGAACAGAAAAACAACAAACACGAGCACAAGAACAGGCTCTCATGTGGAGAAAATCACTAACGTTTTGTTTTTGAACAGAAAATAACAGCGAGTAATAATTCCTCTGTTGTTTATGGCCAGTAACCGACTGACTGACTTTCTATCCCACCAGGACATCACACAAGCGATAAACACCCGATGACACAAAGTGCCACCATGCGGGTGAGGATCGCCCACAAACCGCGTTCAGATAATTGGCCATATCTATGGCCTGCCTATATTGCGGCCCCTGGCAAAAGCCAGAGTGGGGCTTCAAATAACAAGAATTGTCGTCCTAAAAAGGACGAAAGTCGATGAACTATATTAACATTATCGATAAGCCCTTCGTTTATGGCCAGCTGCAAAGATAGTCGGTTCTAGAAAATTGTCACCTAACGGTTTCTGGGTTGCAACAAAAAAAACAATTTAGGACATCTGTCCGCGCTTTCACGCATATCGGGAACACTGGACTAGATCTAGATTTCATGGACCAATCGGCACTAGATGGGTGATTTGATCTGCACCATACCAGTCGCCTTTACTTCCCAGGACTGTACCTGGTACACACCCAAAGCTGAGTTTATCTAAGAGCGAAGGTTATTTTTGGAGAGAAAAAAATGCGGCTCCACCAGGACCCAACCCTACGACCTTCCTTTCCACAGGCGAGAGTCTAGCCTCTAGACCACGGTGACTATGAACCGTGTCTGAAACCTCATCAATAATTAATATGTGTCTATAGTGCCGACTTCAAAAGAAACCGTCGGTAACTGCGTACTGTAGCGACACGGACCACAAACAAAGTACATTTCTTTTCCCCGCATTATGAAACTGTTTACATAATGAAATCTCCAGAGAATATATTTCTAAAATTTTGCGAGCTTGAAGCTTCGTTAATATTTTATAGGGGACAATTTTCGTGTTTAGCGCAATTTATTTTTTGCATCGCCGACGGAAACAGACAATTTGGAGTATTATTTCAGTAGACTGATTTAAAGACGGTAGTCATCATCATCAGGTGCCTAGCCGACTTGCGTGGGCGATCAGGCCTCTACATAATCTCCTGCAGCATGTATCAGTTCGTGTGCCGACACACCTCCATGCCATGCAACAAGACTGTCAAGCATCTTCTCTCGTTGTTTTAGAATTCTTTGGAAGACGGTAGTACAAAAATGTTATAACTTCATTGCTAACCAAGAAATTATACCTTATGACTTTGTGTACAGATAAGGTTTTATTTCACTGGACAAAACTGAAATAGTTTCCTTTTTAAACAGACCAACAGAAAACGATAGACTGCCCACATAACACTCACGCGCACATGTAGACACACACACACACACACAGAAATCATTTTGGCAGGGGCATTAACTCCCATACTTTTAAAATAAATAATAATAATTATTATTATTTTATTATTATTATTATTATTATTATAACTTTCTTCTTTACGTTAACCGGCTGTAAACTCCAGTGGGCAGCTCTAGTTGTTTGTCCACCTATGGACTTTAGTCTTGGGTTCACTAGAGTGTTGGGTTCACATCCGTTTTACAGACCTAGCTTGCTCGTATGCAGACTCTGTGTCCCTTGCCTCTCGGGGAGATGAACTCGGTCTTTGAAGGATACCCCAAAAAATCGACTCCTACGACATGCATGCTGTGGAGGCAGTGAGTCAATTCTTGTTTTTCAAACCCCAAAAGCCGCACATGGTGTAATAATAATAATAATAATACATTTTATTATTATTATTTGTTGAATTGTAACTGAATATAGCAATGTATTACAAATAATGCGATATGAATAAGAACATTTCTATACAGCATTTAGTTGCCTTACAAACTTTCTTGGAGTCCGGGTAAGGAATCATGAGCCTAATTCCACAGGCCGCATATTCCACCAAGCAAGTTTGACTTTTTCAAGCTAAATTAAAATGTAGCTGTAAAATAGCCAGACAAGACAAATAAACAACAGCCAGACAACAGACATGACTCCCCTAGAAGACAAAAAAAAAAAACCACCGAACAATTCCTCTGATGTCTGTGACTAGCCGCAAAGACAGCCGGTTCTGGAAAATTGCCATGTAAACGTTTCTGAAACCTCATCGATAATTAAATGTTTGTTTGTGGTTGCCGGCTTCAAACGAAAACTTCTGTTCCTAAGTGCCGAAAGGACACGGGCCAAAAACAAAAATATATATTTATTTTGCTTATTCAGTTTGCCTGTACTTTATTAGACAAGAACTTATTTACCACCCCCCCCCCCTTTTTTTCCGCTTTTTTTTTAAACTCCTGCACACACACACACATACACTTAACTTGTTTGTAGAGTCAAATCTCCTGTGAATTTGTTTCAGAAATTGTCTGAGCTGAAAGCTTCATGATGGCGGCAAACACACAAGATTGGGAATTAGTTTATTTTCTTTTTAAATTAATTTAAACAGGGCAACAAATAGTTGTACAACAATAATACTTTCATTTTCAGGCAAGCACTGTTATCATATGACCTGGTGTAACGATAGCTTTGCTTTGAGGCGAATTCCGCTTTATAATAGATCCACAGAAAGTCAAACACACACACGCGCGCGCACACACACACACACACACACACACACACACACACACGTAGGCACACATATACAATGGCGCTGAATTTTGAATGTTGAAGTTAATTGTTGAATTAGGAATCGACATCATAGCACTCAGGCCACTCCCACAAGCGCTCCGTCCCCTATCTTTAGCAGAATTAATCAAGTAACAGAAAGTATTGTGAACGGCACTCATGGAAAGAAGTTGAAAGATATAAGAACACACTAGACAACATAAAAATCGAAAGCTATAGTTACCGTGCCGGGAATTGAACCTGTCACCTCCAGACGACGTCTGCGCCTCGCCATGAATACAAGTGCACTAAGATACATGGTCAACTAGGCACCCCCAATTAAAGGTGTCTCATAGCAGCAAGCGAAGAGCTCTAGGTCCGATGGCACCAGTAACTGATTGTAAATCCGTCTGGCCTTTCCCTTGAGGCATACAGAGGAGCTGACATCAAGCGACCAACAGAGTGTGGACATCAACAACCATACAATGTGTCCTCAAGAAGCATAAGTCTTGTTTAAGTACTGTAGTAATAATTTCATTCACTGGCACCTTATCGTCTTTCCAGACGATAGTGAGGAGGCATGAAACTCACAGCCCATGGCGATGGCGAGTGTGAAGAGCAAGACCCGCCTGTGTCAAGAAAAGTCTTCTACAATGATAGCATAGGATTTCAGGACCATTGTTAACAACATTTGTGTTTAATCCGTTTTTTTTTTTTTTTTTTTTTTTAGACGCTCAGCTCTCATCCTTTCTGCAATCATTTCTTCCTTCAGTCTCATTCCCTTCCTGATATGCCCTTTCCACACAACACGGTCCATTGAATCTTGTTCCCATGAGTCCACCTCAATACCTGTATCATTCATGTCTTGACCTTGACCTTGAAAATTTAAAAAAAAATCGAACGCTTCAGCGTGCCTCTGGGGCTTTGCTTTATTTTGGGCGGGTTTGTGTTAAGGCGCTTTAAGTGCGCCATCTGTTTGCCACGTGTTCTCCTTGCCATTATCGGTATTCATGCCTCGCTTGCATACATCTTTAAAACGTAGTAGAGGTCGGCCTCGACATCTTCTTCCTGTCTTCAATTCCCCATAATGGATGTCCTTTGGGACTCTGTCATCCTTCATTCTCCAGGTGTGACCCAGCCACCTGAGCCTACATAGACTGAGCATGGAAAAGACTGTTGTAGTACCTGCTCTTTCCAGTACCTCAGTATTTGTGATTTTGTCCTGCCACTTAATGCCAAAATAGTAGTAATAATATAATATGCTAAATGGAGCAGGATTTAGAAAAGGTAGAGAAACTGCTGATCACAATTTTACCCTACGCAACATTGTAGAACAATACAATGAATTGCAGAGTAATAAATATATTAATTTTGTGGACTTTGAGAAAGCTTTTGACAGCGTTCATAGGGACAGTCTCTGGAAAATTTTACAACATTATGGAATCCCAGAAAAGATAGTCAACATAATTGCTCAATTCCTAATGTTGCAGTATAAAAATTTACAACACATCTTTTTCAGTAAAGACATGTGTTAGACGTGTATGAGTTGTGTTATCCCTCCTCTTTAACCTTGTGATTGATTGGATACTAAAGAATACAGTAGACAGGACATATCGAGAGAATACGATGGACTCCATTCACCATGCTTGAGGACCTTGATTTTGCAGATGATATAGCACTCCTAATGAGATCTTTAATTGATATGCCCCGATTATGGTTGGTGGGCACAATATAAATAATTTACGTCATGCTGATAACACAGTCTTGATAGCAACAAGTCAGAAAGAACTAAAGGAAATGATAGACATTGTGGTGTTAGAAAGTGGAAGAATGGGCCTCAGTTTGAATAATGGGAAAACATAAGTAATGGTGGTATCAAAGAAACGAATTATTCCTAAATATGTAATAAAAGTCGATGATGTTATTTTAGGACAAGTACAGAAATTTAAGTATCTAGGCACATAGATAACATCAGATGGAAGATGCATAACTGAGATAAGAAACAGAATAGGACAGGCAAAAACTGCATTATATGAAATGAAAAACTTCATGTGCAATATATCCTTGTCATTGAGAGTTAGAAAAAGAATTCTTGCTTGCTAAATACATCCAGGGACAAGAAAACTTGGTCCTATTTACGTCTCCCGGCCCATTACACACTTTCTCAGTCTGGTTTAAATCAGATGGGGGGTGTCACGATGTACTGTTTTCTTTAAAAAAAAGTAAATGGTGGGAAATAGGCTCAGGGTGTGGATTGGGGGGGGGGGGGGGTGTCACGATGTACTGTTTTCTTTAAAAAAAAAAGTATATGGTGGGACCTAGGCTCAGGGTGTGGTTTGTGTGGAAGGGGGGTGGTGGTTTGGGTTAGGGCCAGTTCTAGATGTTTTGGGGTCGTTAAACTCTGCAGTGTCGTATAGCACAGAAAACGCAACATCGGCGCTGATGTCATTGGAGGCAAGACAACGTGACATCCCCCCCCCCCCCCCCCGACGTAGAACAGTCTGAGAAAGCTTAAATTGAAGGTCAGACAGTGTGTAGATGGACCGGGAAACGTGAATAGGACCGAAAATTGAGGTGCACCCCTTCCCCACTCCCTCCCCGATCACCCATCCTTAACTTGTTTGCATAGTGGAATCTCCAGGGAATAAGGTTTCTAAAAATATCTGAGCTAGATCCTTCGTTAATATTTGATGATGACATTGTTTTAGTCTATATTTATGTTCTGGCCTTGCTAGCGGGAAACAATGGAAGATCGGGAAGTTATTCTGTTTGCTTACAGACGTAAATGACAAGTGTTAGTTTAAATATGATATAATTTATTACCTGTACAAGAGATGTTACTGACTACCTGCTGTAAATATAGCCTTTTATTAATAAAAGACGAGTGTGTCATTGAGGCAAGTTGGAAATACTGGTGAATGCATGGAAAAGCGACACACACATATATACAGTCTCCCTGAAACCTGGGGGGGGATGTAGGCTTCCTAATTCCCTACCCCGTCCCCCTCTTTTTCCTCCCTCAAGAAAAATTCTAGAACCCTCCCCCCCCACTCCTACGCAACCTGCTAGAAGATCAACCGTAAAGTCTCTCCTAGCTCCACCTTTTGTAATTTCACATTTGACTTATTTTTTTTTTTTTTTTTTTTT
>CAJHNH020001170.1:138178-188178 GCA_905116865.2 Candidula unifasciata
GGCCCCCTTTTTGGAATAAAAAAAAACCATAAGTAAGGGGTGGTATCAAAAAAACGAATTATTCCTAATGTGTAAAAAAAAGTCGTGGGGTTATTTTAGGATAAGTACAAAAATTTTAAAGTATCTGGTCCAGGGATAACTTTCAGAGGGAAGTTTGAAAAAAATGGGGATAAAAAAAACAAAAATAGGAAAGGAAAAAACTGATTTTATAAAATAAAAAATTTATTTGTGCAAAAATCCTTTCTTTTGAGATTAGAAAAATAATTCTTGCTTGCAAAATACATTCATTTTTTAACAAGGGCTGTGCCCAAAGAAAATCAGTGGGCAGAAAAAAAACAATTTCTTGGGCCTCAAAAGATGGGGTTTTTAAACAGAAGAATGCTTTGAATACCTTGGACGGGCCAAAAAAAGAAACAAAAGAGGTTTTGAAAGGGGGGTGGGCCCGAAAACAATTATCACAACATCAAAAAGAGACAGTCCCATTTTTTCGGCCACGTTTAAGGAAGGGAAAAATAAAAACAGGGTTGTGCCCACGGGAAAGTTTCTGTGGAAGGAGGGAAAAGGGGAAAAGAAAAAGGGAGAGAAAAATTCTTGACTCTTGTTGCATGGCGGAGGTGGCGGCACACAAAGGGATACAGCGCAGGAGATCGCAGATCAGATTGTGGAGAGGATGATTCCCACGCCAGTCGGCAAGTACTGATGAGATGAGGATGATGATGTGATGATGATGATGATGATGATGATGATGATGAATGAGATGATTGATGATGATAGCACTGCTATCACATAAACATAAACATACACAAGAGAAAAGTAACACACTGCACAGCACAACAGAAATGGTGGGACTGGGAATGAATACAAGGAAAACTAAGATCATGAGAGTCAAAATCAACAACCAGAGACCACAAATAACTAAACACTTGTAAATGTAGAATAGTTCACATATCTTGGCATTGCGGTATCCCTAGTGGGAGGGACAGAGAAAGACATACAATCAGGCTTAAACAAATCTAGAGCCGCTTTTGAAAGGAGAAGGCAAATCTGGAAATTTAAGTTATTGCAGAGGAGCAAAACTCGGTCTTTACAAGAGCATCAGTTTGCCAGTTATTCTCTATGGGGAAGAATGCTGGAGAATGACCAGAAAGAACGCACCCAAGCTATCCATCTTCCACCATACATATCTATGCAGAATTATCAACATTATCTTGCCAGATACAATCTGAAACACTAAACTACGTCATCACAAACCAAGAAACTCTAAACAGTACCATAACGAAAAGAAGCTGGAAATGAATCCTGATTTGCCTGCCAAACTAGCTCTCACTTGGACACCAGAGGGTAAGAGAAAGAAGGGGCGCCCGAAAACAACATGGAGACGAACGATGAAAGTTAACAGAGTGCTGCATCTCTGACATGGAAACCTGTTTCAAAGATTGCACAAGACAGGAAAGCATGGAAATTCCTCTCTAAAGCCTTATGTGTCACTGGGCACACAGAGAACGGATAATGATTTGGAATGGTAACTGGATATAGAAATGCATTTCAAATAATGTCTTATGTATAACGGGGTTTCTATACAAGGCTAAGGTCACCTCACATACTTTCTAGGAGTCTGGGTAAGGACTCCAAGGGCTTGATTCCCCAGGTTCGCTCGCATATCCCACTATACCAGTCTGATTTTTTGAATCTATAATGAGAGTTGGCTGTAGAATAGCCAGACGAAACAAATAAAAAAAAACAACAAACAAACAGGCCCACCACAACGGGCGTTTAAAAAAAAATCACTAACTTTTTTGGGGGAGGGGAGCCTTATTTTTAGCGGAATTTGTTTACTGCAACATGACTAAGCTGAAACCTTCCTTAGGAAAAAAATATTGGCTCTATCAGGACATACAATATATCAAACTAAAGATAAATGAGTGCAAAATAAATCTAAACTATTTAAGTGTCATTATTACAACAAAATATTATTAAAATCACACATTTGAGGATATTAGACACATTAAGGTTATTTACATAAAAAAGGTGTGCTCGCCTTATTTTTTTTTTTTTACTTGTTTATCAAAACTGCTGTCTAATTCTAGGAATTATATGCCTTCTCTGTTTAATTATACATCAGCTGGTCTTTATTTGACACAATTAATTTACATACTTTGCATGTTATGATCATTTTTGTATGTCAGATTTCACAGCAACCGAAAATATCGATGTACTGTTTTCTTTTAAAAAAAGTAAATGGTGGGAAATAGGCTCAGGGTGTGGATTGGGGGGGGGGGGGTGTCACGATGTACTGTTTTCTTTAAAAAAAAAAGTAAATGGTGGGAAATAGGCTCAGGGTGTGGATTGGGGGGAAGGGGGGTGTGGTTTGGGTTAGGGCCAGTTCTAGATGTTCTGGGGTCGTTGAACTCTGTATTGTCACGTAGTACAGAAAACGCAACATCGGCGCTGATGTAATTGGAGGCAAGACAACGTGACATCCCCCCCCCCCCCCCCCGACGTAGAACAGTCTGAGAAAGCTTAAAATGAAGGTCAGACAGTGTGTAGATGGACCGGGAAACGTGAATAGGACCGAAAATTGAGCACCCCTTCCCACTCCCTCCCCGATCACCCATCCTTAACTTGTTTGCATAGTGGAATCTCCAGGGAATAGGTTTCTAAAAATATCTGAGCTAGATCCTTCGTTAATATTTGATGAGGACATTGTTTTAGTCTAATTTATGTTCTGGCCTTGCTAGCGGGAAACATGGAAGATCGGGAAGTTATTCTGTTTGCTTACAGACGTAAATGACAAGTGTGAGTTTAAATATATAATTTATTACTGTACAAGAGATGTTACTGACTACCTGCTGTAAATATAGCCTTTTATTAAAAAGACGAGCATTGAGGCAAGTTGGAAATACTGGTGAATGCATGGAAAGCGACACACACATATATACAGTCTCCCTGAAACCTGGGGGGATGTAGGCTTCCTAATTCCCTACCCCCGTCCCCTCTTTTTCCTCCCTCAAGAAAAATTCTAGACCCCCACCCCACTCCTACGCAACCTGCTAGAAGATCAACCGTAAGCCCCTAGCTCAACCTTTTGTAAGTTCACTTTGACTTATTTTTTTTTTTTTTTTTTTTAATTCAAATATTTTTTTTTTAATGTACAACACCGTTATTAGTATTACTATTATTAAATACTTAAATATGGCTTGAGGCCACTCTTTAGAAAATATTAAGTATAGAACATCCCCCCCTCCTTTTCCCCGCCCCCTTCCTAATCCTTCACACCAGATTTCCCAGAAAAGAATATATGGTCTTATATTAACTTTTGCTTCAAACAAAGAAAATGCACTAGGGGTTGTTTTCGAGAGAGTTTGGATAGAGAGTCTTTATTCGTTCAGAGTTCTAGATTTGTTCAAACACAGTCATGTCATCGTCTTGTGGAACATCGTCATAGCTCTCCAGATCCCTAAATTTCCTGCGATCCCATTTCCTGTAGAACCATTGACCCCCAGTCTCTCATGTCCAGCAGTACAGCTTTCCTTACACGAGTATTGGCACTCTTCCGAATACCGGTCCCAAATTATTCACTGCCCAAAACATCCCGTTGGGAGCGTCAAGAGGTTATGTACTGTAGTAACAACATTTAGGACCCCATCATCAGTTTCCACTTCTGTCGTTATAGCACGAAGGATAGCAATGTTTAGACGTTAAGCTAAGCGCAGTAGGGAGGAATAGTTCTCGATCCATTTAAGTATTGTAAGGAAGACTAAATTTTGATCCAATGTTGAAGCGTTGTGGGGAGAAGTAGTTTTCAATGCATTATAGCGATATGGGAGTGGGGGGGTAGTTTTTGATCCATTGTTCACAGTAACTGGGATCCAGGGCCGTGTGGGATCCAGGGCCACATGTTTGAGGAAAAAAAAAATTATTTTTCGCAGTGAATAATTTGGGACCGGTATTCGGAAGTGTGCCTCAACATCGAAGCCACAACCTCCAGCAAACAAGGCTTCAACAAGTTTCCGGGCAGATTTCCTCTCTATTCGTTAAGTCTTTAATTCTAACTGGCGATTTTAACTAGGTGTGTCTGTGTGTGTGTAGTTTTTTTTTTTTTTAAGGGGGAGGGGGCGGGGGCGGGGGTTGGAGGGTTGGGGCTCATATGAAATGCATCCTAAAAAATCGTGAGGGGAGGCGAGGAGTTAGGTCTTATTTTCTAGCAAACACAGTGTACGTATAAATATATATATTATTATTCCGAGGCTTGCGGATTTGCAAAAAAACGTGGTGTTTTGATATATAAACAGTCACACGATATTAAATAACAGAAATAATAAAACACGGGACATTAAAAAATAAGCACTCAGTCCACAAGGTCAGCAACCATGCAGTGCTAAATAAAGTAATTTAATATAAACATTAGGGGTAATCATGAAACATTTTTCACTACGATAAATGATTTAATCTTTTCAGAAACATTTAGCACGAGGGGAGATAATTCGACGTGATGGAGACTAATGTAACATTGGGGGAAATCTAGCAACGAACAACACGGTCAACAAAAGCTCTCCGATGGATGACTGTTGGACAAATGATACAGTAGTGACCTGAGAAAACCCCGGAGAAAAACAGTAGAAAGCAAAATGAAGGAATGCAGTAAGAATAATTCCACAGGAAAGCTTGCACAGCAGAGGCCCACAGTCATCAGTGGAAAGATCTATCATTACCTCTTGTTCTTTTCAGGATGAAATGTTTAGTTATTTGAAGCCCCACTCCGGCTTTTGTCAGGGGCCGCAATATAGCCTGGCCATAAATATGGCCTAGAGGCTGAACGCGGTTTCCGGGACCTCTCCACGGTGATCCTCATCCACACGGTGGCACATTGTGTCATCAGGTGTTTACCGCTTGTGTGATGTCCTGGTGTGGTAGAAAGTCAATCTGTCAGTCAGATCCTTCGTGACTGTTTCGGCCCATTACTTCATAGACCAGTCTCGGACAACAACAACAAAAAAACAGTGGGCCGACAACAATAGAGACTATCTGTTGATGCTTCACGTGTCAACAGCCAAATAATAATAAAAGGTCAATTACAAATTCATGGTTTAAAAAAAAATAGTAGATGTTTCAAACATACCCATTGATTGTTCCCGAAGGACGTGGTGGATCCGCGATATCCTGAAATACTTTGTGTTGATTTTTAACTCAAAATTTTGTCACAAGCGATAAACACCCGGTGCCACAAAGTGCCACCATGTGGATGAGGATCACCGTGGAGAGGTCCCAGAAACCGCGTTCAGACAATTGGCCATATTTATGGCCTGCCTATATTGCGGCCCCTGGCAAAAGCCAGAGTGGGGCTTCAAAAAACAAAAAATTACGTCCTAAAAAGGACGTAAGGATAACAAACAATGTTTAAGATTTCAACAGAATGCAGAAAACGCCTTTGCTTGTATTTTGAGGCTTTAAAAAATCAGCTTAGTTCAAATGACATAACTGCTAAAAGTTGGCTTTCATTTTTTTTAGCAGCATTTGTATGTGTGTGTGTGTGTGTGTGTGTGTGTGTGTGTGTGTGTGTGTGTGTGTGTGTGTGTGTGTGTGTGTGTGTGTGTGTGAACGCGCGCCTGCCTCTATGTGTATGTTTAAACAATATTATATGACATCCCCAAAGGAATTACGTAAAAAGAGTGAGTTAAATATATCACAATGATTCTTACAGAACAATCTTCTAAACAGACTTATAAAAGACCAAATATATCAGTCTTGGAATTAGTTTTACCTAAATGTCAATTATATTTATTAGGAAATAGCTTTCAAAATTACATTTATCGTGTGTATGTAAAATACTTCCTCTCTCTTTTTCCTCTCTCTTTTTCCTCTCTCTCTCTCTCTCTCTCTCTCTCTCTCTCTCTCTCTCTCTCTCTCTCTCTCTCTCTCTCTCGTCTCGCCACTCTATCTCCCCCTCTTTTTTCAACCTTCTTTGAACTCGTGTGAGCCAGATTCCTAACAACAACAAAAGGACAGATAAGGTTCTTGAGCTGAGGTTGTGTCTGTTCATGTTAGAGAAGGGGGTGGCCGGGAGGGAAGGGGTGGGGACAAAGCAAAGTTTCAAGTTCACCAGTAGAGTAGACGGCAGGATTCGGAAATTAAACGCAATCACATCTCACCCAGCATCGATATATCTTCTATTGAGAGTTGTTCAAACAACAGTGTCTGGACTTCGCACCAATAGATCTTCTCATAAGAGTTCCGAACAAATGACAGTAGCACTAGATTAAATTACTGTTCAGAGCACTCAGGCCGTGCCAATAAATTAATTACTCTTCTACAGTAATGATCATTAGTGTAGTTTGTAGTACTCGGGAGAATGTGAATGTTATTTGTATTCTTGTGATTTTCATGGGTGTAATGAGTACTGAGCTCGCTTCTGTTTTTGCAGATAATTTAATTAAGGATATTCAGGGTGAATTCGCACTGCACACAAAATTAATTAATGTCATTTACATTTTTGTTACATTACAAGGTTCATGTTTGTATTTTCCTGTTGGTTGCTATTGTAGCGATGAGATGAAAGATCATTTTACATATATAATATAGAGGTAGGTAAGGAATGCACTTTTTAACTATTTGTAATCTGGGTTGGGAGGACTGCGTGTTTTAATCAGTTTAAGGAACCATGTTATCATAATGGCCTCATGACATTGTCTGGTGTTGGTGGTTGTCAATGTCTGGTGTTGGTGGTTGTCAATGTCTGGTATTGATAGTTATCATTGTCTGCTGTTGATGGTTGTCACTGTCTGGTGTTAATGGTTGTCAATGTCTAGTGTTGATGGTTGTCATTGTCTGGTATTGATGGTTGTTATTGTCTGCTGTTGATGGTTGTCATTGTCTGCTGTTGATGGTTGTCATTGTCTGGTATTGATGGTTGTCATTGTCTGCTGTTGATGGTTGTTATTGTCTGCTGTTGATGGTTGTCATTGTCTGCTGTTGATGGTTGTCATTGTCTGCTGTTGATGGTTGTTACTGTCTGCTGTTGATGGTTGTCATTGTCTGCTGTTGATGGTTGTCATTGTCTGGTGTTGATAGTTGTCATTGTCTGGTATTGATGGTTTTCATTGTCTGCTGTTGATGATTGTCATTGTCTGCTGTTGATGGTTGTCATTGTCTGCTGTTGATGATTGTCATTTTCTGCTGTTGATGGTTGTCATTGTCTTTTGTAGATGGTTGTCATTGTCTGCTGTTGATGGTTCTCATTATCTGGTGTTGATGGTTGTTATTGTCTGCTGTTGATGGTTGTCATTGTCTGCTGTTGATGGTTGTCATTGTCTGGTGTTGATAGTTGTCATTGTCTGGTATTGATGGTTATCATTGTCTGATGTTGATGGTTGTCAGTGTCTGCTGTTGATGGTTGTCAGTGTCTTCTGTTGATGGTTGTCAATGTCTTTTGTTGATGATTGTCAATGTCTTCTTTTGATGGTTGTCAATGTCTGGTGTTGATGTTTGTCAAGTTTAGCAGAGCAGTGTAGTTACAGTCCACCTTCAATTGTGCTAATGGCAACCCATGTCACAGTCTCTGCTCAGGGCTATCCATGTCACAGTCGGCGCCCATGACAACCCATGTCACAGTCGGTGCTCGGGGTTACCTATGTCACAGTCGGTGCTCAGGGCTACCCATGTCACCGTCGGTGCTCAAGGCAACCATGTCACAGTCGGTGCCCAGGGAAACTCCTGTCACAGTCGGTGCTCAGGGCAACCCATGTCACAGTCGGTGCTCAGAGCAAACCATGTCACAGTCAATGCTCGTGTCACAGTCGGTGCTCAGGGCAACTCTTGTCACAGTCGGTGCTCAGGGCAACTCCTGTCACAGTCGGTGCTCAGAGCAAACCATGTCACAGTCAATGCTCATGTCATAGTCGGTGCTCATGGCAACCCCTGTCACAGTCGGTGCTCAGGGCTACCCATGTCACAGTCGGTGCTCAGGGCTACCCATGTCACAGGGGGTGTGGGCTAGACTGACGTGTTATCGTACCTGTTTGTCACGGTTAGATCTTCAGATCAATCTTCTCAAGAAGCTGCCTGACTACTGGCTTCATAAACTCTGCCTGACTACTGGCTCCATAAACTCTGCCTGACTACTGGCTCCATAAACTCTGCCTGACTACTGGCTTCATAAACTCTGCCTGACTACTGGCTCCATGAACTCTGCCTGACTACTGGCTCCATGAACTCTGCCTGACTACTGGCTCCATGAACTCTGCCTGACTACTGGCTCCATGAACTCTGCCTGACTACTGGCTCCATGAACTCTGCCTGACTACTGGCTCCATGAACTCTGCCTGACTACTGGCTCCATGAACTCTGCCGGGTCAATTTGTGACAGATGTACTATAACTGATAAAGATGCAGAGGGCCGGGGGGGGGGGGGGGGGGGGGGGGGGGGGGGGGGGAGGTGGAGAGAGAAAGAGAGAGAGAGAGAGAGAGAAAGCTTGAATGAGCAAGATTATAGATGAAGAGATGTTTAGATGCAATAAACAAATGATATGTCAATGAAGTGTATACCACATATGTATATTTTTTTTATCACAAAAATACATAAGTTATTATAAAATTGTGAACTTTTTAAAAAAAGCATCATCAATGACATCATGAAACTAACTAATGGGTCCAGAGAACTACGTTTTCATTAAATGATTCAAAGAACTACAATATCGTTAATTGCTTCGGAGAACTACCATATGAAAAATGGCTTCCTGGCGGTATATAACAGCATTGATGACTTCAGGGAACTACAGTATAATTAATTACTTCAGGGAACTACAGTTTCATTAGGAACTTTGGGGAGCTACAGTTTTATTAATGACTTCAGGGAGCTACAGTTTCATTAATGACTTCAGGGAGCTTCAGTTTCATTAATGACTTCAGGGAGCTTCAGTTTCATTAATGACTTCAGGGAGCTTAAGTTTCATTAATGACTTCAGGGAGCTTAAGTTTCATTAATGACTTCATGAAGCTTCAGTTTCATTAATGACTTCAGGGAGCTTCAGTTTCATTAATGACTTCAGGGAGCTTCAGTTTCATAAATGACTTCAGGGAGCTTCAGTTTCATAAATGACTTCAGGAAGCTTCAGTTTCATTAATGACTTCAGGGAACTTCAGTTTCATTAATGACTTCAGGGAGCTTCAGTTTCATAAATGACTTCAGGGAGCTTCAGTTTCATAAATGACTTCAGGAAGCTTAAGTTTCATTAATGACTACATGAAGCTTCAGTTTTATTAATGACTTCAGGGAGCTTAAGTTTCATTAATGACTACATGAAGCTTCAGTTTTATTAATGACTTAAGGGAGCTTCAGTTTCATTAATGACTTCAGGGAGCTTCAGTTTCATTAATGACTTCAGGGAGCTTCCGTTTCATTAATGACTTCAGGGAGCTTCCGTTTCATTAATGACTTCGGGGAACTACAGTTTCATTAATGACTTCGGGGAACTACAGTTTCATTAATGACTTTGGGGAACTACAGTTTAATTAATGGCGTTAGTAAACTACGGTATCATTAAAAGTATAGGACTATTTTCCACACCTTAAAGTGTATTAGCATATAGCTATAGAGCACTCTCACTGGTAGGTGGTACTGTCATCATCCCGGCCGGCCGCCTTTACTTTTCCAGGACTTTACCTTGCACCCACTTAAGACCAGGTCTAAATAGAAGCCAAGGTCATTTTTGAAAGAAAAAGAAATGTCCGGCTCTGTCATGATCTGAACCCACCACCTTCAGATCCGCAGGCAAGCTTCTAATCGCTGGACCACAGCGAATGCGATGATTGCGTTGACGAGATCATAAATTTTTGCAGACACGGTAACAGTTAGGCAGAGGGAGAGGGCATTAGTAGGTAACACGACACTTTAAGAGAAACACCGGTGCTAGCTACATCAGCTAAACGCCAGTGTTGCCACTTTTTTTGACAAAAAACATCCAAAACGGAGTCAAAAAACATCTAAAAACATCTAAATTTGCATGGAAAACATCTAGAAAAAACATCCAAATTGAAAGAGTCACAAATTACAAAGCAATTGATATGACTTACCCTATAGAATCATGTCCTCGTCTTTAATGAAGTCTGACTTACAACATCCACAGGATAAACTTAGCCTGGATGATGAAGTTAAAGCTTCAGATCCAAAATGACTCTTGTATGCTTTAGCTGTTCGAATTTCTTTTAATACCCAATCAGGGAGCTGATAAGTGGAACAGCCTTTACCTACTCTTATCAGGCAAAATTTTATTGTCAAGATAGCATTTAAGAGGTCAAATTTATCCTGTTTCTTTGATTTGATAAATTCACTCCAAATGAAAAACACGAAGAAAATATCTACCATCTAAACGTCAAAAACGCTATCTAAATGCAATTTAAAAAATCTAAATCTGGATGTAAAACATCCAAAGTGGCAACACTGCTGAACGCTAAGGGAAACTTGATCTTTCAAATCTTATATAGAATTCAATTAGGTTCTTAGTGACAACAGCGGTATCACCACAAAGATCTTTCTGGGTAGGGGGAATATGTACTTGGGGCTTGTGGGATATGTGTGTGTGCGTGCGTGCGTGCGTGCGTGCGTGCGTGCCTGCGTGTGTGTGTGTGGAGGGGGAAGGGTGTAGCTTCCTTATAATATTCAACACACAAGGGCCACAAGCGGGTTTTTAAATTTTGTTTAAGTGCGCAATAGTAATAAAAATTATCATTATTGTTAGGGGCATGGGCAACGAGGAGGGTAGTAACCTTGTTTAATTGCGCAATAGTAATTTTTACTCTCATTATTATTATTACTGCTATTTTATCGCTATATGCGGAATATTTAAGCAAGCACTGAACTAGAGAACGCCTATGTAGTATTAGTTTGAGAGCGGGCTTTAGTCTCCCCCTTTCACCTCTCTCTAACTGGTTATTTTTACGATAGTCTCCCTATTTACACACTACCAGTTGTAGGTCAACTTCATTAATAAGTTGGTTGGACTAATCTATCGTGCTTGAGGTTATGGGTGTCGCAGTCTGTTGTTGTCTTGCATTTACGTTTTTATTTCCAAGAAAGAGACGGCCTGTGACATAGGTTTGTCACTCTCTAGGTGGTGGTGGGGGGGAGGGGGGGGGGTGTTAAACCCAGTATCTAAATGTTTTAGAAGTGTTTTAAGGTATGGCATGGTGAAATAGGCAACACGTGGTATGAGCGCGAGTGTAGAATATCACCATGACCTTGTGTGAAAGTCGGATCAATCTAGGCCGACCTATCAGAGGTGAGGTGGACGGTAGTTCGTCCAATCAGAAGCGAGCGTATAAATTGGGAGACCAGCGTACAATTTACCAAACAATTTAGCGGAAAGAAAAACTAATCAAACACACTGCTGAGGGCTTAAAGACGTTTCGAAAATACTACTGCACTCTGACGAAACATATGTTCAAGCCTTATGAATTGGCAATCCTTTTAAGTTTTGGAAATGAAGTTTCACTAAAGACAGTAAAAAACTATGACCATTTCCACAGGCAGGTGGGGTTTAACCTGAGAACACATGGAGAAATGAGCTAGGGAGCGATTTTAACGACTTGACGTAAGTTAGTTGAGGGCCTATGCTCCGTTGGAGGTTGAAAGAAAGAAGGACACTGTATTTGAGAAAATGCATTTTACAGTTGTTGTTGTTGTTGGTGATGGTTGGTATTTTTTTTTTTTTTTTAATACTTTGGACAATTGCAATTGTTTCCATAATTTTTTTTCTGGAAAAGCTGTCTTGAAACTCAAACGATTTGTAATTCGAACAACGCCCAGGAATGGATTGTGCTCGAAATCAGAGGTATCATCGTATAAAAATATTGACCTGTATGACACCCAATACAACGACGGAATGAACAGGGTACTCGATTATTTTCATTTCTTCACATCTGATTTTCCATGTTTTATGTGGCCAGGAATAATAATAGGTGCAAAACCTCAGAATGATTTCATAAAACATCAAAGAATCAAATGGTTTGGTCAAGTGGTCAAAATAACACAAAATCAGCTATCATCTAAAGAAGAACAGCAAGCTACAAGGAAAGAGGCCGACCAAGAAAGACATGGATGGAGGAAGTAAAAAAGACGCTACGGAAAAGCAAAATGACATTAACATAAGCTGAGCAATTACCAAACAAACAGGAAACTGCTTTTAACGACATAAGAAGTGAAAATATAAAGGAGAGGAAAAAGCAGTTTCGTGTTTTTGTGCAAACAAAAGTACAGGAATCATGTGCGACTGTTTCCCGTGTGGGATCCCCGGTCCTAGTTTTGGAGGAGAAAGAAATACAGACTTACAGTCGCCTTACAAGCATATCATACAATCCAATTAATTAAATATTTGCTGAAATAGAATGTGTAAAGCCAAAGTTGTAGGTATCGCAGCCTTACAGTAAACCATAACACACCATGCTAATCACTGTTTTAATGGCGAAAGAAGAAGAAGAAAAATGAAGAAGAAGAAGAAGAAGAAGAAGAAGAAGAAGAAGAAGAAGAAGAAGAAGAAGAAGAAGAAGAAGAAGAAGAAGAAGACGAAAAGAAGAAGAAGAAGAAGAAGAAGAAGAAGAAGAAGAAGAAGAAGAAGAAGAAGAAGAAGAAGAAGAAGAAGAAGAAGAAGAAGAAGGATGCGGGGAGGAGGAGAAAAGAAGAAGAACAAGAATAACAAGAACAAGAAGAACAAGAGGCACAAGAAGAAAAAGAACAAGAGCACAAACAAGCTATCAATCTGTGACATTCAATGGTTCACAATTCATAACTTCCCAATTACTTTCCTGCAAGAATGACCAAGTCCCTTGTTTCTATTCATCCTTAAGAATAATCTTCCTACAAACTGTTTTCTTATATAATAACAGACGCATCTTTTTTGTACGCCGTAGTTATGTCAACTTGACATAATTTTTTTTCCCTATGGCTTTTGCTAGCAGTAAATATCGGTTGCTGTCATAAAGTTTACCCGCAGAGTGGTTGTTGTGTCAAAATTTGCTGTTTGCTGAAATACTTGTTGTAAATATGTCGACGACAGATGGAAGCGAGCAGAAACAGCACGTCATAATAATCGTAAAACAACTCCTACATTATAAGAAACATGACAAGGCGTGCTAATGTTACACCCAGGAAAAATTAAATCACAAGTTAAAAAAATATATATATATATATTTATATGATTGGGAAGGATTTGGCCGGATGCCGGTTTCTTTAAGTCAGTATCCCCATGAAGGTCGCAGCTCAATTGGCAGTAATTTCGATGGATCAAAGAACCCAGGCTGACCCAGCCTTTGATTTAGACAATTATTTCCATATTGACAACAAAATCATTCACCCCAAAGTCTGCTGCCAGGACCGTTATTTTAAAACATAGTAATCGATTTTCACAGGAAGTCAATTCACACAAGCGTTAAAACACGTTACCACATTGTAGACCTGGTTTCTGCGTGTTGCGGCGTGCCGCTTCAGTGGAAGTTGCATT
Source organism: Candidula unifasciata (assembly GCA_905116865.2). Classification (NCBI taxonomy): domain Eukaryota; kingdom Metazoa; phylum Mollusca; class Gastropoda; order Stylommatophora; family Geomitridae; genus Candidula; species Candidula unifasciata. The sequence continues at coordinate 151,669 of CAJHNH020001170.1, forward strand.
TTGTTAATTATTGCAACTGACTTCTGCTGTCAAATGGACTTATTCTTGATACTGCCGTATGGTTGTATGTACCCTCATGGCTAAGCTACGTTTAAATGATATGAAATTTGGCAATGCGTTTTTTTTTTTTTTTTTTTTTTATTTCCATCTTACAAAGAGATGCATGGTTCTAATTATTGCATTCGAGGGATATAAATCAGACTGTCTGCTGCTTCTTCTTGTGCTAGTTTTCCTTCTAATCTTCCTTTCTTCTTCTTCTTCTTCTTCTTCTTCTTCTTCTTCTTCTTCTTCTTCTTCTTCTTCTTCTTCTTCTTCTTTTCTTCTTTTTTTATCATCATCATCTGTTTCTTCTTCTTCTTCTTCTTCTTCTTCTTCTTCTTCTTCTTCTTCTTCTTCTTCTTCTTCTTCTTCTTCTTCTTCTTCTTCTTCTTCGACTTCTTTTTCTTTTTCTTCTTCTTCTTTATCATCTACTTCCTCTTCTTCTTCTCCTTATTATTATTATTATTATCAGTGGAAGTAAAAACAGTAACAGTAATAACAATAGGTACGTAGGTAGTTTTACCGCACTAGGACATCACACAAGCGATAAACACCAGGTTGACACAAAGCGCCACCATGCAGATGAGGATCACCCGTGGAGAGGTCCCAGAAACCCCTTTCAGCCTTTAGGCCATATCTATAGTTAGGCCATATCTATAGTTAGGCCTTATCTATAGTTAGGCCATATCTATAGTTAGGCCATATCTATAGTTAGGCCTTATCTATAGTTAGGCCTTATCTATAGTTAGGCCTTATCTATAGTTAGGCCATATCTATACTTAGGCCATATCTATAGTTAGGCCTTATCTATAGTTAGGCCTTATCTATAGTTAGGCCATATCTATAGTTAGGCCATATCTATAGTTAGGCCATATCTATAGTTAGGCCATATCTATAGTTAGGCCTTATCTATAGTTAGGCCATATCTATAATTAGGCCATATCTATAGTTAGGCCTTATCTATAGTTAGGCCTTATCTATAGTTAGGCCATATCTATGCCCCGGCTGTATTCCAGGCCCTCGACAGAAGCCAGGGTGGGGCTTTAAATAACAAAAACTTGCATCGCACATGGGGACGACTTTTTATCGGTAGTTACAAATAATAATAGTATTAATAGTAGTAGTTGTTGTTTTGTTGTTGTAGACGGGCTAGAGACAGTAATAGTATTGCCGGTAGGTGCATCAATCCTATTTGTAACACTATCAGTAGAAGTATCGTCTGCAGCAACAAAAACATTATTTGTAGTACTAAGAATAACAATTCCAAACGTTACAGCACATTTAGAAACTACATAGGAACACATCAACATAACAGCAGACAATAAAGAAACACACTGAAGACAATATAATTCTCAGATATTCCGTGCACCAAGCAGGCGAACGTATCAATCTAATATGTACCCGCAGGTCGGGTTACATTCGATTCTAGACATGTAATTTAGATTTTAAACTTTTACACGTGGGCTTCTTGCCAAGGTTAAGCAGACCAGCCAGCCAGTCAACATTGCTTTAAAAGCGGCATCGACTCCCGTTTGACCTACCCACTTTTACTAGAGGTAGTTTTAGAAGCAACTACAGTTCAGGGAAATCTGAGCCTTCTCTCTCATTCCTTAACAAATATTGGTTGGTTTGAACAACTGATCAACATCGTGGCACAGGGATAGTTACACATAAGTGCTCCGTTCTACTTCTAACTCAAGACTGAGTACAAAGAATCGCAGCACAGTGCGCGAACTCCGTAGCACAGTCGAGGATCATGAAATACTTTGGGTACATTTTTAACACCAAATTTTGCCCGTCTAGCGCTGTTAGGTTGCTGTTTTGATTTCCAACTGTTATGGGATTGTTTACGTGCGCTACAATACACACAGGCGTCTGATCTTACTCCCAGAGACCAGGGGAAATTACTAGATTCCACGAGAAAATATCCTAGCCTTCACCGGGGCTTGAACCAAGGACCTCCAGCATTCGAGGCGGCCGCCATACCTTGAGACCACTCAGCCCACCCACACCCCCCCCCCCCCACCCACCTCCTAAATTTGACAGAGTTAAACCACACCCAAACGGTATGTAGAATTTCTCTTTTTAAGATTTCTTATCATGTATTTATGCTTCGGGGTGCCGGTTCGATCCTAACTGCGGATAATTAGTATTACGTTGGTTTCCACTGTGATGTCGAGAAGCCGACCTTCCAGAAAGCAATGGCAAATTACTGAACGTTAATTTGCCTAGAAAAAAACCACAACAGCTAAAAAATGCAGGGATTGGTTCTGCAGTGTCCTCTAAAGTATACGCAACTAACTTTTTTATCAGACTTGTATATATAATGAAGAATTTTTCTTCTTCTTCTGCTTTAGACATAAGTCATGCTAAACATTAAGTCCCGTCTGGGTCACAGGATTGTGCCTTTAAGGTCGCTCCCTTGGGCCAGATCCACAGTCTTTGCTGGGAGAGGTTAGGGCCGTACTGCAGTATGTGCTCAGGGGTCTGTCTTTCTGCTCTACAAGAACAATAAAGAGCATCTTGTGCAATATATCCTTGTCATTGAGAGTTAGAAAAAGAATTATTGCTTGCTGCATACATCCACTTTTAACATATGGCTGTGAATCCTGGACAATCGGTAGGCAGGCCAATTTCTTGAGGCCTCAGAGATGTGGTTTTACAGAAAAATGCTTAGAATACTTTGGAGAGCCAAAAAGAGCAACCAAGAGGTTTTGAAAGGAACGGGAGCCCGAAGACAACTTATCACAGACATCAGGAGACAGGCATCATTTTTCAGCCATGTTATGAGAAGAGGAAAAATAGAACATGTTGTGACCACTGGAAAAATCTGTGGAAGGAGGGATAGAGGAAGACAACGAGAGAAGATTCTTGACAGTCTTGTTGCATGGCATGGAGGTGTGTCAGCACACAAACTGATACATGCTGTAGGAGATCGCAGATTGTGGAGAGGCATGATCGCCCACGCCAGTCGACAAGGCACCTGATGATGATGATATATATATATATATATATATATATATATACTTTAGGCGTATTGGGCACATATGGGTAGACCTATATTTTATAGTCTAAGGGTAGTTGGTGGGTAAAGTACTCAGCATCACGCCGGCCGCCTTTACTTTCCATGATTTCACCTGGTACAGATTCAAGGATGATTTGACCTGGAATCGAAGGTCATTTTTGAAGAAAAAAAAAGTCTGTCTGTCAGAACCCGAACCCACGACCTTCCCATCTGCAGGCGAGCGTTTAGCCACTACACCACCGCGACCAAATATGCAAACATACATTGAATTGTGAAAGATAAGTGTATAAAAGGGCCGAATAAAAATCAGGCCTGCGTGTCCTATCTGTGACCCCTGAAAATTTTAGTTTTGTACATTCGTTTTTCAAGGAAAACACAGAATGGCTAGCTGAAAGCTCACGACAAACTAAAAAAAAATGATTGTAGACATTTTAAGAGGGACCAAGATGTTGCAGAAACACGTGAGACAAGTCGGCTAACCTCCGAACTACGGTCCTAAATTATCGAGGCGAAAAATATACCCTTAGAGGGCCTCAGTCACTATAACGCCACCACCGAATCGCGAACTTCCGGCAACCTCCGCCACCACCGTGAATATCCCACACGCGGCATTGATTGGGGCTAAACTAGATGGCTAGGACTCACGAGCAAATAAAATAAAGGAAGCTGCAGGAGATGCGGTAGCTGCCGCTCGTGAGTCCCAGCCATCTAGTTTAGCCCCAATCCACGCCCCGTGAGCGGCGTGGGGGATATTCTCGGCGGTGGCGGAAGTCGCCGAAAGCGAGCATTTTAAGACGACGGAAGTGCGCAATTAACACGTGACTGAGGCTCTGTCAGGGTATATTTTTCGCCTCGATGATTTATGACCATTATTCGGAAGATAGCCGACGAGTCCAAAAATGTGTCTTTTGTGCAGTCACATGTCAGTTTATCAGATTCGCTTAGAAACCACCAGAACATACACAAGCTTACATGGATATCCCTAAACAGAAGAGATGTTAACCAGATCGACCATTTCATGGTAAATAGAAAATGGCGTGGGTCCCTACTCGATGTGCTTGTCAAAAGGGGAGCAGATGTGGGAAGCGATCATCACCTTGTAGTCGCTCTACTACGACTTAAACTCACAAAGGTTTACACGCAAGTTAAGACACAGACAGCACGTTACAATTTTAACCTTTTAAGAGAAAAAGACATTGCCACTAAATTTATAGTAGAACTCAAGAATAGATTTCAAACCCTATCAAGTGACCCAGAAACTCCAACTACAATCAGCATTCAAGACAGATGGAACCAGATCAAAGAAACATACAAATCAACTAGCAATAAAATATTAGGAACCAGGAAACAACACCACAAAGAATGTATAAGTAGTCAAACCATGGACTATATTGCCACGCGAAAAAGAATAACGAACCTCATAAATCACACTAAATCAGAACGTCAGAAAGGCAAACTAATGTTAAAATATAGCGAACTAAATAAAATGACCAAGAAAAGTGCCAGAGCTGACAAGAGAAGATTTATGGACGGACAATCTAGCAGAAACAGCAGAAAATGCTGCTAAAGCACATGATCTACAACCCCTACACAAAATTACCCAGCAAATTTGCGGAAACAGAAACAACTATCCCAGCACACCCATCAGAGATAACCAAGGCAGACTGCTCACCACAGAACAAAAACAAGACATGCAGTGGACTAAACACTTCTCCGACCTCTTGAACAGACCTGATCCTGAAAATACCTCAGAAATTCAACCAGCCTCTCAGGAAATTGACATTATTACTGAACTACCAAGCAAACAAGAAATCCTTAAAGCTATCCACACTTTAAAGAACAACAAAGCACCAGGCAAAGACGAATTGTCAGCAGAACTTCTCAAAGTAGATCCCAACACAACTGCTAGCATTCTAGAACCATTGTTCAAGGATATTTGGGAAAAAGAAGTGTTGCCTGATGACTGGATTGAAGGAAAAAAGGAGACTTAACAGACTGCAATAATTGGAGAGGAATTACTCTACTCTCAGTACCAAGCAAAATATTTTGTAAAATCATCATAATGCGGCTTGAAAAAGGAGTAGATAAATGCCCACGAATGGAACAAGCAGGATTCAGAAAGGGCAGAGGAACAACTGAGCACATCTTCGCCATACGGAACATTTTAGAACAATGCAACGAATGGCAGAGAAGTATATATATTAATTTTGTGGACTTTGAGAAAGCTTTTGACAGCGTCCATAGAGACGGTCTGTGGAAAATTTTACGACATTATGGAATTCCAGAAAAAATAGTCAACATATTTGCTCTCTTCTATAAAGACTTTTCCTGCAGTATAAAAAATTACAGTACATCTTTCCCAGTAAAGACGGGTGTAAGACAGGGATGTGTTATGTCATCTCTCCTCTTTAACCTTGTTATTGATTGGATACTAAAGAACACAGTAGACAGGACATTAAGAGGCATACGATGGACTCCATTCACCATGCTTGAGGACCTTGATTTTGCAGATGATATAGCACTCCTATCACATAAACATGAACATATGCAAAAGAAAAGTAACAAACTAAACTGCACAGCAGAAATGGTGGGACTGAGAATAAATAAAAAGAAAACTAAGATCATGACAAACAGTCCAAACCAACAACCAGTGACCATAAGTAACCAATCACTTGAAAATGTTTCATGTATCTTAGCAGTATGGTGTCCCTACTGGAAGGGACAGAGGAAGACATACAGTCACGTCTGAACAAAGCTAGAGCTGCTTTTGGAAGGATGATGCAAATCTGGAAATCCAACAATTACTGCAGAGGAACGAAACTCCGACTCTACAAGAGCATCATTTTGCCAGTTCTTCTCTATGGAACGGAATGCTGGAGAATGACCAAAAAGGATGAACACAAGCTGTCCACCTTCCACCACACATGTCTACGTAGAATTATCAAAATTTTCTGGCCAGATACAATCTCAAACACTAAACTACTTCAAACCAGAAACCAAGAAACTTTAGACAGTATGATTACCAAGAGAAGATGGAAATGGCTTGGCCACGTTGTGAGAATGACTTCTGATATACCTGCCAAAACAGCTCTCGCATGGACACCAGAGGGAAAGAGAAAACAGGGGCGCTCAAAAACAACATGGAGACGAACGATGGAAAGTGACCTGAGTGCGGCATCTTTGACATGGAAAACTGCATTGAAGATTGTACAGGACAGGAAAGCATGGAAAGTCCTCTCTGAAGCCTCATGTGCCACTAGGCATAACGGGAACTGATGATTATTAGAAACCACGTTCTGGCAGAAAAATCAACGCAGAATTTCTGAATTAGCTGCCCAGTGAACCAAGACGGAAAGGGTTCCTGCGCGTGAGTCCAGGTGGAAAATTAACTGGTCAATATGAGGACAAAAACGGACTGCCTGTTGAAACGCTTTTATGGGAGAGAAAGAGAGTTAGGTAATAGTCAAGTAAAGGTAACTTTACACGCGAGTGGAGGAGCGGGCATATAAGCTAGGCTCATATTTTTTTTTAAGAGCAATTGTCTTTTGACAGGTGATGTGGTTGATCATACCGGCCGCCGTTACTTTCCATGAGTTCACCTTGTACCCATTTAAGTCTAGATCGATTGGAAGCCAAGATCATGTTTGGGGGAAGAAAACCAGCACATAGGGGATTTGAACCCACTACCTTCTGACCGGCAGGCGAGCGTCTAGCCTCTTCACTACGACGGCTCCTGAGAAAGTAATGTCAAGAAAAATATAAACCCGAACGAAAAGTATATTAGCAAGCTTCACAATATAACAAAAACAAACAAACTTGAACGTTGCGGCTATTGAGCCTTCATCAGCACATGCACATTAAACAATACTACATAGATACACAAAATCACTTAACTGGTATCTCGATGCCGCCGGGTCGGTTGTTACTCAGCAGAGTGACCGCACGTGTCAGCTGAGGGAATAAGAAAGAAATGACAGTTATCAAAAGAGAAGGGAAAGAACATAACACAAAATGGTTTGGTCATGTCAGGAGATCTGCTGGCCTTTCCAGTGCAATACAGTGTTGAGTACAGAGGTTCTCAACCTGTGGGTCGCGACGCATTTTTGTGTGTGAGTCGAACGAGCCTGTCATATGGGTCGCCTAAGCCATCGGAAAACACATATTCATTGAAGTTATAAAGGAAAATAATTGTTTAAGGTTCGTCACAAAATGAGGGAACTATGTTAAAGGGTCGCGGCGATTGGAAGGTTTGTAGCCGATATCTTAGTAGAAGGGAATCTCAGTGTGATTTTCAGAACCTCGTTGTGTGTGTGTGTTTGTGTGTGTGGGTGGGTGTGGGTGTGTGTGTGTGTGTGGGTGTGTGTGGGTGTGTGTGTGGGTGTGTGGGTGTGGGTGGGTGTGTGGGTGTGGGTGTGTGTGCGTGTGGGTGTGTGTGTGGGTGGGTGGGTGTGGGTGTATGTGTGGCTGTGGGCGGGTCGGTGTGGGTGTGTGTGTGTGTGGATGTGTGTGTGGGTGTAGGTGTAGTTGGGTGTAATGGGGGTTGGATAGACCCACTGCCCCCCCCCCTTACAAGCTTGTCGTTAAAGTTGACCAATTACGGGTGCTTGTGAGATACATACAAATAAGCCATATCTTTTCTTTTTTTTTTTTTTTTTTGTGCATGCAAAACTCATGTTCTGAAACAGGGAAAAAGTCCAAACAGGATTGCTAATGGCGTTTGTCCCCAGTATGGGAATCACTTGCATATTTATGAACATGCTAATGTTGCCGGTCCCCAGAAAAGAGACCTTCCGCATTCAACCCGGTCAGGTACAAATGCCATCTAGAGTAGGCATTTTACTCCATTGTTACAGACGCATAACTGATTTTTTCCTCTTGTTGCATGACAACACACCTGAACAAAATTCCCATATCACACCATACAAACTCACGATTTTCTGGCTTTACGTAAAGAAGCCATTATTACGACACCGCCCCAGACGCCCCACGCATTTCCACGAATGAAAGGCCAAAGCTCATGAATATTCATGTTATGATGGGCAGGTGAAGCTTGTGATTTGACGCCCGCTGGGACAAACTCTCCATGCAGGTTGCTTATCAGTTATCGCGGGTGCTGTAATCATGCCGATAAAGGTAAAAATAAAGGTAAAGATAAAGGTAAAGTCGGGAGATGTTAACTAGCGTCATTGCACACGGTTATAAACCATAAATGCTCTGCCACCAGTACGGACAGCTGATAAGAATTGTCCGCCTGTGTTGCCGTTTGCACGTAACTCTGTAGCTACAGCGACGTTCCTCCATTTATCCCAAAGTGCCACTCTGGTACCCATTTTCTAGAGGCTGGGTGAACCCCGGGAACCGCCCGGTTTCGATCACCGACCATGGCTGCAGCGAGTCGCAGCTGGATTTGAAAGCCAGCATCTTATCGACTGAGCTAACGCGGCCTCCAAAATCATGCCGATAATGATGATGATGGCGATGAAAATCTTGTGTACTTATCATTGTGGTGGTTAGATGACATGAGTAATTATGAGAGAATTTGTTTCAACTCCACTACTGTGATATTGCTGCTGTTACTGAGGCCAAAACTACATCTGCGTCAACTCAGTTCTGCTTGTAATTCATGTCCTTTGATGGCGTTGTTAGTCATGTCTATCTATCTATCTATCTATCTATCTATCTATCTATCTATCTATCTATCTATCTATCTATCTATCTATCTATCTATCTATCTATCTATCTATCTATCTATCTATCTATCTATCTATCTATCTATCTATCTATCTATCTATCTATCTATCTATCTATCTATCTATCTATCTATCTATCTATCTATCTATCTATCTATCTATCTATCTATCTATCTATCTATCTATCTATCTATCTATCTATCTATTTATCTATCTATCTATATATCTATCTATCTATCTATCTATCTATCTATCTATCTATCTATCTATCTATCTATCTATCTATCTATCTATCTATCTGTCTGTCTGTCTGTCTGTCTGTCTGTCTGTCTGTCTGTCTGTCTGTCTGTCTGTCCGTCTATCTGTCTATCTATCTATCTATCTCTATCTCTATCTATCTATCTATCTATCTATATCTATATCTATCTCTATCTATCTATCTATCTATCTATCTATCTATCTATCTATCTATCTATCTATCTATATCTATCTGTCTGTCTGTCTGTCTGTCTGTCTATCTGTCTGTCTATCTATCTATCTATCTGTCTATCTATCTATCTGTCTGTCTGTCTGTCTGTCTGGTCTGTCTGTCTGGTCTGTCTGTCTGGTCTGTCTGGTCTGTCTGGTCTGTCTGGTATGTCTGTCTGTCTGTCTGTCTGTCTGATTGTCTGTCTGTCTGTCTGTCTGTCTGTCTGTCTGTCTGTCTGTCTGTCTGTCTGTCTGTCTGTCTGTCTGTCTGTCTGTCTGTCTGTCTGTCTGTCTGTCTGTCTGTCTGTCTGTCTGTCATTATCGGCATGATTACAACACCCACTATAATGATAAGCAACCTGCATGGAGAGTTTGTCCCAGCGGACGTTCAATCACAAGCTTCACCCGCCCATCATAACATGAATATTCATGAGCATTGGCCTTTCATTCGTGGAAATGCGTGGGGCGTCTGTATCGGTGTCGTAATAATGGCCTCTTTACGTAAAGCCAGAAAACGGTGAGTTTGTATGGTGTGATATGGGAGATTTGTTCAGGTGTGTTGTTGTCATGCATCTAAGCAAACAAATCAGTTATGCGTCTGAAACAATGGAATAAAATGCGTATTTTAGATGGCATTTGTACCTGACCGGGTTGAATGCAGAAGGTTTCTTTTCTGGGGACGAGCAATATACATCCACCTGTATACATACATACATAATATTATTAGGAATTTAAACAATGCTTAGTCTTTTTGAGGCCCTTCTTAGATGATGTGTTAGCACCCCCCCCCCCTTTCCCCTTTTCCCCCGTTGTGTGTGTGTGTGTGTGTGTGTGTATGTCGGCCCCCATGACTACGACATTCATTCTATCCCCCTTTTAAATCGTGTTCATTTCAGGGAAAGGGCTCAATCAGTGCGCCTACAAAAAAGTACCGACATTCCTTGATATCGGCATTTATTTTGACCCCAAAATCTGTTACCACTAGCGGGTCTTGCTATTCGCAGTCGCTGTCACCTTGGTTGTTTTACCGTGAATTTAATGTCTGATTCCACGGGAAGACATTTCTAATGATGTCGTTCCAAATTCGCTTTCTTTTTTATAAAAACCATGTGCACTAATTGGATCCCTGTGGGAGCCACAAGAGAAACTAAATACCTGAGACAACACTAGACATCAGAAAGTCATCACCCTACAGACACACTGGATCGATCCTGTCACCCCAGACTATGCCGTTGACTATTTGAAGACAGCCTGATTGACCGCGAGTTCAAGTACACTTGTTTCTTCAATGAAATCACAGCCTATTTTAGTAATGAGTCGGTCGATCTTTTATTGAAATGTTTTTGTTGTCTATATCAGACATTGATTACGTAAAGATCGCGATGGTATAGTTTTTAAAAAAAAAAACAGCGCTCGTATTTATCACAGAACAGAATGTCCACAAACGGTACCGGTATTTACTACAACAATTATATTTACAATGGCGGGTGAGTTCTAAGATAATCTCCCCAGACAAACTAGGTCACGTTCTATTCATAATTTTTTAGACATGTCTGCTGTCCGAAGGGTTACTGATTGCCGCTATGTTTTTTCCTTTCTGGTTTGTCTTGCATTTACGCTTTTCTCCAGAAAAATAGAATGCCCGTGACATAGTTTGCAGAACACTCTAGGGAGGTTGTGTATTAGACCCAGTTTCTAAATGTTTTTGTAGTGTTAAAAGCTTTGGCGTGCTTAAATATACAACATGCGATATCAACGGCATTGACGAACACCCCTGTAGCAGAGTGCGAAGGTCGGGTGACTGGAGGTCGACCAATCACAGGTGAACTAGTGTGTATATGGGCGGTCGGTGGGGAGATTATCGTGGAACTGACCCAATGGCGCTAATGTTTAATGTTTAATTAGGAATCAACATCACAGCACTCGTAATATTCCCTTAAGTGCTCGGTCCCCATCATTAGCAGCAAGCGCAGACCTCCAATTCCAATGGTACCAATATCAGTGTGACCGTATATCCTTCTCACCTTTTTCTTGAGTGCTGATCATCGACCAGATCCACTGGTCACTTCTCGCAGTACCATTCTCTTTAGACCATGGTGGTCCATCTGTCCTTCAGCACTGTTTACTCACCACCAAACGGCCCTTACAACATCTAGCCTGTCATGCATCCGTTCATCAGCAAGGTGTGCAGAATCAGCCGGTCTATCTGCATGTTCATTTCCTAATACACAGGCATTTGCTGGGAAAAAAATCAAAAGGATGCTAGATTAATAACATTGTTCGACTTCTAAAATTGTTGCTGTTGTTGCTGCTGCTAATCGGGACCTGGGAGATACATAGATGGTAAGTTGTTCTGTATAATTGGCTTAACCGACGTGGCGTTGTAGTTTATGTTACAAGTAGGTGACGTTGTTGTTTATGTTTACAAGTATGTGACGTTCTAGTTATGTTGTAAGTACGTGACGTTGTTGTTTGTGTTACAAGTACGTGACGTTGTTGTTTATGTTACAAGTACGTGACGTTGTAGTTATGTTACAAGTACGTGACGTTGTTGTTTATGTTACAAGTACGTGACGTTGTAGTTATGTTATAAGTACGTGACGTTGTTGTTTGTGTTACAAGTACATGACTTTGTATGTTACAGGTACCAAACGATGTTGTTTATATTACAAGTACGTGACGTTGTAGTTGATGTTACAAGTACGTAACGTTATTGTTTATGTTATAAGTACACGACATTGTTGTTTCTGTTATAAGTACGTAACGTTGTAGTTTATGTTACAAGTACGTGACATTGTTGTTTATGTTACAAGTAGGTAACGTTGTAGTTTATATTACAAGTATGTGACGTTGCTGTTTATGTTAAAAGAACGTAACGTTGTTGTCAGCTCCGTGAAGATTTATCTGCAACGTAGATTTGAAATGTAAGACAACGTTACTCCCCGAAGAACGCTTGATTGTAACATTGTCTTCTTTTTGTTATTTTTCTTCTTTCTCTCCTCCTCCAGTTTCCAGAGCGAAGTGTTGGGAAAGATATAAGGTTCTGCTGAATGCTCCTTCTTTTGCTTTGCTTGAAATGGTCTTCATTTATTTGAGGCTGTTTTTGAAGTTGTCGTTCCATATTTTGCCTGTTGTTCATCTTGTTCTGTGTGCATACATACACGTATCAAACAACACATTGTGTGCACATAAATTATAAAGGAAAATTAAAATAACAGTAAACTGGGGCATATCTTGTCATGTTATTCTCTCTCATTTTCGCGTTCTTCTCTTACAGAGAACAGCACAAGATATGCCCCAGTTTAATTTTTTTTTTTTTTTTTTGGTATTTTTCCTTTTTTATTTATGTATACACAATGTGTTGTTTGTTCTGTGTATGTATGTGTGCGCGCGTGCATGTGGTTGTGCCTGTGTATGAATGATTTGGGTGCGTGATTGTAATTGAATCTCTGAGAATCACAAATATGTGAGTGTTTATATGTAATCTTTGGAAATGCCAACTGTAGTTGTCTTGACAAGGCCAGAAAAGTTGTATTTAAAGGATAACTGGAGCAAACTGGAAAGCACATATTTCCCATCCCCAGGGGATATTGCACCTTGACCCTCTTCCTCACCCCTCTTCATCATCTATTCTCTTTCTGAACAAGGACTGGCTGATCTTATCCGAAATCGCCAGAAATTTTGCCAGGAGGTAACCGGTTCATTCTCTATCCTACCCCCACGCCCTCCCCCTACCCCCAATCATAAACAGACGTTATATTTTTTTAGTTTCTCATTGTAGATTTCATATTCAAACTTATTATTTTTTGAGAGAAAAAGGGAGCCGACCGGGGGGGGGGGGTATTCAGATTATTATCATCAATTTAAAAAAAAAGGACAGGAATCTCTTCCACACCTTTATGCGTACTGGGTATATGGGGCTAGACCTATATTTTATAGAGCATGTGGTGATGTGGTCAGCATCACGCCAGCCGCCTTTACTTCCCAGGACTCCATCTGGTACCTATTCAAAGCTGGGTCGACCTGACTTTATCATTAATATTATTATATGTGTTTGCCATTCAAACTATTATTATTTTCATCAATATTACTATAGTGATTATTATCATTGCGTTCTTAAACAAAGCGCAAAGTCCCTTGAGATATCAAGCCCCTAGAAAATATATCTAGGCCTAGTTCCCCCCCCCCCCCCTTTTTTAATAGCTGGCTCTCCACCCTCACTCCCCCCCCCCCCCCCCCCCCCCCCCCCCCCCCCAACCAACGCTAATGTTTTCACTGTATCGGCGACTCTACAATTCCTATCACTGAATTTTTGAATAATTGTTTGTTGGATTATCATGTCTCTTCCTTGATACCGCTGCTGCCGCTAAAGTTGTTGTTGTGGCTGTTGTTGTTGTTTTTGAGGATGATGATGTTTTTGTTGTCACGCGATCATGCGGCAAGGTCACGGCTTTGAAACGTAAGAAAATCGATACTTTGTCGAGTACACGCGCTAACAGATATCCTACGTGTGGTCGCCACTCGGGCGTGAAATTGAAACATTGTTGCAAATAGAATTACATGGTTTGTCAGCATTACATTCTAAGATAAAGCCAAAGCAAAACCACACTTTTCACACCTTTTGGCTCATCGGGCAAATAGTGCTAAGTCGATATTTTATGGATCAATCAACCCTAGAGGTTGTACATTTATTCCTGCCTCGTCCTGGCTTCGAGATGTTTTGTAACTATCGGGGAGCTCCAATGTCTCCCCCCCCCCCCTTTTTTTTCCCCCTTGTCCTCCCAGTAAAGTAGCTTTGGGTTCTTAATTTATAACGTACCCCAAACACGAAATCCCCGTGGGAAATCCACAGCTGACCTGACAGTCCATTATTTCAAGGGGTGCAAGTGTGCTGTTGTTTGGTGTGTGTTTTTTTTTTTTTTTTTTTTGGGAGTGTTCATCTAGTGTCTTCTAATCCTAACCATAACCCTAACCCTAACCCTAAACTTGCCTGTAGAGAAATGGCGAGAAACTACAACCCGACCACCCTAAAATTTATACGGAATGTCTCCCGTGACGTTGTCGTGACGTCAGGGGTAAGTTATAAATTAAGTACCTAGCTTTCTTATATAGCAACACACGCGTCAAAGTGAACATTTTAAGATCATGCATCTGTTTCCGTGGCAGCTTATGGAGGTTGGTCGTGGATTTTAACTCCGTTCGGCTCTGTGGCTAAGTCGATGCGAACGCTTCGTAATGTCGGGATGCCGGGTTCGATCCCAGCTGTGGGCCATGCGCCTTGCTTGGGTTTCGACAGTGGTATCAAGAAAGCCGACCGTCCAGAGGGCAATGGCAAACTACTGGACGTAAATTTGCCTAGAAAAACCACACAACAGCCAGGGGCTGCTGGGGTTGGTTCTGCAACGTCCTGTAAAGGATACGCAACTAACTAACCTTTGAAGAAGAAAATCGGAGCCTTTGAACTGAAATGCTACAGAAAGGTTCTTACAAAATCGTAGACTTAGAATATTAAAAACGTTGACATCCTGCATGACCTGAACATCGAGTAGAACTGGCTCATAAACAGCATCCTCTCCCGACAGCTCCCTAGTGGTCTAGAGAGAACGGCGATGGAGGTAGCAGAGGTCGACCTTCATGAACGTGCATACAGGACATTCATGATGCATGTAGCCAGAAAAGAGCACATTGCTACAGATTTGGCTAGAGAAGGCGTGCCGTGAAGAGAGCAATGTTCTCTAAAGGACATGTTGATTGATGATGACAGCAGCCGTCAGAGGTACCAACACAAACAGTCCGGCAAAGACATTCAGTTCATCGTCGATGGCAGCAGGCGGGGAAGGTCTTACCATATGTTTGGGGGGATGAAGGTGTGGGGTGAAGATCACGGCTCTAAACAGTAAACGATGACCCCGATAAACTGTCGCTGACTAAAACCAGTCAATCAACCTATCCACCATATTGACAGGAAGCCCGTTTCATTTAGCTATTTCTTAGAATATGTCTAAACGATTCGAGCTTCCTGACACTTTTGACAATAGCTAGCAACTGTAATTTCCTCCATTCATTGACTGACAGGATAATGTTTCGTTACCAATCTACTGTGCTGAGCGCATTGTTTGACATCGCGAGCTGCTGATATCAGTCACAATGCTCTTTGACTATGCTCAACGCAGAATATGGCCAATGGCCTGTTGTGAGACAACTGGTGGGGCCCTATGCAATAATTTGCACGTGCGACCACCGACCTGTTGCGACTGCTGCTTTCATAGACGACGATCTGCATTTCTAGGGCTGGACTATTTGCGCTGGTACTTCTGACGGCTGCCTTAGGCATTTAATGCGTGTACATACTATTGACTTTGCTAAGACTGCAGGCTGTTTCATTGTTTGCCCCACAATGGAGAGTGATGGTCATTCTGTGCAGGTTTTGTTAGCACAGAAAGAGGCAACTATGAGACGATCAGTTTGTAACCAAGTACAATTAACTGCTTCAAACTTGTATTTGTTGTCAACATTTTAACAAGATAACATACGCTTCAATTTATTGTCAGACGTATTTGTTTTTAAGCAAACATTCTAAGAGGCAAGTGTGATTAGGCGTGCATTCCAGCATACCGATGGAGATATCATTACATTCGAAGATTGTGTGTAATGAAGATTACTTCTTACACACTTATGCAAGCATGATTACAAACATAACTAGCTTTAAAATATATATCTACTCGATAGTTTATTATAAAATGCATATGTTTTAAACATAAAATTTGCAGAGGATTTGTTTTAGCATAAAATTCTTATATATATATATGTATTATTTTGGGTGTGTATGTGTATGCGCGGGCACCCGCGTGCTTGCGTGTAAATTAACACTAAATTTACTAAACCTCTCTCATCCGTTGCCCTCCGCTTTTTTATCTTGTCTTTTTTTTTCTCTCCGTCTTTCTATCTTCTAAAGCCCTGATTGATATGTATGACTGTGGAATGAAATTTTTATTTTTAATGTTTTACCTGTGCTTTCCAGGTAAATGAGACAGGTGAATAGGTAATTCTTTTTTTCCCCCTTTCGAAAAGTGAGTAGTGGAATGAGATCTGCACTTTACCGGATAGCTGGGTGGGGCGAGGGGGTGGGGCGAGGGGTGGGGTGAGGGTGGCTAAACTGGTAAGACAGAAAAAAAGGTGAAGTAAGTGAAACAGGAAAATGAAAAATATAATGAGAGGTAGCGGGAAAACAGAGCATGGAGGGTGAGAGAGAAAAATATGAAGAGGGGATTAGAGATGTGTTGATTGAGGGGAGAGATATAATTTATATGAGACAAGAGATATGAGCATACACACATAGATAGATAGAGAGAAAGAAGGAGAGAGAGACAGAATGCAGAGAGAGATGAAAGAGCAAAAGCTAGAGAGATATAGGTAGAGAAAGATTATAGAGAAAGAGGAGAGAACGAACGAATGAACGAACCAAGGACCCTTGTTTTCAAAGGCCCTCACGCAGTTCCGTCTTACAATCGGCTCTTCCAAATACCTTTTTTTCACACAGCAATTGTATTTTATCAATAAATCATGCAATGTTCATATAATAAAGGGCATATTATGTGCACACAGACACACATGCAGCCACACACACAGACATCCATGCAAAGCACACACAAAAACAAAGAGACACGCATTCACTCACAGACACTAACAGACACACAGAGACACAGACACTCAATGACACACAGGCGGCCACACACAGACACACATACAAACACAAAAACACACACACACACACAGAAACACACACAGACACACACGCAGCCACACGCACAAATACGCACAGAAACGTACAGATGCACACACACACTGATACACTCACACAAAGATACACAGACGCTTACACATACAGAGACACAAACAAAGACACAGGGGAAAAAACTTGTGAAGCGTGTATCATATATTTTAAAACATATTCTTTAAATTTTTTTTAATAATAATATCTACAGACATAATCTGACTGTCGTCCAAAAAAAAAAAAACGAGGAAGAAACTGAAAATGTCACAAGCTTTGAATATCTAGGCTCTAAAAAAAAGCAACTGAGACTGTTTGACAGAAGTCAAAAGCAGGATGACCATAGCAGAGCATAGATTAATTAAACAGCGTTAAAAGTCTGTGGTTAAGCAACAGCAAGGAAATCGAATTATTATCTTGAGAGAATGCATCTCCCCTGTAGCAACATGTGGATGTTTTTTTTTTTTTTATCGATCACCGGCTGTGAATTCCAGTGGAAGGTCCAGGATAATCGTCCGCTTGGACTTTTGGCTTTCACCTGGACCTGATTTTTGCGTGTACAACCGTTTTTTATTTCCCTGCCTCCTGGGCAGCTGTACTCCGACTTCGAAGGAAGACGTCAGGCCTATTTCTAGGGTGACTGTGGCCATTGTTTTGTGTGGGTCGAGACGTTGCCTGACTTGTGTGGTGTTCACTTTGTCTCCTTCGCCGCAGGTATTGCCCCCGGAGTACCCCTTTGGGGCAGCCCCCTGTGGAACAGTTAGCCCTCAAGGGAAGGCAGGGGCAGATCATGGGCATTCCCCGCCATCCAAGGAGGCTTCCATGCATGCAGAGCCGGCACATGGCGCTCTGGTTCTGGGCTCACCCAAGGAATCGTCACGTCCTGCACATGCCTGCTTAACCTCACAACCGTATCAGGCCTCCCGCTCGACAGGGTCTGCGCCCTTTGGAAGTCAGCGGGGAGCAGCCCGTGGGTTTTGGACTTTTGTGACCACACAGATAGGTACATTCTTTTTTTTTTTTTTTTCCTCGCACGTAGAATTTCTTTGACGAGCCGTTAGCCAGACAGAATTTTACATCCTGCATCAGACATATCGTTATCAGTTTTGTCCCAACACTCGGGCGAGTGGGGTCCTTGGGTGTGGACATTCGGTCTTTTTCAGTTCAATGCAAATTTTGATGGTCAGATTTTGATCCGTATGATCTAGTTTTTTCGGACATTTAGGCTTAGCCATCCGATGGATGGTTGCTGTTGTGGTGTACCCCAGCGCGGTGACGACGACACTGAGGGTTAACCGAGGATGTACAAGGATGGCCAGCCTATGGATGGTTGCTGTTGTGGTGTATACCTCAGCGCGGTGACGACGACACTGAGGGTTAACAGAGGATGTGCAGTGAACAGTGTTCTCTTTACTCCGCAGTCTTTTAACCAAGGGTTGTAATTTTGGCTGTACGTTTGGCAAACTTACTCATGTTCCTAATGAGTTTTGATAACATTTTTCACCCAAGCGTTTGGGGGCGGGCTGATGAGAGCCACAAGGACACATCACCTCTGGGGGCAACCGAACTCCGAGATCCCCTTACAGCTCTGTTAATGCTCATTTGAGACATTATCCGTGGCGCACGACGAGGACGTGCTGTAGGGGTCTTGCGTGAGGTTCCGTACAACCAGGATAGTAAAGGACTGGCGCCCGAGTGACGTACGGAGTATCTCCTTATACACATCATGTTGGACTTAACTTCCCCTCACGCCTGTGACATAAATCACCGCGCCACACATGCGGATGTGAGTCGTGTACTGTCTCCACGGATGTGAGTCGTGGACTATCTTCCAGTTCGTGATAAAGAAAATAAGAGCTTTTGATTTGAAATGCTATAAAAAGATTCTCAGAATACCTTGGAGTTACGTAATTCTTGTTATTAACTTGACTGCAGTCATACTTAGTTACCTAATTAAATCTGAGGGACTAAATAACGCTAGGATGCGTGATGCAGTCAATATGATGCTGGCTGGATTTGCTTCCCAAGACATTTCCTAACGCCCATTTTAAGATGGGTCAATGTGGACACACATGTTTGAGAAAGGCTGGAAGAATGACCAGAAGATATAAAATCAGGAATGATGTAGAAGGAGAAAACTTTGGCACAGAACACTTTCTCAATCGCAGAAAGACAGCAAATCAAACGGCAGAGCACAAGATAGACCAAGAATAAGATGGAAAGATAACATTAGTGAAACTCTACAACACCAAGATGTGTCTAGGGTCGAAGCGACCAGAAGAGACAGAATCCTAACCTTAAATTCCACTCGAACCCCTACGCCATTGAAGAAGAAGTGAAAACCATGATCAGTTTTCAAAATGCGCTAGGAATGGAACTTAAAAACATAACCACCACACTTTAGACTAGCAGTGTCCCAGTGGTAGTCGAGTGAAAGAAAATATGACAAGTACAAAAACTACAGAACCATCAAAATAGAGGAATTAATCCTTTCCTCGAGCATTTTCCGTCTGCACAAATTTATCTGGGAAAAAGTTAAAACAAGCCCGGATTTCCTAAACATAACACCAAAAAAAAACTGAAAACACCAAATAAAACCAGTCGTATGGTCGCTGCCAGAAAAATGACGTCTTCCAACAAGATCGCATGGACAATTTTGTCATCGCAAATCGATACCGCCTTTTAGTTCATGAGACGCAATGTTTACCCATGGTCGCCATTTTCCCAATGGTGTCAGACGGACTGTGTTATTTTTTCCTAATGCAGCGTTCGATTACAGCCACTTTTCCTTTGCCGTCGTTTGTATGTACGGCATCACTTCCATTAGACTTCAGGTCACATTCGATTCCGCCCATAAAAGGGCTTCGGTCAGGACGTTGCGCAACAATTCATTCAGAGCAGAAGTCGTTAGCCCGGGGAGAAATGTCTGCTTGGTGTAAATCTGACGATTTCCGGTTTTCAGCCATTTTGCTTCCGGTTCGTCTGTGACTTGGGTTTTATTTCACTGTAGCACTCAATGTCGTAAAATAAATTTACGACATAAACATGTTGACATCTCCTTCTCGGTTACGCCGTGTTCTTGGTTTGATTGAATCACTGACAACATCGGAAAGACAAGGCATGCAGATAAACGATCCAGCAGGCAAGCGGGTAGCAAGATAGTAAAGCAAGTAATAATATAAGACGCGGGCAGTTGTTTGCCAGATTTATCGCGGTTTCTTGATACGACTTTGTGAATTAGCTTCATTAGCATCCTCATTATCATTACGACGATGATCTTCATCATCATCCCTTGGTGCAGCTCATCTTTGATTTCTGTATAGCGGTGGCGTGTGTATCTTCAAATACTTTTTAATACATAGCAGAGGGCCTGATGTCACCCACGACACACGAAGCGGCAAACGAGCATAAAAAGAAGAAGAAGAAGTAATTAGTAATGACTTAGTACAGTGGTATCTTCAAATTCTAACATAATATATTCAGTTTTAGGGTGCGTTGTTGTTGTTTTCATTGTTGTTATTTTTCTGTTTCTTCTTCTTCTTCCTCTTCTTCTTCTTCTTCTTCTTCTTCTTCTTCTTCTTCTTCTTCTTCTTCTTCTTCTTCTTCTTCTTCTTCTTCTTCTTCTTCTTCTTCTTCTTCTTCTTCTTCTTCTTCTTCTTCTTCGTCTTCTTCTTCTTCTTCTTTATCTTCTTCTTTCTCTTCTTCTTCTTCTTCATCTTCTTCTTCTCCTCCTTCTTCTTCTTCTTCTTCTTCTTCTTCTTCTTCTTCTTCTTCTTCTTCTTCTTCTTCTTCTTCTTCTTCTTCTTCTTCTTCTTCTTCTTCTTCTTCTTCTTCTTCTTCTTCTTCTTCTTCTTCTTCTTCTTCTTCTTCTTCTTCTTCTTCTTCTTCTTCTTCTTCTTCTTCTTCTTCTTCTTCTTTTTTCCTTCTTCTTCTTTTTCTTCTTCTTTTTCTTCTTCTTTTTCTTCTTCTTCTTCTTCTTCTTCTTCTTCTTCGTCTTTTTTTTCTTCTTCTTCTTCTTCTTCTTCTTCTTCTTCTTCTTCTTCTTCTTCTTCTTCTTCTTCTTCTTCTTCTTCTTCTTCTTCATCTTCTTCTTCTTCTTCTTCTTCTTCTTCTTCTTCTTCTTCTTCTTCTTCTTCTTCTTCTTCTTCTTCTTCTTCTTCTTCTTCTTCTTCTTCTTCTTCTTCTTCTTCTTCTTCTTCTTCTTCTTCTTCTTCTTCTTCTTCTTCTTTTAATTCTTTTTTCTTTTTCTTCTTCTTTTTGTTCTTCTTCTTTTTCTTCTTCTTCTTCCTCTTCTTTTTCTTCTTCTTCTTCATCTTCATCTTCTTCTTCTTCTTCTTCTTCTTCTTCTTCTTCTTCTTCTTCTTCTTCTTCTTCTTCTTCTTCTTCTTTTTCTTCTTCTTCTTCTTCTTCTTCTTCTTCTTCTTCTTCTTCTTCTTCTTCTTCTTCTTCTTCTTCTTCTTCTTCTTCTTCTTCTTCTTCTTCTTCTTCTTCTTCTTCTTCTTCTTCTTCTTCTTCTTCTTCTTCTTCGTCTTCTTCCTCTTCTTCTTCTTTTTCTTCTTCTTCTTCTTCTTCTTTTTCTTCTTCTTCTTCTTCTTCGTCTTTTTTTTTCTTCTTCTTCTTCTTCTTCTTCTTCTTCTTCTTCTTCTTCTTCTTCTTCTTTTTTTTTTTTCTTCTTCTCTTCTCTTTCTTCTTCTTCTTCTTCTTCTTCTTCTTCTTCTTCTTCTTCTTCTTCTTCATCTTCTTCTTTTTTTACTTCTTCTTCTTCTTCTTCATATTTGTTATCGTTTTCTACTTCCTCTTCTTCTTCTTCTTTTTGTTCTTTTTCTTCTTCTTCTTATGGTTATTATTATTATTATTCTCTTTTTTTTTCTTCTTATTCTTCTTTTTCTTCTTCTTCTTCTCCTACTTCCTTTTCGTCGTCGTCGTCGTCATGCTTTTCCGACGGAGCACCAGACCTCAGCCATCTCACACAAAGTCCTCCTGTCGTTTTCAGCTCACCCACCTCCTCCTTCCCACCTTTATTGGAAGAGTCCCTCGACCCACCTTTGCTCATTTACACCTGTCAGTGGTTAGCTGCTTTGTGTGGCTTCAAGCCTTAACTCTTTAAGCCCCAGGGGGTTTAGCATCAGAGGCCTAAGGGTTAGCCAAAAGAGTCCAGATCGGCACATCTATCGTTTGTTGGGCTTCTAGGTAGGAACCTGTGAACACATGATGGGTTCTTTATGGACTCAAAGAGTTAAAGCGATTTCTGCATAGAGTGCTAGACTTGCATCTTCATCGACTAGCCGGCACTCAGTGGGTAATGCGATCAACATCACCCCGACCGCCTTTACTTCCCATGAATATACCTTGTACCCAGTTAGGGCTGGGTTAACCTCAGAGCCAAGGTACTGAAAGAAAAAAGGCCGTCCTAATATATATTGGTCAATGAAAAATGTTTGCCTAACACCCACCCAGATATGGCAATGGCACGCAAGCTGTTCATTAATTATAGACTTTTTCTGCCTGGCGTCGATAAGTCCACCGGTATAAGCAGGACTAAAGAGAAGTTATGAAGTTATTTTAGGCTGGCATTAGTGTGAGACAGATTGTCTGCTTCAGTCGTGAAGATGTATTTCGTGCTCGTAGGTTACTTCATGAATTCATAGCATAAATTATTTCCTTGCCTGAATATATGAATGAAGGTGAAGCATAGGGTATTTCTTACACTAAATGTATAACCACTCGTCATTCCCTTATGGGATGCAGTTTTTAGTTATTTTGAAACCCCATCCTGACTTTTGCTGGGGGCCCTAAATATAGCCAAGCCTGAAATATGGCCTAACGGCTGAACTGGGTTTCCGGGACCTCTCCACGGGTGATTCTCATCCGCATGGTGGCACTTTGTGTCATAGGGTGTTTATCGTTTGTGTGATGTCATGGTGGGGTACATACATACATACATACAAATATATAAGTGGCTCGTAGAAAGGAGAGAGAGAGAAATGCTGTGTGTGTGAGAAAGAGAGAGAGAAAGAGAAAGAGAACGAGAGAGAGAGAGGCTGGGTGTGTGAGAGAGAGAAAGAGAGAGAGAGCGCGCGAAAGAGAGAGAGAAAGCGAAAGAGAGAGAGAGAGAGAGCGAGAGAGAGAAGAGGAGCGCGCGAGAGAGGAGGAGGAGGAGAGGGTGTGAGAGAGAGAGGAGAGAGAGAGCGAAAGAGAGAGGAGGCGAGAGGAGATGCGAGGAGGAGAGCGAGAGAGGAGGAGAGGAGAGCGAGAGAGGGAGGAGGAGCGAAGAGGAGGAGGAGGCGGATGAGGAGGAGGAGGAAGAGGAGAGGAGGAGAGAGAGAGAGAGAGGAGGAGGAGGAGAGGAGGAGGAGAGAGGAGGAGGAGAGGAGGAGGAGGAGGAGGAGAGGAGAGAGGGAGGAGAGGAGAGGGAGGAGGAGGAGGAGAGAGAGAGGAGGGGAGGAGGAGAGAGGAGGGGAAGGGAGAGGAGGAGGAGGAGAGGAGGAGAGAGGAAGGAGGAGGAGGAGAGAGGCGAGGAGGAGGAGGCGGAGGAGGAGAGGAGCGAGGAGAGAGAGTAAGAGAGAGAGAGAGAGGGAGAGAGAGAGAGCGAAAGAGAGAAAGAGAGAGAGAGAGAGGGAGAGAGAGAGGGAGAGAGAGGGAGAGAGAGAGAGCGAAAGAGAGAAAGAGAGAGAGGAGAGAGAGAGAGAGAGAGAGAGAGAGAGAGATTACATAGTAATTTCTGAAAATAGTACTGAAATGGAAAAAAAAAATCATGTGTTGTTTCTAGCCTGAATACAAAGTCTGAAAGAAAAATAGTTGATCTTTCCTAAATCAAAACAAAAAGCTGGGGGAGGGCAGAGTTGAAGGGACTGGTATGTAAAAAGTAATGGACACTTTTCCGTGTGTTCAGCCATATATGGGTATATGGTGCTAAACCTATTTTTTCTAGACCAGTGTTTCGCAGACTTCTCTTAGTCGCCGCGCCTTTTTTTAATTAAAATGTTGCCACAGCGCCTAACCTAAGTAAAAAATATGGCTATTAGTAAATAAGAGGTTTCATAAAAATTGTGTATTTTCTAATATTTCGCGGCGCCCATGTAAAGAGGTCGCGTGTGCCCTGAGAACACAGTCCTGAAGACCCAGTTAGTCTCTCCTCAAGCGAAACACACAGACCAGTATATTTGGACTGCGTACTGGTTCGCTTCCTGGCGAAGCCGGACTTTTTTCAAGAATAACCTTGGCTCTTAGGTCGACCCAGCCTTGAGTGGGTACCGGGTGCAGTCCCAGGAAAGTAAAGTCGGCCGGCGTGATGCTGATCCCATCACCCATCCTGTGCCGACTGGTCTATAAAAATATAGTTTATGCCCTATACGCCTAAAGGCTTGGAAAGGGTCCCTTGCCTTTTTTTTTTTTTTTTTTTTTTTTTTTTTTTTTTTTTTAACTTACTGGACACAATAGACGCTGCAGCTGTATGTACAGGACATTCAAGATTAGAGATTCAGAACTTTACTTATCTGGACAAGCATCACAGAATACTGAACAAGTTCTACAGACATACTCTCTACATGTAGTAAAGAGTTACCAGGTTTGGTCGGTTGACATTCCAACAGAAGCCAAGCTGTAAAGAGAACTGGAAGTCATGCGTCGTACCACAGACTTCATAGAGGACTGTGGCTTTCTCATCTGAAAATCACTAGCAGGGAGGACGGAAAGAAGAAAAAGAAAACAAAAAATGTTATACCTGTCATTAAAAGCGAGTTAATGAATGGATGCGACTAAAAAGAATAATATATTTTGATTAACATGCCCTTTTCAGTTCGTGCGCTTTCATCACAGATTGAAGAAACAAAATTTTTTTTTTTTTTCTAAATCTATTTGCACATGGTCGGCTCTTTTACTAAGTCGATGCGAACGCTTCGTAATGCGGGGGTGCCGGGTTCGATCCCAACTGCGGGCCATGCGCCTTGCGTTGGTTTCGACGATGGTATCAGGACCCGACCGTCCAGAGGCAATGGCAAACTACTGGACGTAAATTTGCCCAGAGAAACCACACAACAGTCAGGGGCTGCTGGGGTTGGTTCCTCAACGTCCTGTAAAGGATACGCAACTAACCTTTTTGCATATGACCAATTTCAGCTGACAACGTCGTCATCTTGAAAGTCCCTGCTAACCCCCCACTTCCGAAACCGGCCCTAGAACCCAAAGGGATTATTTTATTCTTCAGGAGCCGCGTTAGTGCAGTCAATATGAGACTCGCTTTCAAATCCAGCTGCGACTCGCTGCAGCTACGGTCAGTGTTCAAAACCGGGCGGTTCCCGGGGTTCACCCAGCCTCTAGGAAATGGGTATCAGAGTGACACTCTGGGGTAAATGGAGGAACGTCGTTGTAGCTACAGAGTAACGTGCGAACGGCGACACAGGCAAACAGATTCTTATCAGCTGTCCGTATGGTGGAAGAGCACTTATGGTTTATAACCGTGTGCAATGACGCTGGTTCACATCTCCCGACTTTACCTTTTTACCTTTTATTTTTCAAGGAACACACTTTCCTTTTATATCTGTTAATTCTGAGCCCCTGTGGCTTTTGTTGTGAGAAGGATTTTTCAAATGTTTCCGAAACAAAATGTTAAAGAGTCAGTTTTCTTCCATGTCTAGGTAGACACGGAGCAAGAACATTCCTCATTAACTTCGGAGATAAACGAATGAAGAGGTGAACTAGAAGAGACAAACTAGGACGTATTTTAGAAGCTTATTTATTATTTCTGCAGATGATTGACAGATGGCGTGTAACCGAAACCATACCGCTGTAGATAAAGTCAGAAATTTGTAGCTTCAGTATTACCTTCATTTTGTTTTTTGGCTTTGGAATTACCTGGTTGTGTTCCCCCAGTGTACCTTGTCCTCCTCCTTCTTCTTGTTTTGTTCCTCTTCCTCGTCATTATCATCATCATCCTCACCGCGACAATCATTATCAGATATTGTCAGTTCAAAGATTGATGTTAGACATGGGCTTCCTTCGTTCCATATTCTCAGCCATCTCCTTTAACTAGTGTACGTCTCAGCCATCTTACTGCTCTCCGTGTCAGAACCCACTTTCATGCTCCCTGTCACATGACAACCCACTTTCATGCTGCCTGCCATATGACAACCCACTTTGATGCTGCCTGTCACATGACAACCTAGTTTCATGCTGCCCATTAGACCTCTCACCCTCTGCCCATTTGTCAACCTCTTACCCTGCTACCTATTTGGCTACCTATCACGCTACCTATTTGGCAACCTCTCAACCTGCTACCTATTTGGCAACCCAGTTCCCTACTGCCCATTTGACAAACCAGTCTCCTGCTTCCTATTAGCCAACATGGTTTTCACTGTCCATTTATCATTTCCTCAACAAGACATTTTACAAAATACAAAATCAACAAAAAGAGAATCAAAGACTTTCGATGTTTGACCCCCAAATATATGATCCTTATTAAAGTGACCTAAAACAGACGATCCCAAAGCTGAGGAATGTGACGTAATTCAATTTCGGGCATTTTTTAGCACTATAAGACTCAGACTTTCCATTGGAGCGCGTTATCAGGTTTAGAGGACGAGATCTTTGTAGAGTGACATAGCCGGCTGTGTACATCAGAACTAAGTCTTTAAAAGGCTAGTGCACTGCTTTAGATCTACGGAAGATCGTAGTACACTTAGTGTTTTAGCTGTGATAGGAGAAAATACTCACGAGGGGATCACTACTTTATAAACCCATCCTTTGTATCTCAGCAGTCGACGGTTTGGCTTCACTTGCCCACGTTTACCTCCAGTTAAACGGCTCTCAAATCTCCCCATCTGTTCATTATTGAGGAAATTGGTAAGGGGACCTAAATTTATGCAGTATTGGGATTTAGAGATGGGGTGTTGTGGGCCTATTATCTACACCAAATTACATCTGAGGATGAGATGTTTAGATTCAGCATCGGTCGCCTTACTTCTCCCCAAAATGTCTTAGCAGAGTCCCCATGTTATTAAATGCTGATGAAGGCATTTTTACCCAAACGTTTATTTTTTTTTCGTAATTCTGTTCTATTTGGAATCTGACTAGTGTCCGTTCATATTCTAATAATATAGCGTTGGAAAGGCTATTAATAAGGCAGGGTTGTCTTTTGAGTTATGTTGTTAGGTTTTTAAGAAAATACAATATGAGAGGAACTGTTACCTATATCAGACGGGCCTGTAAATTGAGACACTGCAAACCACTCTGTGAAATCTATCAGTGCACATCAGTGAAATTACCCCACCACATATATCCAGATGTTTGTGTCCAGATGTCCGTGGGGGTTTCAGTGCTGCATTGTAGGGGACAGTAAAAAGAGACCGCTTATCCCACAAGCATGTCGTAAAAGTCGAAAATTAGGGATGTTAACTTCGAGTGCATCTGCCAAAGAGGGGAGGATTCCAGTCTCTTTACAAATTATCCAGAACTTTTAAACGGATGTGAACACAAAACTGGAGTCCAGAAGTGAACGAACAGCCAGAACATTCCGCGTAAGTTTACAACCGGGCAACGCTAAAAGGTGAATAAGGAAAGGGGGGGGGGGGAGAAATAGTGATCTGAGAGACATTTGAATCTTTATCACTCATGCCAGTATGATATGACATTATACATTTTTCAATCTAGCAATGCCTAGCAGTAACAGTATCCCCAAAACGCACTGAAATCATCAGTTCTTTACTGCTGAATTACCAAAGTCAAACACACAAATAAAGGAGCTGTTTTCATGCTTGGTGACAATTAGAGATCTGGTGTTAATCCCATATACGAGGGTGCTTCAAATGCAAACATTAAAAGTGTGAACGAAATTACAAAACTATTCCATTGTCTTGTAGCCTATCAGTATTGTAGTTAAGGATGTCAAGAGTGTCCTACTCCACTGATACATTTTCTGGACCCACAGTCATACAGCACCATACTAGACCGGCACTCGCCTGTGAATTTCTAAAAGTTTAACCCGTTTACTCATTGGGAAAACAGAAATAGAAATCAAGGCTCCTCCTCTGTGGTGCGTGTCAAACGTGGGGTGGCCATCTTTAAACTGTCATATGACGTCACCGCGTTCGTCTCCTCTGTGGTGCGTGTCAAAAGTGGGGTGGACATCTTTAAACTGTCATATAACGTCACCGCGTTCGTCTCCTCTGTGGTGCGTGTCAAACGTGGGTTGGCCATCTTTAAACTGTCATATGACGTCGTCACCGCGTTCGTCTCCTCTGTGGTGCATGTCAAAAGTGGGGTGGCCATTTTTAAACTGTCATATGACGTCGTCAGCGCGTTCGTCTGGTCTGTGATGTCACATAATGTAATGCCTGACATCCTTGACAACAATACTGATATTTTACAGGACAGTGTCATGATTATTGTCATTTCTTTCACACCTTTGTGGTTTTTATTTGGAGCTTCCCTTCCTATGGACAGAATAAAAGCCATACATCTAGTGTTTGTTCAACATCTCCCTGGCACTCTTTACGTCCAAGGCCATTTTAAGGTTTGTATTTCGCTGCTGATCGACCTGGCCGTTCCTGTGAGAAAAGACAAGATCTGATAGGAGACTGCTCACGCATTCTCCGACACTTTCTCTCCCTAACTTCCGGTCAGTATATCGGATAAGCACATTGAATGTGTTTTTATCGCGGCAAGATTTTACTTCTGACAATAGTTAACCGTTGCATTTTCCATCATTTTCAGACTGAACATATTTAGTTCCGTCGTCTAGCTACTGAGTTGAGAGCATGCCGAGACATTATGAAATAGGGATTTCATTTTGCAATGCTTTTTAGCTGTGCCCAATGTGGTTTATGTTGAAAACTGCAAATTCTGAAAATGACGAGTGGCCTGTTGCCATAGAACTGGTGGCGCCTTATGCGTTTAATTGCTTGTGCAGCTACTTATCTGTTGTAACTGCTGTTTCAGTCAACGATACACATCATTTCTAGCGTCGGGCTGACTGTGATGACACTTATAACGGTTTATCCTCACCATCACGTAACACTACGTATCGTTGGATCACCAGTTTCTTTTGACTTTCTGATTAACTCTCTCCACCTTTGGCGGTCAGTTGCGATGGACTTCATGGTTGCATGCCTGAAGCATATCCAGTCAGTCAGGTTCTGTAACCAGGTCTTTCTTAGTTTCCCGCTCTTTCTCTTCCCTTCTACTGAGCCCTCCAGTATTGTTTTTTGAGAAGCCGTTAGATCTTAATACATGTCCATAACATTGCATTTTTCTCCTTTTCACTGTTGTTAAAAGAGGTTCCTATTTGCCAATGTGCTGTATAATTTTATGGCGAACCTCTTCGTTTGTAATGTGGTCTCTGTATGATTTGCCAAGAATGTATTTGAAACATCACATTTCTAATGTTTGTATATTTCTTTCAAGTTGAGCTGTCCACGTTTCACAGCCATATCTAAATGTACTAATAGCGACGGCTGCCTTGTGCATTTAATGCCTGTGTGTGCTACTAGGTTCGCTGAGGCTGTAGTCTATGTATTGATGGATATTTTGCAAGGTTTTCATTGACACAGGAACAGATCAACTATGAGGTGACCCGTTTGCTGGGAATTAGGAACTGCCATTTCTTAATTACCTCCTCCTGCTTCTCTGTGTTTACTGACTGTAGGCTCCGACTGAAAGATCTGGATCTTCGTCCACCTCCGAACTTTAGACTTGTTCCAGAATCCGAGTATTGCGTGCAGATCTGGCTTATCTGTGTGCAGACTGTTGGTTCCTGGCTTCTTGGGCAAATGCACCTAATTAGTCGACTCCTACGACATGCTTGTTGTAAAGGCAGTGGACCCATTTTTGTCTCCCATACAAAGAGGGAACCGGAACCAAGTCGGAGTACCTCATTACTGATTGCTTCATGTCGACGCCCGGCACTCTAGCGTAGTTGGCTAAACCGGATTACGCGGTGACAGAGTGACGAACTCCTTCTGGTCCGGGTTCACTCCCGGGGTAGGCAGAAAAGCCACATTTCTCCCAGATTTACGGTATTTACAATGGAATCAAGGCCGAAAGGTTGCGATATCCATAATACCGAGCCTAAGGGTTAACAACTCATGGCTTCTAGAGACTAAAACAAACAAACAAACTTCATGTCGACAAGCAGGACGCTGTTTACCACTCCACAATGTCTAGTTCGCACAGCAAGTGTTTCTGTTCTGTTCATTTTTACCTAGTCAATATCGGCTAAGCTAGCGGTATAGTGCACCCTCTGTCTTCTGTCCAATTTGTCCGTCTGCAAGATTACCAGCCTAAAGAAAACACATTAGTAACATCCCTTATTAGCTGGACCAGCGGTTCTTAACCCTCAGGACGCGACCCTTTTTTGGGTCGAATTACCCGTTCTCAGGGGTCGCCTAAGACCATAAGAAAATACATATTCATTGAAGTTATGAAGGAAAATAATTGTTTGGGGGTCGCCACAACACGAGGGAACTGCATTAAAAAGGGTCGCAGCATTAGGAAAGTTGAGAGCCACTTAGCTGGACACTATTGAATGCTCTCTCCCGGGCCATATCGAGCCCGGGTAATCGGATATTTCCTTGGCCGTGGTTGGGTGGGATCATTGACTTGGCAAAACTGGTGGCATTTCCTGGGGGGAAGCACATAGATAGTTCCGGCCTTTTATCTGGAGAATTTGTTAAAGGGAACTGCTGATTGGAACAGAACAGAGTATTTGACGAGGTGGATGGTTAGTTGCGTATCCTTTACAGGACGTTGCAGAACCAAACCCAACAGCCCCTGGCTGTTGGGTGGTTTTTCTAGGCAAATTTACGTCTAGTAGTTTGCCATTGCTTCTGGACGGTCAGCTTTCTTGATACCGCTGTCGAAACCAACGCAAGGCGCATGGCCTGCAGCTGGGATCGAACCCGGCATCCCCGCATTACAAAGCGTTCGCATCGACTTAGCCACAGAGCCGACGACGACGCGGATATACAGAGAAAATTCAAATGCTATTTTTCAGTCAAATTCAAAGGTTCTGAGAATAAAAAAGAAAATTGAAAGCAGTTTAAACAAAACAAAAAACAGCTACACAATTGTTATTGAAACAATGCTGGAGAGAAACATTAAACGCAGACAAGCAAGAGGTAGACAGCGAAACAGGCGGGAAGATAACGACATAAGATATGTGAATAGCAGTCTTAAATAGTTGACTGAGATCATTCTAGAGATGTAACGTTTATGTTGTGTGGGAAGACAACATGGCATCATTTTATGTTTACGTTCTCATCATCATGTAGCATGTTCTGTGCAGAACGTCGCTCTCATCACTGTCTGACTACTCAAGGTGTCACTTACATCGTGTGCCCATCTTCTTGCTCGTCTGTCCCTGTCTCTCTTTTCTGGTACCACACTTTCTCCTGTTCTTAGAATCTTTCTAAATCATTTTAGCTCAAAGGCCCATATTTGCTTCTTTAGGGCAGTGATATGGTTCACGACTCACTTCCCTATGGTGCTACAGGGAAAAAAAAGGACCATTTTACCCACGCCTTCCGGTGAATTGGACATATAGGGCTAGACCTATAATAATCGATGGATGATGTGGTCACCACCATGCTGCCGCCTTTACTTCCCAGACTGTACCTCATACCCATTAAAGGCTGAATTGGCCTAGGAGCCAAAAACACTTTTTTAAAGTCATGTACTGTCAGGACTTGAACCCACTACCTTCCGATCAGCAGGCGAGAGTCTAACCACAAGACCACGGCGGCTCCCGCTACAGGAAGTATATTTGACAGACATCAGAAGGTCCTAAACAAGGAATCAAAGATAACTATTTTTATATTTATGCTGACGTTGTCAAGACGTGTTTCTTGATTCATCAAGAAAATTTCAGTTATTAACCTCGACCACGCTGACAGTTTGGACCAGGAAAGGTTCGAGGAAGAAAAGTCTACTGACCAAGTAGTTTCCGCAGAATTGATCCATCCATCTGGTCTTATAATCGTTTTGAACCAGCCCACTGTATAAAATACTGGAGAAATTTCAAATCCAAAACGCAAAAAAGACGAAAGACCAAGCAAGATAAGTATAAGAAAGCGTACCTGGCTCTCTGGAGTAGTTGGCTAAACCGGATTGCGTCGGGTGACGAGCTCCTTGTGGTCCGGGTACACACCCGGGGGTAGGCAGAAAAGCCACATTTCTCCCAGATTTACGGTATTTGCCATGGAATCAAGACCGAAGGGTTGCAATGTCCATAATACCGAGCCTAAGGGTTAACAACTCATGGCTTCTGGATTCTAAAAAAAAAAAAATAATAAGAAAGCGCTCCTGGAAAAACATTGGCTAGGCACTCAGGATGGATAAGGCAAAAGTCTCCTATCAAGCTCTCACAGGGATACCAGCAGGGAAAAGAAAACAGGGATGACCA
Organism: Candidula unifasciata; assembly: GCA_905116865.2. Classification (NCBI taxonomy): domain Eukaryota; kingdom Metazoa; phylum Mollusca; class Gastropoda; order Stylommatophora; family Geomitridae; genus Candidula; species Candidula unifasciata. The sequence goes on from CAJHNH020001170.1 coordinate 184,056, forward strand.
AAAAAGACCATCATCAGTGAAGGCTCAGCCATGGGCTTTATGAACATCCAGGACCTAAAGCAAGTGGCAACAAACTGGCACATACGGAGAGCTATGACCTCTGCTTAAGCGCCGCCCTAGGCTCAATAGACGGGTTAGTTCCACCTTAGTCTTCCCAGACCCCACACAAATACAACTAGCTCACCTTTGATTGGTAGTTCCTGCGCCCAGTGCACTTCGCACACGGTTAGAGTGGTGTTCTGCAATGTCGTTGATATCGCGTGTTGTATATTTCAGCACATCAACGTTTTTAACACTCAAAAAAAAAAAAAAAAAACAGACAAACTGGATCTAACACAACCCCCTAAAGAGCTGCAACCTATATCACAGGCATTCTCTTTCTTGGAATGAAAACATAAATGCAAGACATCGCAGAAACCAAACAATAGACCTGGACACACCTGTAACCTTCAGGAAAGTCGACCAGCCCAAAAAACTTTTAAATAAAAAGTGACGTACTCTATTTGGGGAGACTAACGCTGAACTAACCAAATAACCTTTATGTGTTTGTGGTAGACAATGTGTTTTACTATTAATTTTTCCTGGACATTGCGCTGACATAAAAACACACACAACCAGTTGATGAAGCAATTCTAACGAGTGGTCCAAACCTGCGCGCGTATGTGTGTGTGTGTGTGCACGCGTGAATGCATGCGTGCGAGCGTGTGTGTGTGTGTGCGTGTGTTTATAAACAATATGTTGACTCACGAAGAGAACTGATTTCCTACATCAACAGAAGACAATCTACATTCTTTGATCATGTCATGAGAAGGAGAAACCTGAAGTACATCCAACCATCCAAATAAACAATTCTTTAACCAACCATTCATCAAGCAACGAGTGATCTGAAGCAACTTCTATTATTCCCTCACTGAATTTTTTTTTAAAGTATACATTAATTAACTGTTTCATTTATGTACCTTTCATTGTTCCCTTTGTATTAATGCCGCCATTTCTGCTAATTTGTATTCGCAGCTGGGACTCTGTTGTCACTGATGCCCCGGGCGAACCCACATCGGCAGAGAGCCTGGCCGACAACTCTAACCATGAGCTAATGTCGACAAGTGCTCTAGTCATAGGTAGGTCAACCAATTTTGTTTCGTAGAGCAGGTGTTGCATTTTGCTGCTGAGCGTTCAACTGATACTTTATTTTCCGCATAAATAAGACAAACCAAATTGGCACAATTTTCAGGATGATTTTAGTGTAAGCCCTGCGCCAAAAATTTAACCCTAGAACAGTGATTCCCAAACTTGTCTTAGTCGCGGCGCCTCGTTCCACTTAAAATTTATTTAACCTAAGTAAAAGTATGACTATTCGTATGTAAAAGATACAAAAAATAAATAAAGCTTGTGTATCTTTGAATAGTTCGCGGCGCCCCTGTGAAGGGGTGTCGGATCCCCGGGGCGCCGCAGCGCACAGTTTGGGAATCACTGTCCTAGACAAGATTAAAAGCTATAATGAGATACATTTTGTCGAATAGCCAGTCGGAGTTTAGAAACCATGTGTGCGCACTTGCTAATAAACGGATGGCTTTCAACGCTGGACATGAGAGACAGTGGTTCTACATGACGGCTATCAGCTGGAATCGGTTGTGGTTCAAGTAGTCCCCAAGAACGGCAGGGTGGAGTTCGGGAGTTTAGAGCAAGGTACCAACAGTCTTGCACACAGATAAGCTAGAAAAAAATGACTTGCCCGAAAAAAAGTAAAATTTGAGCCGTAAATAAATGTAGATTTTTTTGCCTGGAAACAAGAAAAGACATCCACCGAGAAAAAACCCTATTGCATTTTTGAAGCTAAAGTAATATAAGACTGGTCCTTTTTTTTTTCTGCGAAACACGGCAGTTGTTAAATTCTTGTTCCTCGTTGGGGAGGGGGGGGTAGGCAGAGGACTACACTGTAGACACAACACTTCAGCAGCCACCCGACGAGCGTGAATGAATGAAAGCAAGGGCAAACTACCTTCTTCATGATGCCAAGAAGAGACATGATTTCCCAAATTACAACTCTTTGTAAAACATTGAATCGCGGAGAGAATGTGGAATTTGAAAAAGAAATAAAAATTATCATGGAATGATACAAAAACCAAATGAGGCAGTCCAGGACAAATATACGTGGACAGTCCGTATTGGCCTGACATATTTTGACAAGTAACTGACTCTACACCTTGGGTTTGTCCCATTTCCAAAACACGCAGAAGGAGGTGTCCGAAGCCCCAGAGCAGTGTGGCCACTTTGGATGTTTTACATCCAGATTTAGATGTTTTTCCTTACATTTAGATGGCGTTTTTGACGTTTAGATGGTAGATGTTTTCTATATGTTTTTCATTTGTAGTCAATTTATCAAATCTAACCTAAGAAACAGAATACAATTTGACCTCTTAAATGCTATCTTTGCAATAAAATTCGGCCTAATAAGAGTAGGAAAAGGCTGTTCCACTTATCAGCTCCCTGATTGGGTATTAAAAGAAATTGGAACAGCTAAAGCATACCAGCATACCAGCATCCTAGGGATGGAGCTGGATGAACAACTGAGCTGGAACAGGCACATAGACTACACGGTGGAACGTACTAAACCACTCATAAATATGCTTAAAATCATCAAAGGCAGCGGATGGGGCGCACATACGAAAACAATGCTGTCGTTCTACAAAGCATATATACGAGGGAGAATGGAGTACGGTTCCATCGTGTACGAAGCGGCTGCCGACTCCAAGAAAAAAAGCCTAGACTCCATCCAAGGACAAGCACTGGCGTCCATCATAGGAACAGGCAAAACCACATGCAGAGCCGCCATGGAAGTGGCACTCGGCGTCATCCCTCTGAATCTCAGGAGAAAAACAGCTAGCCCTAAACTACTGGATGCAAACGTCAGCTGACCCGACACACCCCGCCCGAAAGGCGTTTCCATCCGAACGTACACCAACACGGCGACCAGTGCAAACTACGTTTCCTAGAACCAGTCGCCTGGGCTGCTAGCTAGATCAAGGCTAAGCGGGTCAGTAAAACACGCGTTCCAAAACACCAAAAGACATGTAGCTTCCATCCCACCATGGGAACTGATTCCCCCCGCAACCGACACCCGACTCACGAAACTCATCTCAAAAACAACCGAGAAAGGAGAAGCTAGGATAATAGCAGACGAGCTCATCCAAGCCTGACCGAGGACAGTTCCCTTATTATATACACCGATGGCTCCAAAAATGAGAAGGGCAAGGTCGGTGCGGGGCTCTACTCATCAAAAGTCAGAGTCACAGAGCAGTACAAACTAACAGACGGGGTCGCCATATGCACCGCCGAACTGATAGGGATACAGAAAGCTCTGGACTTAGCCCTGACAACAATGCACAAAAAAGTCTACGTTTTTACTGACTCGCTGGCCGCTGTTCAAGCATTAAGCAGCCCTCTGCAAAAATAGCAGACCCGACTTCAAAGAGGGTATCCTGACCGCAGCAACAAAACTTCGACAAAAGCGGTGCCACCTCACAATCGGCTGGATACCAGCCCACAAGGGAATAATCGGCAACGAAAAGGCCGACATGGCAGCCAAAAAGGGCATCAACTGCGACCGCACCCTACACATAGGCCTAGGCAAATCAGAAGGCCGTGCAGTCGCAAGACAGTATATCACAGAGGCCTGGGACACACAATGGCAACAAGGTGTGCAGGGCAGACACGCCTTCCAACTACTAAAAAAAACCCAGACTCGCCTCCAGATCAAAGACCCGATGAAAATACCAGTCTTCAACAAATTGTGGAACCTCAGACTCGGCAACTGGACGGAACGTACAAAACGCCGAGGTGTGCCGAATGCAATATGAACAACACACTAGCCCACTTCCTACTGGAATGGTCCAGGTTCGAAGTGCAGAGGCGCCCAATTTTTGACCCACCACCTACGAAGCAAAAACACCACTCCCTCTGTCACCGAGATCCTGCATGTAAACAGCGACCCGGACACCCAGAAACTGGTGAAACAATACATAAGTAGAACAAATGCAGGAAAAACTACCAACCCAGCAACAACAACGCATTCAGGAACAGCCCAACACCAACTGAGAGGGAAACAGACCAGAGGACAGCGACA
>CAJHNH020001171.1:0-20000 GCA_905116865.2 Candidula unifasciata
TCCGGGTTTCCAAAAACCGGCCTGCGCCCGGACATGTTTCCCATTTGCGCAAAACGGAACTCACCCTGATTGAGTTGAGGCCCTTTTGATTTCGCGTATGGAGGAGAATCTTTTGTAAAGCCGAGAAGTACAGTTTTTTAGCAGCCGGTTTGAGGAGAAACGAGGTTAAACATACGGGTTTTTGCCGTCGAAGTGGGAGCGAGAGGCCTCGTTTCACTCGCTTAAAAATGGGTAAAAGAATTAGGTTTTGGCGGTAATAAAGGGAAACGAGCACCCAAAAAATTGGGAGGGGGCCGAAAGGGCACCCAGGGGGTTTTGGGAGCAGCGCAAACAAGGGGGAGGGGCCCTGGGTGGCTGGCCCGGGTATCTAGGGAAAAGTTTCTTATCCCTTTGAAAAGTCCTGTGTACAAATTTTTTCCCCCAGTTTTTCTCCCAAATGCAATAAAATCAAATGGCCCGGGAAAAAACCAAAGTAACTTGTCGCCCGGTCGCCCGGCACGTGATGTTTAATTAAAGCTGCCGTGGCGACTTTTTCCCTCACAGTACCCCCTTCAAAAACCATAAGTCGTTTGTCTCGGGCCCCAAAAGTATAACACATCGGTAATCCCGTGCAGGGGGGAACCACCCCTGAGTGTCAAAAACTAGGTGGGCCCACCCCCGAAATTTTTAAAATGGGGCCAAAAGGGTTTGTCGACAAGGTAATTTTATGAGATGGAGATCCCCGCTTATTCCCCCGTGATTTTATTCCTAAAGGGTTGTTGATTTGTCTGTTCAAAGACGATATTTTGCTTGTCGTGTACAGTACAGTAAAATTTTTTGTTGTTGAACATTCGGGCGCCGCTTTTTGGGGAAAAACAGTTGGATGTCTTATTTCGGTAAATAGACAATATGTTTATTTCCCAGGTTTTGGTTTTTTTTTAATGGTTTTAGCGGCCCCTGTGAAAGGATCGCTCGCCCCCAAAACGGAGTCGCGACGCACGGGTTTGAAAAACACCTTTTTCTTGGTTTCCAGTTACGTCTGCGTGATCTGTAATTGGTGGCATCATTCTCTTGTCTTTCCATAACGTTTATGTAGACCAACTTTTAATGCTGATTTTGCTGTTTTTATTTTTTATTTTTGGGTCGCCGAGTCAGTAGCAGGGTTAATAAAATATATCTTTGTTTCACTTCAACGAAAGTTAAATACTTTCAAAAACAAATACCGGGGGAAAATGTGAAACATAAAATGAGACGAATTACAGATGAGTGAAGAAATGGGAGACAAGTCCAGGCACCCACTAGTATCAAGAAAATGGCGTTATATATACTGGACACATTGTAAGAGCAGAGAATCAATCACTAGACACTGAAACTGGGCAAAAGGGGACTGAAGAGGCGGGAATGCCAAACAGAAAACCTAAAACAAAGGTTGGTTTGAGGGCTTAAGGTACTCAACTGCATTCCATGTAACATATCGAATTGATTGCACAGAACAGAATGGAATGGGGAAATAGATGTGATTCATGCTCGACAGATAATGACACAGCAAGTTAATGAATGTTTTACTACAGTTTGAATTGCAAAATGACAATCCAACACCTATGATCTTTTTTTCACGAACTGGGTTCTCGTGGAAGTTCTCGCTACCGTAATCCATTTGTTTCCCATTTCTATGCTTGTCCGTGTCTTGTTCACATCCTATAAGCTTCATTGGAGCTGAATAAGTTCTAACGCCTCAGAAGTATTAGTCAAGCGAATTTAATAGTGTGTAGTGTACTCTGTTCGTCATTGAAAGATTTACACCACATTTAACAATATGAAGGAAACAGAAACCATGACGTTGAATCGATGAAAAATATGAGAAAGTTACAAGGTGGTTCTGCACACTGGACAAGATGCAAAGTCACCGAGAAAGACGCAAAGAAACAAATTACTAAGAGCAGCAAAAACACTGACAGAAACCAATCAAATGTTTTGATTACTCGTTTTCTTTTTTGTACACCTTCAGATGCCAGCAGTGTGAAAGTACTTAAATAAAGCAGCAGTCACAATGAATTTGTAAACATCTCAATAAAGTCTCCCCCCCCCCCCAACCCCCCAAACACACTCACACATACACACACACACACACACACACAAACATACACATGGAATGGGTCTCGACTAGAAAAGCGCTCTTTGACAGTGTTTGACACTTGTGCAGCAAATATTTGGCTGCCATTTTACATTTTGATTAGTTAATGTCTCCTGTCTTTAGTTCATAAAACTTGTTAGGTTTGGTGTGACTAGTTCATGAAACTAGTGATCTGTGATTTGTGTGGTGTCAGAATATTACAGTACAACATCACCCACTATTACTGTGAAATATTGTTTCATTACCACGCCAATGTTGGTTTGTCTAGGCTCATACATGGTGGAGTTAGAGGATGAACCGGAACTACATTTTATCCAGACCTTGATAGCAGACTCAGGCGAGCAGTTCTGGGTTGGGCTTGATTACGTCACTGCTGCCAAAAGTGAGTAGTCGTCTCTAGTCTACATACCGTCGTCGCAGACTAATAGACTACATCTGCTAGGCTAAGTCAAATATCTCCTACACTAGGTCAAATATCTATCTCTACATTCCTTCACTGGGGATGTTTAGACTAGGTCAAATATCTATCTTTATATTCCTTCACTAGACCCTTCTAGACTAGGTCAAATATATTCTTCAGTAGGCCAAATATCTATCTCTACATTCCTTCACTGAACACTTCTAGACTAGGTCAAATATATTCTTCAGTAGGTCAAATATCTATCTCTACATTCCCTCACTGGACACTTTTAGACTAGGTCAAATATCATCTATACAAGGTCAAAAATCAATCTATACATTTCCTCATTAGAGACTTCCAGACCAGGTCAAATATTTATCTATGCATGCCTTCACTGCAGACTTCTTGACTTTTTGTCAAAGAATGGCATCTGTTGGTGAAGACTGTTATCTGTTGTTGAAGTCTGTTATCTGTTGTTGAAGATTTTCACCTGTTGAGGATTGTCATCTGTTGTCGAAGACTGCAATCTGTTGATGAAGACTGTCTCTGTTTTTGAAGACTAATCTGTTGTTGAAGACTATCATCTGTTGTGGAAGACTATCATTTGTTGTGGAAGACTATCATCTGTTGTTGAAGACTATCATCTGTTGTGGAAGACTATCATCTGTTGTGGAAGACTATCATCTGTTGTGGAAGACTATCATTTGCTGTTGAAGACTATCATCTGTTGTCGAAGACTGGCATCTGTTGTGGAAGACTATCATCTGTTGTGGAAGACTATCATTTTTTGTGGAAGACTATGGTCTGTTGTTGAAGACTATCATCTGATGTGGAAGACTATCATCTGTTGTGGAAGACTATCATTTGTTGTGGAAGACTGGCATCTATTGTTGAAGACTATCATCTGTTGTTGAAGACTATCATCTATTGTGGAAGACTATCACCTGTTTTTGAAGACTGTCATCTGCTGAGGAAACTGCTGAAGGCTTCTCACCTGTGGAGAGGTCCCAGAAACTGCGTTCAGCCATTAGATGATACTTATGACAGGTCTATATTGCGGCATTGGCAAGAGCCAGGGTGGGGCTTCAAAACAACGAGGTAGTTCCTTTCAAGATCACTATACCTGTGTGGTATTTCCCTTTATGATAACTATACATGTGTGGTAGTTTAATTTAAGATTACTATACCTGTGTGATATTTTACTGTTTTTGATAATATATCCATGTAGTAGTTTCTTTAAGGATTACCATACCTGTGTGGTAGTTTCCTTTGATTTTCATAGTAAAAAGCAAAAAAGTAAAAGTAAAGGACCCTTTTCCACGCCTTTAGGCGTATATGGCATATAGGGCTAGACCAATATTTTTTATACACCAATCGGCACATTATGGGTGATGAGGTCAGCATCGCGCCGGTCGCCTTTACTTCCCAGGACCGCACCCGGTACTCACTCAAGGCTGGGTCGACCTGGGAGCCAAGGTCATTTTTGAAAAAAGTCCGGCTCCGCCAGGGAGCGAACCCTCGACCTTCCGATCCGCGGCCTGCGTCTAGCCGCTCGGCCACGGCGACTCCCTCTTTTCATACCTGTGTGGTATTTCCCTTTAAGATTATTAAACCTGTGTGGTAGTTCCCTTTAAGATTACTATAACTGTGTGGTATTTCCCTCTATGATAACTATACATGTGAAAGCTCCCTTTAAGATTACTAAACCTGCATGGTAGCTCCCTTTATGATAACAATTTATGTGCGGTATTTCCCTTAAAGATTACTATACCTGTGTATGCCATTTACCTTTAAATCAACTGCCCCTGTGTGCTATTTCCCTTTGAGATAACTATTCCTGTGTGGCATTTCCTTTCAAGATAGCTATTCCTGTGTGGTATTTCCCTTTAAGATAACTATACCTTTGTGGTATTTCCCTTAGAAATTACTATACCTGTGTTTTATTTCCCTTATGATAACTATACCTGTGTGTTAGATCCTTTTAAGATTACTATACATGTGTAGTATTTTCCTTTATGATAACTATATCTCTGTGGTAGTCACCTTTAAGATTACTATACCTGTGTGGAATTTCCCTTATGATAACTATAACTGTGTAGTAGATCTCTTTAAGATTACTATAACTATGTGGTAGTTCCCTTTAAGATTACTATACCTGTGTGGTATTTCCCTTTAAGATAACTATACATGTGTGGTAGTTCCCTTTTAAGATTACTATAACTTTGTGGTAGTTCCCTTTAATATTACTATTTGTGTGTTGTATTTACCTTTATTATTACTATACCTGTGTGTATAGTTTGAGTGTGTATAGTTTGACCGTCTGCAGTTTGTGTGTAATTTGTCTGTGTGTAGTTTGACTGTGTATAACCTTGGTAATCTTGGTAATCTTAACTTCAGCTTCATAGCAAACGGGTCAGCCCATTGTTGCTCCGCCCCTGTGCCAATGAAAAACACACAGAATGTTTATCACAGTCCCTTGTTGAAAGATTGACAGACTGCTGTTTCAGCATATGCATTAGCATACACACGCATTAAAAGCATACGGTAGATATCCGTAGTGCTAACACAAACAGTCTGACATAAAAAATGCAGTTCATCATCGATGGTAGCAGAAGTTACCAACAGAACAGCACTTGCACACGCAATCAATTTTAATCACATAATGGCACCACCAATATCGCGACAACATGCATCGCGCCATTTTCTGAATCTACAAATACACCATCACGTTGGTCACAGTCGAAAAACATTCCAAATGAAATCCGCAGCTCACAGTGTCACGCCATGCACTCATCTCAGAAGCTTGGCGACGAGTTATATCCTTTCAATCTACAAATCGAGCAAAAATGCAACGGCTACCGTCTGTCAGAAAAAAAAAATTGCCACGACTCAAAACAGTGGCCGTGCCTAGCGTCCATTTGTAGTTAGAAAGTGTGTAGTTTGACTGTGTGTAGTTTGACTGTGTGCAGCAGCATTTGAGTGTCTCCACTTTGTGTTGCAGAGTTCCTCTGGCACACCAACAGACATGAACCCACACCCGCCATGTGGCTGCCCACCGAGCCCAACGAGACCGGGTTCTGTGTCCGACTGGCCACCGAAGCACTGACCGGAGCCAATGCTAGAGGCACCACCTATCTGTTAGGCGATCATCCATGCACACATGACTACAAAGTAATCTGTGAGAAAAACGCAGGTACTCGATGGTTTTCTGTCTTGCAACTCTGGATTTTTCCTGTCATTCAAATACGAGCTAATTATTTCTTTCTAATTTCCAATTCCAGCTTTTCATTTTCCTATAATTGCTTGGTCGGCTCAGTCAATGCGAACGCTTCGTAATGCCGGGGTGCCGGGTTCGATCCCAGCTGCGGGCCATGCGCTATGCGTTGGTTTCGACAATGGTATCAGGGGCCAACCGTTACTGGACGTAAATTTACCTAGAGAAACCACACAACAGACAGGGGCTGCTTGGGTTGGTTCTGCAACGTCCTGTAAAGGATACGCAACTAACCTATAATTGCTTGACGAGATAGCTGAATAGTTTTAATAACCTTTGCTGCTCTATGGCAGCCAATCATGGAATGTGAACGAACAAATTAGGAAGAGCTTGAAGACAGCGCAGATATTGTGTCTGTTAAGTTAAATTATTAGACAGTAACTAACAATGTTTTGGAAAAGCTAACAAAGTAGAAAGTTAAATCAAAAAATAATGTTATTTTTAAAAAAATTGTGTTATGTGGCGAGACGAGAGGAAACAGAAAATATGGCGAATGCTGCGCTAGACAAGTTGTTGACGATGATGTGGCGGAGAAACTAATAGCAATTCTTACACGTCCATGCTTGCACCGGAATCTGTCAACTTGTCCATCTATGCTCGCACTTACTCGTCACCGGAATCTGTCAACTTGTCCATCTATGCTCGCACTTACTCGTCACCGGAATCTGTCAACTTGTCCATCTGTGCTCGCACTTACTCGTCACCGGAATCTATCAACTTGTCCATCTGTGCTCGCACTTACTCGTCACCGGAATCTATCAACTTGTCCATCTGTGCTGTGCTCGCACTTACTCGTCACCGGAATCTATCAACTTGTCCATCTGTGCTGTGTCCAAAAAAGCATTAATTTGTACATCTGTGCTCTCGCTGACTCTGTCCGCAGATTTATCAACGTGTCCATCTGTGCTCTCACTGACTCTGTCCTCATTTCTATCACCTTGTCCATCGGTGCTCTCACTGACTCTATCCACATATCTATCAACATATCCATATGTGCTCCCATTGACTTTGTCCAAAGATCTACCAACGTGTCCATCTGTGCTATCACTGACTCTGTCCAGAGATCTACCAACTCGTCCATCTATGCTCTCATTGACCCTGTCCACAGATCTATCAACTTATCCATCTGTGCTGACATTGACTCTTTCCACAGATCTATCAACTTGTCCATCTGTACTCTCACTGACTCTGTCCTCATATCTATAAACTTGTCCATCTGTGCTCACACTGACTCTGTCCACAGATCTACCAACTTGTCCGTCTGTACCATCATTGACTCTGTCCACAGATCTATCAACTCGTCCATCTGTGCTCTCGCCGACCCTGTCCACAGATCTATCAACTTGTCTATCTGTGCTCTCACTGACTCTGTCCACAAATATATCAACCAGTCCATCTGTGCTTCCATTGACCCTGTCCACAGATCTATCAACTTTTCTGTCTGTGCTCCCATTGACCCTGTCCACAGATTTATCAACTTGTCCATCTGTCCTCTCAGTGACTCTGTCCACAGATTTATCAACTTGTCCATCTGTGCTCTCGCTGACTCTGTCCACAGATCTATAAACTTGTCCATCTGTGCTCCCATTGACCCTGTCCACAGATCTATCAACTTGCTCATCTGTAGTCTCATTAACTCTGTTCACAGATCTATCAACTCGTCCATCTGTGCTCTCGCCGACTCTGTCCACAGATCTATCAACTCGTCCATCTGTGCTCTCACCGACTCTGTCCACAGATCTATTAACTTGTCCATCTATGCTCTCACTGACTGTCAAGTGAAACATTAATGTCCCCATCTGTGCTTCCATTGACTCTGTACAGGGATGTATTAACTCATTTATATCTGTATCATCATCGTCATCATCCTTTGTGCGCCGTTAGACGTCACTTATGGCTGGCATTCAATTCCCCCTCTCCGCTCTATTGCATGCAACTTTTTCGATTGATGACATTGAATTCAGCCTAGCATTGTTGACATAGACAAATCTGATCTCATTCTTCGTCCTAAAACTGCGACATGTGTTAGTGTGTGAACACATCAGTGACTGTATGGTGGAGTGACACTTGCACACATCAGTGACTGTATGGTGCAGTGACACTTGCACACATCAGTGACTGTATGGTGCAGTGACACTTGCACACATCAGTGACTGTATGGTGCAGTGACACTTGCACACATCAGTGACTGTATGGTGGAGTGACACTTGCACACATCAGTGACTGTATGGTGGAGTGACACTTGCACACATCAGTGACTGTATGGTGCAGTGACATTTGCACACATCAGTGACTGTATGGTGCAGTGACACTTGCACACATCAGTGACTGTATGGTGCAGTGACATTTGCACGCATCAGTGATTTTCTGGTGACACTTGCAGACAGTGGCAGAGATAAGTTGCTGGGTTACACAAGTTCCATACTTGTCACTCGTACAATATAGAAGTTCACAGAATACCTTCCCTGTACAGAGAGCATAGTGTAGTGTGTAGACAGCAGTTTGTAGTGTGTAGACAGCAGTGGGTAGTGTGTAGACAGCAGTGTGTAGTGTGTAGACAGCAGAGGGTAGTGTGTAGACAGCAGTGTGTAGTGTGCAGACAGCAGTATGTAGTGTGCAGACAGCAGTGTGTAGTGTGCAGACAGCAGTATGTAGTGTGTAGACAGCAGTGGGTAGTGTGTAGACAGCAGTGGGTAGTGTGCAGACAGCAGTGTGTGGTGTGCAGACAGCAGTATGTAGTGTGTAGACAGCAGTGGGTAGTGTGTAGACAGCAGTGTGTGGTGTGCAGACAGCAGTATGTAGTGTGTAGACAGCAGTATGTGGTGTGTAGACAGCAGTATGTGGTGTGTAGACAGCAGTATGTGGTGTGTAGACAGCAGTATGTAGTGTGCAGACAGCAGTATGTAGTGTGCAGACAGCAGTATGGAGTGTGCAGACAGCAGTATGTAGTGTGTAGGCAGCAGTATTTGGTGTGTAGACAGCAGTATGTGGTGTGCAGACAGCAGTATGTAAAGTGCAGACAGCAGTATGTGGTGTGTAGACAGCAGTATGTAGTGTGTAGACAGCAGTGGGTAGTGTGTAGACAGCAGTGGGTAGTGTGCAGACAGCAGTGGGTAGTGTGCAGACAGCAGTGGGTAGTGTGCAGACAGCAGTGGGTAGTGTGCAGACAGCAGTATGTAGTGTGTAGACAGCAGTGGGTAGTGTGCAGACAGCAGTGTGTGGTGTGCAGACAGCAGTATGTAGTGTGTAGACAGCAGTGGGTAGTGTGTAGACAGCAGTGGGTAGTGTGTAGACAGCAGTGTGTAGTGTGCAGACAGCAGTATGTAGTGTGTAGACAGCAGTATGTAGTGTGTAGACAGCAGTGTGTAGTGTATAGACAGCAGTGGGTGGTGTGTAGACAGCAGTGTGTAGTGTGTAGACAGCAGTTTGTCGTGTGTAGACAGCAGTGGGTAGTGTGTAGACAGCAGTGTGTAGTGTGTAGACAGCAGTGGGTAGTGTGTAGACAGCAGTGTGTAGTGTGCAGACAGAAGAATGTAGTGTGCAGACAGCAGTGTGTAGTGTGCAGACAGCAGTATGTAGTGTGTAGACAGCAGTGGGTAGTGTGTAGACAGCAGTGGGTAGTGTGCAGACAGCAGTATGTAGTGTGTAGACAGCAGTGGGTAGTGTGTAGACAGCAGTGTGTGGTGTGCAGACAGCAGTATGTAGTGTGTAGACAGCAGTATGTGGTGTGTAGACAGCAGTATGTGGTGTGTAGACAGCAGTATGTGGTGTGTAGACAGCAGTATGTGGTGTGTAGACAGCAGTATGTAGTGTGCAGACAGCAGTATGTAGTGTGCAGACAGCAGTATGGAGTGTGTAGACAGCAGTATGTGGTGTGTAGACAGCAGTATGTGGTGTGCAGACAGCAATATGTAGTGTGCAGACAGCAGTATGTGGTGTGTAGACAGCAGTATGTAGTGTGTAGACAGCAGTGGGTAGTGTGTAGACAGCAGTGGGTAGTGTGCTGACTGCAGTGGGTAGTGTGCAGACAGCAGTGGGTAGTGTGCAGACAGCAGTGGGTAGTGTGCAGGCAGCAGTATGTAGTGTGTAGACAGCAGTGGGTAGTGTGCAGACAGCAGTGTGTGGTGTGCAGACAGCAGTATGTAGTGTGTAGACAGCAGTGGGTAGTGTGTAGACAGCAGTGGGTAGTGTGTAGACAGCAGTGTGTAGTGTGCAGACAGCAGTATGTAGTGTGTAGACAGCAGTGTGTAGTGTGTAGACAGCAGTGGGTAGTGTGTAGACAGCAGTGTGTAGTGTGTAGACAGCAGTGGGTAGTGTGTAGACAGCAGTGTGTAGTGTGCAGACAGCAGTATGTAGTATGCAGACAGCAGTGTGTAGTGTGCAGACAGCAGTATGTAGTGTGTAGACAGCAGTGGGTAGTGTGTAGACAGCAGTGGGTAGTGTGCAGACAGCGGTGTGTGGTGTGCAAACAGCAGTATGTAGTGTGTAGACAGCAGTGGGTAGTGTGTAGACAGCAGTGTGTGGTGTGCAGACAGCAGTATGTAGTGTGTAGACAGCAGTATGTAGTGTGCAGACAGCAGTATGTAGTGTGTAGACAGCAGTATGTAGTGTACAGACAGCAGTATGTGGTGTGCAGACAGCAGTATGGAGTGTGCAGACAGCAGTATGTAGTGTGTAGACAGCAGTATGTGGTGTGGAGACAGCAGTATGTGGTGTGCAGACAGCAGTATGTAGTGTGTAGACAGCAGTATGTGGTGTGGAGACAGCAGTATGTGGTGTGCAGACAGCAGTATGTAGTGTGCAGACAGCAGTATGTGGTGTGTAGACAGCAGTATGTAGTGTGTAGACAGCAGTATGTAGTGTGTAGACAGCAGTGTGTGGTGTGTAGACAGAAGTTTGTAGTGTGTAGACAGTAGTATGTAGTGTGTAGACAGCAGTTTGTAGTGTGTAGACAGCAGTATGTAGTGTGTAGACAGCAGTATGTGGTGTGTAGACAGCAGTTTGTAGTGTGTAGACAGCAGTGTGTGGTGTGTAGACAGCAGTATGTAGTGTGTAGACAGCAGTATGTAGTGTGTAGACAGCAGTGTGTGGTGTGTAGACAGCAGTTTGTAGTGTGTAGACAGCAGTATGTAGTGTGTAGACAGCAGTTTGTAGTGTGTAGACAGCAGTATGTAGTGTGTAGACAGCAGTATGGGGTGTGTAGACAGCAGTTTGTAGTGTGCAGACAGCAGTGTGTAGTGTGCAGACAGCAGTGTGTAGTGTGTAGACAGCAGTATGTAGTGTGCAGACAGCAGTGTGTAGTGTGCAGACAGCAGTGTGTAGTGTGTAGACAGCAGTATGTAGTGTGCAGACAGCAGTGTGTAGTGTGCAGACAGCAGTATGTAGTGTGTAGACAGCAGTGTGTAGTGTGCAAACAGCAGTGTGTAGTGTGCAAACAGCAGTGTTTAGTATACAGACAGCAGTGTGTAGTGTGCAGACAGCAGTGTGTAGTGTGCAAACAACAGTGTTTAGTATACAGACAGCAGTGTGTAGTGTGCAGACAACAGTATGTAGTGTGTAGACAGCGCTATGTAGTGTGCAAACAGCAGTGTGTAGTGTGCAAACAGCAGTGTTTAGTATACAGACAGCAGTGTGTAGTGTGCAGACAGCAGTGTGTAGTTTGCAAACAGCAGTGTGTAATGTGCAGACAATCGTGTGTATTGTGCAGACAGCAGTGTGTAGACAACAGTGTGTAGTGTGTAGACAGCAGTGGGTAGTGTGTAGACAGCAGTGTGTAGTGTGCAGATAGCAGTGTGTAGTGTGCAGACAGCAGTGTGTAGTGTGCAGACAGCAGTGTGTAGTGTGCAGACAGCAGTGTGTCATGTGTAGACAGCAGTGTAGTGTGCAGACAATAGTGTGTAGTGTGCAGACAGCAGTGTGTAGTGTGCAGGCAGCAGTGTGTAGTGTGCAGACAGCAGTGTGTAGTGTGCAGACAGCAGTGTGTAGTGTGCAGACAGTAGTGTGTAGACAGCAGTGTATAGTGTGCAGACAGCAATGTGTAGTGTGCAGACAATCGTGTGTAGTGTGCAGACAGTAGTGTGTAGTGTGCAGACAGCAGTTTGTAGTGTGCAGACAGCAGTGTGTAGTGTGCAGACAGCAGTGTGTAGTGTGTAGACAGCAGTATGTAGTGTGCAGACAGCAGTGTGTAGTGTGCAGACAGCAGTGTGTAGTGTGTAGACAGCAATATGTAGTGTGCAGACAGCAGTGTGTAGTGTGCAGACAGCAGTATGTAGTGTGTAGACAGCAGTGTGTAGTGTGCAAACAGCAGTGTGTAGTGTGCAAACAGCAGTGTTTAGTATACAGACAGCAGTGTGTAGTGTGCAGACAGCAGTGTGTAGTGTGCAAACAGCAGTGTTTAGTATACAGACAGCAGTGTGTAGTGTGCAGACAACAGTATGTAGTGTGTAGACAGCGCTATGTAGTGTGCAAACAGCAGTGTGTAGTGTGCAAACAGCAGTGTTTAGTATACAGACAGCAGTGTGTAGTGTGCAGACAGCAGTGTGTAGTTTGCAAACAGCAGTGTGTAATGTGCAGACAATCGTGTGTATTGTGCAGACAGCAGTGTGTAGACAACATTGTGTAGTGTGTAGACAGCAGTGGGTAGTGTGTAGACAGCAGTGTGTAGTGTGCAGACAACAGTGTGTAGTGTGCAGACAGCAGTGTGTAGTGTGCAGATAGCAGTGTGTAGTGTGCAGACAGCAGTGTGTATTGTGCAGAAAGCAGTGTGTAGTGTGCAGACAGCAGTGTGTACTGTGTAGACAGCAGTGTGTAGTGTGCAGACAGCAGTGTGTAGTGTGTAGACAACAGTGTGTAGTGTGTAGACAGCAGTGTGTAGTGTGCAGACAGCAGTGTGTAGTGTGCAGACAACAGTGTGTAGTGTGCAGACAGCAGTGTGTAGTGTGCAGACAGCAGTGTGTAGTGTGCAGACAGCAG
This sequence comes from Candidula unifasciata, assembly GCA_905116865.2. NCBI lineage: Eukaryota > Metazoa > Mollusca > Gastropoda > Stylommatophora > Geomitridae > Candidula > Candidula unifasciata. The sequence goes on from CAJHNH020001171.1 coordinate 12,760, forward strand.
TGTGTAGTGTGTAGACAGCAGTGTGTAGTGTGCAGACAGCAGTGTGTAGTGTGTAGACAACAGTGTGTAGTGTGTAGACATCAGTGTGTAGTGTGCAGACAGCAGTGTGTAGTGTGCAGATAGCAGTGTGTAGTGTGCAGACAGCAGTGTGTAGTGTGCAGACAGCAGTGTGTAGTGTGCAGACAGCAGTGTGTCATGTGTAGACAGCAGTGTAGTGTGCAGACAATAGTGTGTAGTGTGCAGACAGCAGTGTGTAGTGTGCAGGCAGCAGTGTGTAGTGTGCAGACAGCAGTGTGTAGTGTGCAGACAGCAGTGTGTAGTGTGCAGACAGTAGTGTGTAGACAGCAGTGTGTAGTGTGCAGACAGCAATGTGTAGTGTGCAGACAATCGTGTGTAGTGTGCAGACAGTAGTGTGTAGTGTGCAGACAGCAGTGTGTAGTGTGCAGACAGCAGTGTGTAGTGTGCAGACAGCAGTATGTAGTGTGTAGACAGCAGTATGTGGTGTGTATACAGCAGTATGTAGTGTGCAGACAGCAGTATGTAGTGTGCAGACAGCAGTATGGAGTGTGCAGACAGCAGTATGTAGTGTGTAGACAGCAGTATGTGGTGTGTAGACAGCAGTATGTGGTGTGCAGACAGCAGTATGTAGTGTGCAGACAGCAGTATGTGGTGTGTAGACAGCAGTACGTAGTGTGTAGATAGCAGTGGGTAGTGTGTAGACATGAGTGGGTAGTGTGCAGACAGCAGTGGGTAGTGTGCAGACAGCAGTGGGTAGTGTGCAGACAGCAGTGGGTAGTGTGCAGACAGCAGTATGTAGTGTGTAGACAGCAGTGGGTAGTGTGCAGACAGCAGTGTGTGGTGTGCAGACAGCAGTATGTAGTGTGTAGACAGCAGTGGGTAGTGTGTAGACAGCAGTGGGTAGTGTGTAGACAGCAGTGTGTAGTGTGCAGACAGCAGTATGTAGTGTGTAGACAGCAGTGTGTAGTGTGTAGACAGCAGTGGGTAGTGTGTAGACAGCAGTGGGTAGTGTGTAGACAGCAGTGTGTAGTGTGTAGACAGCAGTATGTGGTTTCTAGACAGCAGTTTGTAGTGTGTAGACAGCAGTATGTAGTGTGCAGACAGCAGTGTGTAGTGTGTAGACAGCAGTATGTAGTGTGTAGACAGCAGTTTGTAGTGTGTAGACAGCAGTGTGTGGTGTGTAGACAGCAGTATGCAGTGTGTAGACAGCAGTATGTAGTGTGTAGACAGCAGTGTGTGGTGTGTAGACAGCAGTTTGTAGTGTGTAGACAGTAGTATGTAGTGTGTAGACAGCAGTTTGTAGTGTGTAGACAGCAGTATGTAGTGTGTAGACAGCAGTATGTGGTGTGTAGACAGCAGTTTGTAGTGTGTAGACAGCAGTGTGTGGTGTGTAGACAGCAGTATGTAGTGTGTAGACAGCAGTATGTAGTGTGTAGACAGCAGAGTGTGGTGTGTAGACAGCAGTTTGTAGTGTGTAGACAGCAGTATGTAGTGTGTAGACAGCAGTTTGTAGTGTGTAGACAGCAGTATGTAGTGTGTAGACAGCAGTATGGGGTGTGTAGACAGCAGTTTGTAGTGTGTAGACAGCAGTGTGTAGTGTGCAGACAGCAGTGTGTAGTGTGTAGACAGCAGTATGTAGTGTGTAGACAGCAGTGTGTCGTGTGCAGACAGCAGTGTGTAGTGTGTAGACAGCAGTATGTAGTGTGTAGACAGCAGTGTGTAGTGTGCAGACAGCAGTATGTAGTGTGTAGACAGCAGTGTGTAGTGTGTAGACAGCAGTGTGTAGTGTGCAAACAGCAGTGTTTAGTATACAGACAGCAGTGTGTAGTGTGCAGACAGCAGTGTGTAGTGTGCAAACAGCAGTGTTTAGTATACAGACAGCAGTGTGTAGTGTGCAGACAACAGTATGTAGTGTGTAGACAGCGCTATGTAGTGTGCAAACAGCAGTGTGTAGTGTGCAAACAGCAGTGTTTAGTATACAGACAGCAGTGTGTAGTGTGCAGACAGCAGTGTGTAGTGTGCAAACAGCAGTGTTTAGTATACAGACAGCAGTGTGTAGTGTGCAGACAACAGTATGTAGTGTGTAGACAGCGCTATGTAGTGTGCAAACAGCAGTGTGTAGTGTGCAAACAGCAGTGTTTAGTATACAGACAGCAGTGTGTAGTGTGCAGACAGCAGTGTGTAGTTTGCAAACAGCAGTGTGTAATGTGCAGACAATCGTGTGTATTGTGCAGACAGCAGTGTGTAGACAACAGTGTGTAGTGTGTAGACAGCAGTGGGTAGTGTGTAGACAGCAGTGTGTAGTGTGCAGACAACAGTGTGTAGTGTGCAGACAGCAGTGTGTAGTGTGCAGATAGCAGTGTGTAGTGTGCAGACAGCAGTGTGTATTGTGCAGAAAGCAGTGTGTAGTGTGCAGACAGCAGTGTGTAGTGTGTAGACAGCAGTGTGTAGTGTGCAGACAGCAGTGTGTAGTGTGTAGACAACAGTGTGTAGTGTGTAGACAGCAGTGTGTAGTGTGCAGACAGCAGTGTGTAGTGTGCAGACAACAGTGTGTAGTGTGCAGACAGCAGTGTGTAGTGTGCAGACAGCAGTGTGTAGTGTGCAGACAGCAGTGTGTAGTGTGTAGACAGCAGTGTGTAGTGTGCAGACAGCAGTGTGTAGTGTGTAGACAACAGTGTGTAGTGTGTAGACATCAGTGTGTAGTGTGCAGACAGCAGTGTGTAGTGTGCAGATAGCAGTGTGTAGTGTGCAGACAGCAGTGTGTAGTGTGCAGACAGCAGTGTGTAGTGTGCAGACAGCAGTGTGTCATGTGTAGACAGCAGTGTAGTGTGCAGACAATAGTGTGTAGTGTGCAGACAGCAGTGTGTAGTGTGCAGACAGCAGTGTGTAGTGTGCAGACAGCAGTGTGTAGTGTGCAGACAGCAGTGTGTAGTGTGCAGACAGTAGTGTGTAGACAGCAGTGTGTAGTGTGCAGACAGCAATGTGTAGTGTGCAGACAATCGTGTGTAGTGTGGAGACAGCAGTGTGTAGTGTGCAGACAGCAGTTTGTAGTGTGTAGACAGCAGTGTTTAGTGTGCAGACAGCAGTGTGGAGTGTGTAGACAGCAGTGTGTAGTGTGTAGACAGCAGTGTGTAGTGTGTAGACAGCAGTGTTTAGTGTGCAGACAATCGTGTGTAGTGTGCAGACAGCAAAGTGTAGTGTGCAGACAACAGTTTGTAGTGTGTAGACAGCAGTGTGTAGTGTGCAGACAATCGTGTGTAGTGTGCATACAGCAGTGTGTAGTGTGCATACAACAGTGTGTATAGACAACAACGTGTAGTGTGTGCAGACGTCAATAGGCAGTGTGGAAGATGTAAAAATCTTACATAGCCTAATCTTTCTTAATGCGGAAAGTGTTGCTATATGATTGTTTTCTCACAGACATGTGTGCTAACTGTATGATTGTTTTCTCACAGACATGTGTGCTAACTGTATGATTGTTTTCTCACAGACATGTGTGCTAACTGTATGATTGTTTTCTCACAGGCATGTGTGCTAACTGTATGATTGTTTTCTCACAGGCATGTGTGCTAACTGTATGATTGTTTTCTCACAGTCATGTGTGCTAACTGTATGATTGTTTTCTCACAGACATGTATGCTAACTGTATGATTGTTTTCTCACAGACATGTGTGCTAACTGTATGATTGTTTTCTCACAGACATGTGTGCTAACTGTATGATTGTTTTCTCACAGGCATGTGTGGTAACTGTATGATTGTTTTCTCACAGACATGTGTGCTAACTGTATGATTGTTTTCTCACAGACATGTGTGCTAACTATATGATCTTTTTCTCACAGACATGTGTGGTAACTGTATGATTGTTTTCTCACAGGCATGTGTGGTAACTGTATGATTGTTTTCTCACAGACATGTGTGGTAACTATATGATTGTTTTCTCACAGGCATGTGTGCTAACTATATGATTGTTTTCTCACAGGCATGTGTGGTAACTGTATGATTGTTTTCTCACAGACATGTGTGGTAACTGTATGATTGTTTTCTCACAGACATGTGTGGTAACTATATGATTGTTTTCTCACAGACATGTGTGCTAACTATATGATTTTTTCTCACAGACATGTGTGCTAACTATATGATTGTTTTCTCACAGGCATGTGTGGTAACTGTATGATTGTTTTCTCACAGACATGTGTGCTAACTGTATGATTGTTTTCTCACAGACATGTGTGCTAACTATATGATTGTTTTCTCACAGATATGTGTGCTAACTGTATGATTGTTTTCTCACAGACATGTGTGGTAACTGTATGATTGTTTTCTCACAGGCATGTGTGGTAACTGTATGATTGTTTTCTCACAGACATGTGTGGTAACTATATGATTGTTTTCTCACAGACATGTGTGGTAACTATATGATTGTTTTCTCACAGGCATGTGTGCTAACTATATGATTGTTTTCTCACAGGCATGTGTGGTAACTGTATGATTGTTTTCTCACAGACATGTGTGGTAACTGTATGATTGTTTTCTCACAGACATGTGTGCTAACTGTGTGATAGTTTTCTCACATACATGTGTGGTAACTGTATGACAGTTTTCTCACAGACATGTGTGGTAACTGTAAGATTGTTTTTTCACAGACGTGTGTTCTAACTATATGATTGTTTTCTCACAGACGTGTGCGGTAATTATATGATTGTTCTCTCACATAAATTCGTTGTAACTATATGATTGTTTTCTCACAGACATGTGTGCTAACTATTTGATTGTTTTCTCACAGACATGTGTGGTAACTATATGATTGTTTTCTCACAGACATGTGTGGTAACTGTATGATTGTTTTCTCACATACATTTGTTGTAACTATATGATTGTTTTCTCACAGACATGTGTGCTAACTGTATGATTGTTTTCTCACATACATTTGTTGTAACTATATGATTGTTTTCTCACAGACATGTGTGCTAACTGTATGATTGTTTTCTCACAGACATGTGTGCTAACTATATGATTGTTTTCTCACAGACATGTGTGCTAACTGTATGATTGTTTTCTCACAGACATGTTTGCTAACTGTATGATTGTTTTCTCACAGACATGTGTGCTAACTGTATGATTGTTTTCTCACAGACATGTGTGCTAACTATATGATTGTTTTCTCACAGATATGTGTGCTAACTGTATGATTGTTTTCTCACAGACATGTGTGCTAACTATATGATTGTTTTCTCACAGATATGTGTGGTAACTATATGATTGTTTTCTCACAGACATGTGTGCTAACTGTATGATTGTTTTCTCACAGACATGTGTGCTAACTGTATGATTGTTTTCTCACAGACATGTGTGGTAACTATATGATTGTTTTCTCACAGACATGTGTGGTAACTATATGATTGTTTTCTCACAGACATGTGTGGTAACTATATGATTGTTTTCTCACAGACATGTGTGGTAACTATATGATTGTTTTCTCACAGACATGTGTGCTAACTATATGATTGTTTTCTCACAGACATGTGTGCTAACTGTATGATTGTTTTCTCACAGACATGTGTGGTAACTGTATGATTGTTTTCTCACAGACGTGTGTGCTAACTATATGATTGTTATCCTATAGATATGTGTTTTAACTTTGTGATTGTTTTGTCTCAGATATGCTGAAAGCCATCAACTACAGGTACACGATAGTTCCGGCCACCAACCGGTGTCGCATGACGCCATACATCGCCAGGTCGAGGCTGAGTTGTGCCAGAAACTGTTCCAAGAACCAAGCCTGCACCGGTTTTGAGTTCAACATGGGAACCCGAGTGTGCACGCGCTACAAGTTCTCCACAAGTTGTCCCACGTCATTAAGTTCCCATGTGTCCATGTATGTTATGTTGTACCCCAGATGTTGACGTGTTGTCTCACCTATGTTCTAGATATGTTGTACCCCAGATGTTGACGTGTTCTCTCACCTATGTTCTAGATTTGGTTTACCCAATATGTTGACGTGTTGTCTCACCTATGCTCTAGACACGTTGTACCCCAGATGTTGACGTGTTGTCTCACCTATGCTCTAGATATGTTGTACCCCAGATGTTGACGTGTTGTCTCACCTATGTTCTAGATATGTTGTACCCCAGATGTTGACGTGTTGTCTCACCTGTGTTCTAGATATGTTGTACCCCAGATGTTGACATGTTGTCTCACCTGTGTTCTAGATATGTTGTACCCCACATGTTGATGTGTTGTCTCACCTGTGTTCTAGATATGTTGTACTCCAGATGTTGACGTGTTCTTTCACTTATATTCTAGACATGTTGTACCCTACCGAGGTGGTATCATGTTCTCTCTCGTATGTCCAGGTAATGTTGTATCATATAAAAAACAGCCATATTTATGGATGTTGTATGTTTAATCGATTTCACACGTCTATCTTCATAGTCTGTATGTGCTCTCGGTGACAGTGAGTAGGTACGAGAAGCTGGAAATGATCTGGGCTCGATACAGTTGTTATAATCTCTAAAGAGGTCACCGAGCATGCGGGTGTGTCTGGAGAAAATCAGCAAGCTGATATGTTTGCTGGCAGAGCTGCTCTGGAAAAGGGAGGTGCAGTGAATCAGAGGATATAATGAATGGTCTGAGAGAGGCAAGTGGATTATATAATGGATCATGTAATGAATATTTGGAAGGACAATCTCGAACAGAGGCTACAGCAAACGTCAACAGGTGTGAAGGTATAAAACAGGGCGTGTCAGGAGTACACACACACAAAAGGTGTAAACAAACACAGAACAGGTTCCGCTAGTGGCTGGCTGCACGCTAGAAAAAAAAGGGGGGAGGGGTGGGTAAATGAGGAGGGAATCGAACACTTACAGACTGAGTTGTTTGATCTGTAGTGAGAAGATTGTCTCGACTAGCTAATTAATTTTCATACCTCATATTTAATTAGCTATCGTTCTTCCTTGTAACTAATTTAGCTCTAAAGGCAGTAATCGCACTTAAATCGGTTGGTCCTGTGACATCAGTATCGTGTTTTAATTTCCCAACTATAAAAGAAATAAACAAGAAAGAGATTTCCTCCCAAAAAACATTACCCAATTTTCAAGACATAGGCCTAAACGCCAACCACAATTTACAGCGCGCACAATTTTCACAGGGAAATTCTTTAGCTCTTATCAGACAAGGTTACGTTTGCCACCGCACTGCAAAGAAGTCACTGGTGCGTGTGATG
>CAJHNH020001171.1:25000-112500 GCA_905116865.2 Candidula unifasciata
ATGTAAGTAAAGTAGTGGGACAGCATGCTGGAGTCAGATCATCCATATTATGCTAAACCCACTGGATGGCAGAGCTGGTCAATAGTATACTGAGGCCCTGTTTTTGGCCACCATAATATGTGGCCGTTATTCGGAGGATAACCTAGATTTCTAGATATTCACATAAGCACTCCATCCCATTTTCAGCAGCCAGTGCAGAATTACGGTGCAGATGGTACCAGCAACAGTCTGTATCTATGTCTATCTCACTTTTTCCCTGAGGTATAAAATGTGCATGTTGCTGCCATCTGTACGTGTCTGGTCTGTTATTCCTGTGTTGTGCTGTACCAGAATGCCATGACACCTAGCTGCATCCAGCTTTCACAATTTTTGTTTCACCAGTGGTAAACAGTAGATCCACTTCATGTCTTGCTTATATGTTTACTTGTTCTCAACATCACAGTAGTAATACTTTGTATGTGTATGTTATGTTTTGTTTGGTTACATTGTGGTAATTGTAACATATACAGTTTCAACATCACAGTAGTAATACTTTGTATGTGTGTGTATGTTTTGTTTGGTTACATTGTGGTAATTGGGACATAGACAGTTTCAACATCACAGTAGTAATACTTTGTATGTGTGTGTATGTTTTGTTTGGTTACATTGTGGTAATTGTAACATAGACAGTTTCAACATCACAGTAGTAATACTTTGTATGTGTGTGTATGTTTTGTTTGGTTACATTGTGGTAATTGTAACATAGACAGTTTCAACATCACAGTAGTAATACTTTGTATGTGTGTGTATGTTATGTTTTGTTTGGTTACATTGTGGTTATTGTAACATAGACAGTTTCAACATCACAGTAGTAATACTTTGCATGTGTGTGTATGTTATGTTTTGTTTGGTTACATTGTGGTAATTGTAACATAGACAGTTTCAACATCACAGTAGTAATACTTTGCATGTGTGTGTATGTTTTGTTTGGTTACATTGTGGTAATTGTAACATAGACAGTTTCAACATCACAGTAGTAATACTTTGTATGTGTGTGTATGTTTTGTTTGGTTACATTGTGGTAATTGTAACATAGACAGTTTCAACATCACAGTAGTAATACTTTGTATGTGTGTGTATGTTTTGTTTGGTTACATTGTGGTAATTGTAACATAGACAGTTTCAACATCACAGTAGTAATACTTTGTGTGTGTGTGTATGTTTTGTTTGGTTACATTGTGGTAATTGTAACATAGACAGTTTCAACATCACAGTAGTAATACTTTGTGTGTGTGTTATGTTTTGTTTGGTTACATTGTGGTAATTGTAACATAGACAGTTTCAACATCACAGTAGTAATACTTTGTGTGTGTGTGTGTATGTTTTGTTTGGTTACATTGTGGTAATTGTAACATAGACAGTTTCAACATCACAGTAGTAATACTTTGTATGTGTGTGTATGTTATGTTTGGTTACATTGTGGTAATTGTAACATAGACAGTTTCAACATCACAGTAGTAATACTTTGTATGTGTGTGTATGTTATGTTTTGTTTGGTTACATTGTGGTAATTGTAACATAGACAGTCTCAACATCACAGTAGTAATACTTTGTATGTGTGTGTATGTTTTGTTTGGTTACATTGTGGTAATTGTAACATAGACAGTTTCAACATCACAGTAGTAATACTTTGTATGTTATGTTTTGTTTGGTTACATTGTGGTAATTGTAACATAGACTATGTTTATGTTTTCAGAAATTGGCATTGGTCTGGCAGGATTTGGGATAGTGTTCCTGTTCCTTGGCATGGTGCTGTTGTTTGATAAAGGGCTTCTAGCAATTGGCAATGTGAGTTTGTGTCAGACTGATGTTGTCTAGACAGTTGGCAGTGTTATTTCACAACAATACTTATTACTGCTGTTGCTGCTCCTACTACAACTGTTTCTCTAATGACTACATTGTGTAGTAGTGCATATTTATGCCTGCTTGATAATATCAATAGGAATGTTGTTTACCTGTTTGTATCATTTGCACTGCCCATGTCAGAATTGCTTACATGTATAGAGATAATACAGTCAGTGATTAAGCGGCAACACGTTCTACTATTATTCTTTCTGAAGTATATGTTGAGTCCCACCAAGACATCTTCATTGGTTGTACAATGATAGTGTGTGTGCGTGCATGTGTGTGTGTGCCTGCATGTGTGCGACGCATGGATGTATGTCTATGTGTGTGAGAAAGAGAGAGAGGGTATACTAGATTTAACAGTATTGTTTTAGAGTAGCAGATGGCAGACAGTGACTCTGTAGATTTGTATACTATATGTTGTCTTTCGTTTCAGATACTCTTTGTCAGTGGGCTGGCATTCGTCATTGGTCTGGAGAGAACCTATCGATTCTTCTTCCAGCGGCATAAGTTGAAGGCCACAGGGTTCTTTGTTGGAGGCATGCTCATTGTCTTGATTGGCTGGCCAGTGGTGGGCATGTTGGTGGAGCTGTATGGGTTCATCTTGTTGTTTAGGTGAGTGGTGGCAGATGTTAGTAAAATTGTTGGAGTTGCTCATGTTATGTTGGTGAGTGGTGGCAGATGTTAGTAGAATTGTTGGAGTTGCTCATGTTATGTTGGTGAGTGGTGGCAGATGTTAGTAGAATTGATGGAGTTGCTCATGTTATGTTGGTGAGTGGTGGCAGATCTTAGTAGAATTGTTGGAGTTGCTCATGTTATGTTGATGAGTGGTGGCAGATCTTAGTAGAATTGTTTGAGTTGCTCATGTTATGGTGAGTGGTGGCAGATCTTAGTAGAATTGTTGGAGTTGCTCATGTTATGTGGGTGAGTTGTGGCAGATGTTAGTAGAATTGTTGGAGTTGCTCATATTATGTTGGTGAGTTGTGGCAGATGATAGTAGAATTGTTGGAGTTGCTCATATTATGTTGGTGAGTTGGGGCAGATGTTAGTATAATTGTTGGAGTTGGTAATATTATGTTGGTGAGTTGGGGCAGATGTTAGTATAATTGTTGGGGTTCCTTATGTTATGTGGGTGAGTTGTGGCAGATGTTAGTGGAATTGTGGAAGTTTCTAATTTTATGTGGGAAAGCTCTGATGAATGTAACTGGAGCTATATGGGCTAATGTAGGTATGTTGTGGAGAGGCTAGTAGTGGAGTCTGCCTCACCAGGCAGATAACATATTTATGTCTGTGTTTGATCGTCCTGACAGCGGTTTCTTCCCCGTTGCTGTCAACTTCATGAGACGAGTGCCTGTCTTAGGGACAATTCTCAACCTGCCTGGCATCAAATCTGTAAGTGCACATGTTGTTGTTGCTGTTGTTAATCACAACTAGAGTTGCTGATTTCATTTTCTAAATGTTAACCATTAGACAGTTTGAAAGTTTTCTGAATGCAGACTTCAGGAATAGAATTAGAATTGAAGGCGTCAGTTGGGATGATAATGATCATTTTTAGGATGTATGATGCCCCTATGCAGTCATTTATTTCACTCCTTTTCCTCTTCAGCAAAATTTCAACATAACTATTCATTTACAAACTACCAATAATCCTCAGCAAAATTTCAACATAACTATTCATTTACAAACTACCAATAATCCTCAGCAAAATTTCAACATAACTATTCATTTACAAACTACTAATAATCAGTTGGTGAATTATTTATTTATTTCAGTTTAAAACTGTACTCAGGTATTTAAACTGAGTTGAATACACAGCAGATCAAACAAATGTCTAGTTCTCAATGCTAATGGAACAGCAATGTGCAATGGAATATGAAATGTTCGTAACAATAAAAGCAATAGATATACTGACATTTTATGAATGTCTAGTTATATTGTATATTTGGTCTCTTAGAATGTTGCTGCAGAGATGATTTCTGGATTTTATCCCACATGGCTGATTGTCTCTCTACACAGTGTTGTGCTGCCTGCTGGAAATGTCACACAAAACAAAAACTCAGTAACTTCAGCAGTGATCCCCGTGAAGCTAGACAGAAATGTCACACAAAACACAAACAGTAACTTCAGCAGTGATCCCTGTGAAGCTAGACAGAAATGTCACACAAAACAAAAACTCAGTAACTTCAGCAGTGATCCCCGTGAAGCTAGACAGAAATTTCTCACAAAACACAAACTGAGTAACTCCAGCAGTGATCTCCATGAAGCTAGACAGAAATGTCACACAAAACACAAACTCAGTAACTTCAGCAGTGATCCCCGTGAAGCTAGACAGAAATGTCACACAAAACACAAACAGTAACTTCAGCAGTGATCCCCGTGAAGCTAGACAGAAATGTCACACAAAACACAAACAACTTCAGCAGTAATCCCTGTGAAGCTAGACAGAAATGGGAACAAGCTGGTGTAGTCTGACAAATGTGGCTAACAGCTCGACCACTTGCCTGGGAAATGACCAGGGCTGTGTTTCACAAGCTGAAAAATTCTAACAAACAAACAACTGGACTGGATAGCTGGACATGGTGGTCATCAGTTGCTGTGTGCATCATGCTTCAGATACTGGCCATGGCTGACCATCATTTGAAAGGTACATAAGGTGGTTTCAGGTCTGCATATGAAAATATGTACAGGTGAGAAGTTGAACAGTAATGTAGGTCAACTGTCAGACAGTGGTGTTAGTCAACTGTCAGACAGTGGTGTTAGTCAACTGTCAGACAGTGGTGTTAGTCAACTGTCAGACAGTAGTGTTGGTCAACTGTCAGACAATGGTGTTGGTCAACTGTCAGACAGTGGTGTTAGTCAACTGTCAGACTGTGGTGTTAGTCAACTGTCAGACACTGATGTTAGTCAACTGTCAGACAGTGGTGTTAGTCAACTGTCAGACAGTGGTGTTAGTCAACTGTCAGACAGTGGTGTTAGTCAACTGTCAGACAGTATTGATGGTCAACTGTCAGACAGTGGTGTTGGTCAACTGTCAGACAGTGGTGTTGGTCAACTGTCAGACAGTGGTGTTAGTCAACTGTCAGACAGTGATGTTAGTCAACTGTCAGACAGTGATGTTAGTCAGCTGTCAGACAGTGGTGTTGGTCAACTGTCAGACAGTGGTGTTAGTCAACTGTCAGACAGTGATGTTAGTCAACTGTCAGACAGTATTGATGGTCAACTGTCAGACAGTGGTGTTAGTCAACTGTCAGACAGTGGTGTTAGTCAACTGTCAGACAGTGGTGATGGTCAACTGTCAGACAGTGATGTTATTCAACTGTCAGACAGTGGTGATGGTCAACTGTCAGACAGTGGTGTTGGTCAACTGTCAGACAGTGATGTTAGTTAACTGTCAGACAGTGGTGTTAGTCAACTAACATTTATTCATTTATTTTCATTTATTCATATATTCATTCATCTATTCATTTGTCACTTGAGAAATAAAAAAGCTGGTCACCTGCCTGAGAAACTCAACACCTAGTAGATGTGAAAAGCTGTAGACTATGAGATGGCCTATAGTTGATGATCTCTGACTTGTGTTACAGGTGGCAGACAGGTTCAGTGACTCCAGCTCTCTGGTGTGAGGTAGCTACTTGATGGCCTCGCTGTCATTTTTATCTTAATGCTTGAGGGTTGTCATGGAGACGACTGCATGTCCCAGGGTGGCAGGTACACATAGCTTGCAGTCAGGATCCTGTAGACCAAGGTTCCAATCTCCTGTCTATGTCCGTTGGTTTCTCTTCTTGTTGTTGTGTGTGGTGGTGGTGGCACTTTTACCTCAGTCAGCAGCTCTGTAACTACATGTTACTTACTTTAAAAAAAATATTTATGTTTTTTATATTTTTTTAAATAAATATTCTTGTGGGAGCTAAGGCACTTGTAGGCATCTGAAGTTATACTGCATTTCTCATTTTGACTTAGGAACAAAACTGACCCATGAAGAGTCAGCAAAGACCAACATGACTGATATCACATTTTCTCATTTTGACTTAGGAACAAAACTGACCCGTGAAGAGTTAGCAAAGACCAACGTGACTGATATCACATGACTGGTAGATCATGTTTGTCCTTAACCCCCCCCCCCCTCCCCCCGCCCGAAAAGACTAAATCTAGTAATTTTTTGTTGTGATACAGTCCTGTGAGTTGTGGGTTATGATACAGTCCTATATTGGCACATCTGCACTGACCTGTTCTCAAAAAGCATAGTTCAGTTCCATTCTTCTACTTGTTATGTTTGTGCCTGCACAGTGTTTGATGGGCCATGTTAGGAATATAGTAACTGAAAATGGCATTTTTAAAGCCAAGTTGGTGTCAGATTCTCCCATAAGCCCCAGTGATATAGATAATGGCGTCACGACCTAAGTCACATGATGCATATTGTTTTTCAGGCCCTGAGGAAAGTTGGCACATTGGGACGCGATATCTGCCCCATTTTGTCAAACACATCTGATTTCAGCTAACCCTTAATTAATCACCTTTTTACATCATGCTTGCTTGGAGGTTGTAGGGCTCTTCTCTCCCCCCCCCCTCCCCCCATGGGACCTCAAAACCCACAAAGAAATGTCTAAATGGTTACTTAACTCTTTGAGGAACGCATCATACGTTCATAGGTTCCTACCTAGAAGCCCTATGAATGCATGATGCGCCGATTTTATTACTTTCTTTACTACCCCTTGGGCATGTGATGCTAAACCCCCTGGGACTCAAAGAGTTAAACTTCAAGATAGTATCATTTAACTAATCTTTAGATTACTTTAACAGTTTATGTATAAGAATAAAAGATTATTGAGACTAACAAAAGATTATTTTATCCCACCATCACGGTTAGTAATATATCAACATGAGGAAAAGGTCATTTATGAGAATATACAAGGATTAATTGAGACTGGAGGGTAACCTGTGACTAAAGGATTACTTTGGAGTAAAGGATTAATACTGGATGCCCTATACATGAGACAGTGACACATGACAGTTGTTGGTCTAAGATAAGATGACAAGACAGATGACAGTGAATGTGTCACACCCCTGCAAGTGTGTAAGAAGTCACAGACAATTTTATTGTATTCTGTGTTTGATGGTGCTGGCTGCTTGTGGTGTCATTTTCTAGTTTTAATTCATTTCTGCTTTGTTTTTTTTTACATTTTTTAAAATCCATTTTATTTACACTAAATATACATTTTGACACACATGTGAAATGTGACATTGTTTCATATGAGCTTGGTAGCAAGCACACATGTGAAGAACATGACAGATTTCAAGATGTTTATTTTGTGCTGTTATAGCAAATTCTTATCATTGGTACCAAATGCCTTAGAACCAAATCTCCTGACTCTGTGTACTCAGAAGTGCAGGAGTTTCCGCTAGTGTACTCTCCAATGAAGCAAAGATGCCTGTGCTGGTCGAGGCATGTCCCCCACATGGATGAAGCCTGTCCCCCACATGGATGAGGCATGTCCCCCACATGGATGAGGCATGTCTCCCACATGGATGAGGCCTGTCTCCCACATGGATGAGGCATGTCCCCCACATGGATGAGGCATGTCTCCCACATGGATGAGGCATGTCTCCCACATGGATGAGGCATGTCTCCCACATGGATGAGGCATGTCCCCCACATGGATGAGGCATGTCCCCCACATGGATGAGGCATGTCTCCCACATGGATGAGGCATGTCCCCCACATGGATGAGGCATGTCTCCCACATGGATGAGGCATGTCCCCCACATGGATGAGGCATGTCCCCCACATGGATGAGGCATGTCCCCCACATGGATGAGGCATGTCCCCACATGGATGAGGCATGTCTTCCACATGGATGAGGCATGTCCCCCACATGGATGAGGCATGTCACCCACATGGATGAGGCATGTCTCCCACATGGATGAGGCATGTCTCCCACATGGATGAGGCATGTCTCCCACATGGATGAGGCATGTCCCCCACTTGGATGAGGCATGTCCCCCACATGGATGAGGGTCTCATTCCAAAGGATCTCCTGGTATGGTTGAAGTTGAAACGGGGAAAAGATCTGCAGGAAAGCCAAAGCTGCGCTATATGGACATTTGCAAACATGACCTGAAAGATATCAACACTGACAGGGATACCCGAGAGAGATAAGCTGCAGACCAACTTCTGTGGAGGCAGACAGTGAAAGAAAGATGGACTGTTAAAAAGATGGACTGTTAAACTTTTTAAGAGGCCTAGTGCAGCAGCAATCTTTAGAGAGGAGACATCTGAGAGAAAGCCAGCCTCAGAGTGATAGCATATCAACGTTTTTATGTGGACTGTGTAGCAGAGACTACCGCTCCCACACACGCCTTTACAGTTATGGTAGAAGCACAACTGCATGGTCCCCTAGGGCCTAACGGTTGTCAACATTGAACATTGAAGTATCAAATCATCATCTCTGAGCTAAGCTTCTATTGGTGGTTGTATAATCTCAGTTGTTGAAGATGACGGTTGTCAACATTGCACATTGAAGTATCAAATCATCATCTCTGAGCTAAGCTCATGGTGGTTGTATAGTCTCAGTTGTAGAAGATGATGATTGCTGATATTGCACATTGAAGTATCAAATCATCCTCGGTGAGCTAAGCTTTAATTGGTGGTTGTATAGTCTCAGTTGTAGAAGCTGACGGTTGCCTACATTGCACATTGAAGTACGAAATCATCATCTCTGAGCTAAGCTTTTATTGGTGGTTGTTAAATCTCAGTTGTAGAAGCTGAAAGTATCTTGTATATTAGCTTGTCTTCTATTGACAGTTCTGTTTGTGTTAGCTTGTGTCATATTTGTGAATGTTTGTGCTGATTTCTCATAGTTTTTACTGAATTTTCTCACACTTGTAGTTCTTATGTTGAAATCTTAAAACTGTGGTTGTGATCAAGTTAAAGTACTGGTTGCTTCAGCTGATGGCTGACACAGTACACATAATTGTCTTCAACAACAGAATCCTCACAGTAGGTGTGTGTTGCTGGTCCTAGAAGTCTGTAGATAAGCAAGCACCCAGTTAATGATGTGGACATTGTCTGCCACTTACTCGCTGAACATTTCCTCCTCTCTGTGTTCTGCTTGATGGACCTGGCTGTGTCATATCTTCTTCAGCATTACGAGCTCTTGAAATTTGTCTGCCTCCATTCATTGTTGCAGCCTTCGTCTGCCTCCATTCATTGCTGCAGTCATTGTCTGCCTCCATTCATTGCTGCAGCCATCGTCTGCTTCCATTCATTGTTGCAGCCTTCGTCTGCCTCCATTCATTGCTGCAGCCATCGTCTGCCTCCATTCATTGCCACAGCCATTGTCTGCCTCCATTCATTGCCACAGCCATTGTCTGCCTCCATTCATTGCCACAGCCATCGTCTGCCTCCATTCATTGCCACAGCCATTGTCTGCCTCCATTCATTGCTGCAGCCATCATCTGCCTCCATTCATTGCTGCAGCCATCGTCTGCCTCCATTCATTGCTGCAGCCATCGTCTGCATCCATTCATTGCTGCAGTCATTGTCTGCCTCCATTCATTGCTGCAGTCATTGTCTGCCTCCATTCATTGCTGCAGTCATTGTCTGCCTCCATTCATTGCTGCAGTCATTGTCTGCCTCCATTCATTGCTGCAGTCATCGTCTGCCTCCATTCATTGCTGCAGCCATCGTCTGCCTCCATTCATTGCTGCAGTCATTGTCTGCCTCCATTCATTGCTGCAGTCATTGTCCGCCTCCATTCATTGCTGCAGCCATCGTCTGCCTCCATTCATTGCTGCAGCCATCATCTGCCTCCATTCATTGCTGCAGCCATCGTCTGCCTCCATTCATTGTTGCAGCCTTCGTCTGCCTCCATTCATTGCTGCAGTCATTGTCTGCCTCCATTCATTGCTGCAGTCATCATCTGCCTCCATTCATTGCTGCAGTCATTGTCTGCCTCCATTCATTGCTGCAGTCATTGTCTGCTTCCATTCATTGTTGCAGCCTTCGTCTGCCTCCATTCATTGCTGCAGCCATCATCTGCCTCCATTCATTGTTGCAGCCTTCGTCTGCCTCCATTCATTGCTGCAGTCATTGTCTGCCTCCATTCATTGCTGCAGTCATCGTCTGCCTCCATTCATTGCTGCAGCCATCGTCTGCCTCCATTCATTGCTGCAGTCATTGTCTGCCTCCATTCATTGCTGCAGTCATTGTCCGCCTCCATTCATTGCTGCAGCCATCGTCTGCCTCCATTCATTGCTGCAGCCATCATCTGCCTCCATTCATTGCTGCAGCCATCATCTGCCTCCATTCATTGTTGCAGCCTTCGTCTGCCTCCATTCATTGCTGCAGCCATCATCTGCCTCCATTCATTGCTGCAGCCATCGTCTGCCTCCATTCATTGTTGCAGCCTTCGTCTGCCTCCATTCATTGCTGCAGTCATTGTCTGCCTCCATTCATTGCTGCAGTCATTGTCTGCCTCCATTCATTGCTGCAGTCATTGTCTGCCTCCATTCATTGCTGCAGTCATCATCTGCCTCCATTCATTGCTGCAGTCATTGTCTGCTTCCATTCATTGTTGCAGCCTTCGTCTGCCTCCATTCATTGCTGCAGCCATCATCTGCCTCCATTCATTGTTGCAGCCTTCGTCTGCCTCCATTCATTGCTGCAGTCATTGTCTGCCTCCATTCATTGCTGCAGCCATCGTCTGCCTCCATTCATTGCTGCAGCCATCATCTGCCTCCATTCATTGTTGCAGCCTTCGTCTGCCTCCATTCATTGCTGCAGTCATTGTCTGCCTCCATTCATTGCTGCAGTCATCGTCTGCCTCCATTCATTGCTGCAGTCATTGTCTGCCTCCATTCATTGCTGCAGTCATCGTCTGCCTCCATTCATTGCTGCAGTCATTGTCTGCCTCCATTCATTGCTGCAGCCATCATCTGCCTCCATTCATTGTTGCAGCCTTCATCTGCCTCCATTCATTGCTGCAGCCATCGTCTGCCTCCATTCATTGCTGCAGCCATCATCTGCCTCCATTCATTGCTGCCTTTTCCAATTGATGACTCCCAGTGTTTGCAGGTCTACTTGGATATTAACGGTTCTTGAATCAAATCAAATCAAATCAAATCATTGGATATTATCGCTCCACAATATTCTTGGTCTGCCTCATGGTCTACAGCCATTCAGCTGCCTTTTGTAAACAGTTTTTAACCTGTCTGTCATCTGACCATTCTCTCAGCACACTCCAGCCATTTGAGTCTATAAACTGGAACTGAGCTCCCAGCACAATGGATACACAGAAGAATAGGATCAATGTTCTGGAAATTACAACAGTTCATGGAGATTTTCAGTAGATGCACAGGAAAAGAGAGCTACTGGAAATAATGCAGCAAAGACACAAAGAGGCTGATAGAGAAAGTACATTCATGAGGACAGCCAGAGATAGGCTAGTAGGGGGTAGACAATATTACAAGTGGGAAGATAATATCCAGAGATGGACACCCAGTCTTCCGTCACAGTGTACATACACAGTAGAGGAGATCCACCATGGCCAATCTTTTGTGTGGAGATGGCACTAGATTTGTAAAGTTCTGCTCCAGCACAGGTAATGCACCGAGTCTACTTGTTAATATGCGTAGTGTGTAGAATACTTTTACTTTACTTAGTCGCTCCTCTTCTACCTCGGGGTGTAGAGGTTTGCCAGAGAGATCACCAGACGTCTCTATCTGCCGTTTTCTTTCTGGCTTTCTTCCATTCCAGTCCTCTGTCAGTTAGGGATTGTCAGATGTTGTCTTCCCAGCGCACCCTGGGTCGTCCTGGAGGTCTGGTTCCCTGGTTCTTAGCCTCCCATGCCTGCCATGGTGGCCGATTTTCTCCCATTCTGCATACATGTCCAAACCATCGTAACTGTGACTGATCCACTCAGGTTTGTAAGGACTGGATATCAAGATCTTGACATATTGTCTGATTGCGGACTTTGTCCCTTCTTGTCACTTTGACCACATTTCTCAGATATCTCATTTCTGAGGCCTGAAGCTGGCTTCTGTGGGCTGTTGTCATTGCCCATGACTCACACCCATAGGTCAGGACTGGTACATAGGTAGAGCGGTTAACAGCCATTTTCGTCCTCTTGCCAATTTCTCTTTTGCTAAGAAACCCTCGGTTTGTGTATAGAATACATGACTGATATATTTTGTTTTATGACATTCTTTTCTGAGAAAATTAACAAACAGAGAGATAGAAGATAAGAAATTTGACCTTGAGTCATTTATTGCTGTTATGTTTGACTTTCAGTGGTTTATCATTGTTAAATTTGACATAGAGTAGTTTGTCGCTGTTGTGTGTCACAGTGAGATGTTTATTGCTGTTACGTTTGATCACTGTAAAATTTGACATTGAGTGATCTATCACTGCTGTGTTTGACATTGAGTGATCTATCACTGCTGTGTTTGACATTGAGTGATCTATCACTGCTGTGTTTGACATTGAGTGATCTATCACTGCTGTGTTTGACATTGAGTGATCTATCACTGCTGTGTTTGACATTGAGTGATCTATCACTGCTGTGTTTGACATTGAGTGATCTATCACTGCTGTGTTTGACATTGAGTGATCTATCACTGCTGTGTTTGACATTGAGTGATCTATCACTGCTGTGTTTGACATCGAGTGGTTTATTGCTGTTGTGTTTGGCATAGAGGGGTTTATCACTGTTATATTTTACATAATGTGGTTTATCACTGTTATTTTTGACATCAAGTGATTTATCACTGTTATGTTGACATTGAGTGATTATTTCTGTTGTCTTTGACATAGAGGGGCTTGTTCTGTTTGACATAAGGTGGTTTATCACTGTTATGTTTGACATAGTTTGGTTTATCACTGTTTGACATAAAATGTTTTATTACTTTTATGTTTGACACTGAGTGGTTTAAAACTGTTTGACATAGAATGGTTTATCACTGTTTGACATAGAGTAATTTATCACTGTGTGACATAGAGTGGTTTATCTCTGTTGTGTTTGACATAGATTGGTTTATTATTGTTGTGTTTGACATAGAGTGGTGTATCTGTCTTGTATTTGACACAGAGTGGTTTATAGGTATTTTCTTTGACATTGAGTGGGTTATCTGTCTTGTATTTGTCATAGAGTGGTTTATCTGTCTTGTGTTTGACATAGAGTGGTTTATCTGTCGTATGTCTGTCTTTGGTTTGTCCCTGACACAAGTGTGTCCTCTGTTTCAGCATGTTCACTGACCACCAGACTGACCTGTGGATTGAGACAGATTGAGAACATCCTGCTGGGTTCACACCTGCTCCCAGAGATGCAGCAGTGGCCCCACTTTGTGTGTCATCTGTTTATGCTGTTTGCATGAGATAGCGAGAGTGTTTGTGTGTTTGGATCCATATATGCTGGTGTGTGTCGCTGTGAAATATATTACCTGGGTGTGTTAGTTGTGTTCCAAAATGCAAGTCTTACATGAATGCTGTTGTTGTTTAATTCAAGTGTTCGTTTTTTTCCACTGCATACCATGCATGCAGGTCAAGTCTGTCCTGGAAGTCCTGTCTCCCTTGTCTGGCTTACTTTTGAGTCTTGTCTCTTACATCTACTGTCTGACTTACAGTTGAGTCTTGTCTCTTACATCTGCTGTCTGACTTACATCTGCTGTCTGACTTACAGTTGAGTCTTGTCTCTTACATCTGCTGTCTGAATTACAGTTGAGTCTTGTCTCTTACATCTGCTGTCTGACTTACGGTTGAGTCTTGTCTCTTACATCTGCTGTCTGACTTACGGTTGAGTCTTGTCTCTTACATCTGCTGTCTACTTACGGTTGAGTCTTGTCTCTTACATCTGCTGTCTGGCTTACGGCTGAGTCTTTCTCTTACATCTGCTGTCTGACTTACGGTTGAGTCTTGTCTCTTACATCTGCTGTCTGACTTACAGTTGAGTCTTGTCTCTTACATCTGCTGTCTGAGTTGAGTCTTGTCTCTTACATCTGCTGTGTGACTTAGAGTTAAGTCTTGTCTCTTACATCTGCTGTCTGAGTTGAGTCTTGTCTCTTAAATCTGCTGTCTGACTGACTTACAGTTGAGTCTTGTCTCTTACATCTGTTGTCTGACTTACAGTTGAGTCTTGTCTCTTACATCTGCTGTCTGACTTACGGTTGAGTCTTGTCTCTTACATCTGCTGTCTGACTTATGGTTGAGCCTTGTCTCTTACATCTGCTGTCTGACTTACGGTTGAGTCTTGTCTCTTACATCTGCTGTCTGACTTAGAGTTGAGTCTTGTCTCTTACATCTGCTGTCTGACTTACGGTTGAGTCTTGTCTCTTACATCTGCTGTCTGACTTACGGTTGAGTCTTGTCTCTTACATCTGCTGACTGACTTACGGTTGAGTTTTGTTTCTTACATCTGCTGTCTGACTTCTTATTAAGTGCAGTCTATTACATCTGCTGTCTGACTTAGGATTAAGTGCAGTCTATTATATCTGCTGTCTGACTTCGGACTAAGTGCAGTCTGTTACATCTGCTTACTGTCTGATTGCTACCTGTTAATGGACACTGTCTGACTTAGTCATCAGCCACTGTTTGTATCCGCAGCAGATGGCAAAAGCAGCCAAGACAAGAAGCCCTTTGCACATCATGACCCTTTTGTTGTACCAGTAGGACTAACCTCACACTTGTAACTCAGGCTCCCCTCAGTGCTTTATGTGTTCAGTATCAAAGCTACAAAGTGGGACTTGCCCTCATACTTGTAGCTCAGTCAACAATTATCTGGTTATGTCATCTTGGCAGCCACCTTTACCTCCCAGGACATCTCCTGACACCCATTTTAGGCTGCATCAGATTATGAGTCAGGGGGTGGGGAGGGAGGGGGGGGTGGATTGACTAAAATTTCACCACATTGCCACTGGGCTGTCAGCAAACCTGCAGGTCTCCATACTAGGGGTTATTAGTCAATAAATCACATCATACGCTAACTCAAAGTCAATAAATCACATCATAGGCAAACTCGAAGTCGATAAATCACATCATAGGCAAACTCGAAGTCAATAAATCATATCATAGGCTAACTCGGAGTCAATAAATCACATCATAGACAAACTCGAAGTCAATAAATCACATCAAAGACAAACTCAAAGTCAATAAATTGCATCATAGGCAAACTCGAAGTCAGTAAATCACATCCTAGACAAACTTGAAGTCAGTAAATCACATCATAGACAAACTTTAAGTCAGTAAATCACATCATAGACAAACTTAGAAAGCATCAGTGTAGATATGAAGTATAGTTGTTGCATGCATATTTCTGGACATTAGAATACAGACTAAACATTGGTATGAAGGAATCACTTGTGAACTGTACAATAGAGTGTCTGTGTGTTGCTCTAGATTGGGCTCTCTGAACATGCCTCAGTTATGTTGTAGATAGTGGAACATCGGTAATTGTATCAGTTGTGAGAGGTTGTAAATGTTACATAGAGAATTGCACACGTGTAGCTGTCACACTGACATCCTCATCTTTGTTCATCATACATAACAGCTTCACATGTGTAAATGCTGCATATAGGTTCCACATCGGTACATGATGCGATAGACTGTAAATGTCAGACACAAACCCTCACATGTGTAAATGTTACATACACAGTGTCACATGTGTAAATACTGTTTACACATCCTGACGTGTGTTAGACACACACACAATGTGTAAATATTACGTACACAGCCTGATATGTGTGACTATTATATACATGTCTACATGTAAAATATGACCTACAAAGTGCACATATGTAACCGTTACATAAATAACCACATCTGTAAATGTTACATTAGTAACTCCATATAGACCACTGCATGTGTAAATATTATCACCACACAAATGTAAATCTTAGATAGATCTTCATCATTCTCTCTTTCCAATGCCAAGTTAAACAGAGCCCTTAAACCAGTTCACTGTAATCTGTAGACATATTTGTGACTGGCTACATTTGATATTCACCAAAGGTCATGATGGACTGACCTAGTGTATGTGTGGTCCTGTCATCTGATCCTTCTGGGCAGTGTGTGGTGTCTAAAGTGGAACATGTCACATCTAGTTCTGTCTTCACTGGTTTTCTGATTTATAGTAGGCCATCTCTAGTTGAGTGAATTCTTGGTGAGAAAGTTGTACTCTCTAATAAATTCTTGGTGAGAAAGTTATGCTGTCTAGTGAATTCTTGGTGAGAAAGTTGAAATGTCTAGTTAATTCTTGGTGAGAGAGTTAAAATGTCTAGTGAATTCATCTAAGTGAGAAAGTTTTACTGGCTAGTAAATTCTAGCTGAGAAAGTTCTGGTGAATTCTTGGTGAAAAAAAATTGTACTGTCTAGTGACTTCTTGGTAAGAAAGTTGTACTGTCTAGTGAATTCTTGGTGGGGAAGTTGTACTATTTAGTGACTATTTAGTGAATTCTTGGTGAGAAAGTTGTACTGTCTAGTGAATTCTTCTTGTGAGAGAATTGTACTGTGTAGTTAATTCTTCTTGGTGAGAAAGATGTACTGTCTAATGAATTCTTCTTGGTGAGAAAGATGTAGTGTCTAGTGAATTCTTGGTGAAAAAAATTGTACTGTCTAGTGACTTCTTGATAAGAAAGTTGTACTGTCTAGTGACTTCTTGATAAGAAAGTTGTACTGTCTAGTGAATTCATGGTGAGGAAGTTGTACTCCAGAATTCTTGGTGAGAGAGTTGTAGGGTAAGTCATGTCTATTAAATATTTGAGGAGAAAGCTGTGTTGCAAATCATGTCCCATGTTTAATTTTTTTTTTTTTTAAATTTGGGAAAGAAAAAGAAAAAACATCCTAACCTGCACAGTCCATGGTGCCTGCACCAGGCATGCAGCCTTAAATCGTCAGGCCAAGGACTGCCCTAGAAAGTGTAGTACAGACAGTTGAAACCAGCGGTTCTCTACCTGATGAGTCGATATTATTCAAGATGAGTATCTACTGGTTTTTGAAATTGAGTGCATGTGTACTTGTAGTCATCTGTTGTACTAAAAGAAATTCACTTTAATTATAAATAAAATATTCTTCAAACTAAAAAAATCTAATTTATAGGATAACACATGTGTTTATTATAGATTATAAACATGTTCTGACCAAAACATATCTCTGTACATTCTGACCAAAAAATACCTCTGTACTTTCTTTGTACGTTCTGACCAAAACATACATCTGCACTTTTTGTGTACTTTCTGACCACAACATACCTCTGTACTTTTTTTGTACGTTTTGACCAAAATATACCTCTGCACTTTCTTTGTACGTTGTGACCAAAACATACCTCCTGTGTACTTTCTTTATCTCCTATTTTTTTTCCTCCTCTTTTTAATGACATTTGATAAGTTGGTTGGGGGAGGGGTGGTTGCAAACTTGCTATATATTAACCAGGGAGGAGGGGGGGGGGAGGGGGTTGAGGAAAATTGTTCCATTTGAAGAAAAAGGTTGAAAACCACTGGTTTAAAGAGACCCTGGTTGTGAAATACATCATGACAACCTGATTCTATATGGCACAGTTAGAAAAATATAATATGTAAATAATCTCGGGTTCATGGAGACTGAAAATAGATCAAATCTGCTTTCACAGTATGGGGTAAAAATATATCACATAAATAATGTCAGTTCCATTCCAGGCATGGAGTATATCCCATATGTCATGGGAATAATGTCAGTATCCATTCCAGGCATGGAGTGTATCCCATATGTCATGGGAATAATGTCAGTGTCCATTCCAGGCATGGAGTATATCCCATATGTCATGGGAATAATGTCAGTATCCATTCCAGGCATGGAGTATATCCTATATGTCATGGGAATAATGTCAGTATCCATTCCAGGCATGGAGTATATCCTATATGTCATGGGAATAATGTCAGTATCCATTCCAGTCATGGAGTATATCCCATAAGTCATGGGAATAATGTCAGTATCCATTCCAGGCATGGAGTATATCCCATATGTCATGGGAATAATGTCAGTATCCATTCCAGTCATGGAGTATATCCCATAAGTCATGGGAATAATGTCAGTATCCATTCAAGGCATGGAGTATATCCCATATGTCATGAGAATAATGTCAGTATCCATTCCAGTCATGGAGTGCATCCCATATATGATGGGAATAATGTCAGTATCCATACCAGTCTCTTATCAACAAAAGAAGAGAATAATCACATCAATCAGAAAGCCACCGAAGCCGGCACAAGACGATTACCATTTTATGGACAGACCAGAGCAAGTTATTATTCTACTTCTAGAACAGAACACGTGTACACAAAGTTCAAAATTGACAAATCAGCCATGTGCACATGTGGATTGGCACCTGAGACAACAACAGATCATGTCCTCCAACAATGTCCCAAATACAACATATCAGAGCAAAACTGTTGGCCAAGAGAAACATCGGTGCAAGTCAAACTTTACGGGTTGCTGAGCGAATTACAAAAGACAGTGAAGTTCATACTAGAAACAACACTGCAAATATAGATAATCTATTTCAAGCCAAGGAAAGAAGATGTATCAAGTCCAGGCATGGAGTGTCAACTGAAGCATAACATCCAGGACTGTGAATTGTCAACAGAACTGAAGCAGAACATCCAGGACTCTTGGATTTCCCCACAATAAAAAGGGAAGTCAGACCATCGACACCCACTTTATGAGGAATTTTTCAAGCAAAAAATTAGCAGACTCAAACAAAGCAAATCCTGGATGGGTCGGGCTGAGGATGCAATCGAACATGTTTGGCGCCTTACTGACATTAATTTTGGAATTGAATGGATAATAATGCCTCCGTCTCCAAACATTAATATTACAGTCCACATCACACTTGATGGAAGCTCTAGAGAGAAGAAGAGAAGATTCCTGGCATTGACACTTTAATCAGAACACTGACTGATGAAAACACAGATGAAGGGAATTCTATAGTTTACACAGATGGGTCAGTAAATAGGGGCAAGCGAAGTGCATAGGCATTCACAGTAAGCTTAAGAGGGGGAAAACGATCAAGGAGATGAATGGCGCCATTGCTATTACAACTAGTAGCATTATAATAGAAACTGTGGCTGTAACAAGGGCATTAACGATATCTCGGTTAAAATGGACACTAGGCACGGCCATTGTTTCGAGTCGGGCAAACTTTTTGCTTCTGCCAGACGGTGGCCGTTGCATTTTTGCTCCATTTGTAGACTGAAAGGATATAGTTTCATCGCCCAGTTACTGAGTTGAGTGCATGGTGCAACCTTGTTAGCTGCGGAATTCATTTGGAATGTTTTTCGACTAGGACCAACATGGTGTTGTGTTGTGAATTGTAGATTCAGAAAATGGCGCATGGCCTGTCGTCACAGTATTGGTGGTAACCCTTATATGATTAAAATTGATTGCGTGTGCAACTGCTGATTTGTTGGTTACCTCTTCTGCGTCGATGATGAACTGCATTTCTAATGTCGGACTGTTTGTGTTAGCACCTCTGATGGCTATCGTATGCTTTTAACGCATGTGTATGCTAGTGCATTTACTGAGACAGCAGTCTGTCAATGTCTCCACAAGGGACTGTGATGAAACATTCTGTGTGTTTTTCGTTGGCACAGGAGCGGAGCAACTATGGGGTGACCCGTTTGCTATAAAGCTGAAACTAACATTACATTACAAGGGCATTAGCATGGCTTGGTACTCGAAAGTTCACACACGTATGCTTTCTTAGTGACTCTATGAATGGAATGCTTAACAAAATCTAAGCTGGTTTTATCAGGCAAGAATGGATTGCAACCCTAAGCACTTCACGAATATCTGCCCTAACCTTCATCTTTGTGCCAGGTCATGCAGGTATACAAGGGAATGAGCGTGCAGACCATCTTGCTGTCACTGCAGTTGCTATGGCTGGTCCAGTACTGGACAGAAGTGATGTTATCAATGCCATACCCTGCACTTACCGTACCGGGAAGCATGCCGAAGGACATGACTCCGTATCCCTGTCTAGACTGATGGACTTGAGGGTGCAGCCTGGAGCTGCAAGAAATGAAATTTTCACAAAGGGGACAAGACGTTTCATTAACCAACACAGAACAGGCATCATCAGTTGTTTTACACTTGTGGAGCTTTTGAGGAGGAAATCAGAGCACCAATGGATCTGTCTGGAGGGCTGTGATGATAATCACCTCTTATCACTAATCCAGGACTGAGACCTGACTCCAAGGCCATCTGGCTTGATCTCTGGCTGCTGAATTATCTCATCACTTTTTTTTTATTAGCGTTTTATAGACTGCCAGCCTGGCTTCATCTCTATCTCATATTTCTTCATCCTCTAACACATTATGTCATTTCTATTATGTTCTGACTTTCTGTGTCATATCAGTTCATCGTCTTACTCTCCATGTCATAATTGTTCGTATCATTATTTTGCTCATTCTGAAACCTCCTCAAGTTCTATCTGTCCACCTTAATATGATAGACATGTCATCCTGATATTACAGGAACATAACCTATTGTTTATAGACAAAGATTATGATACATGTAGGTAGAACACTGCAGGCTACATACACAAAAAATTACACAGTCTTGTGGCTGCCAGAAATTTCTGCCAAAATCTCTAGATCACAGCATGTCTTGTGGCTGCCAGAAATGTCTGTCATAGTCTCTAGATCACAGCATGTCTTGTGGCTGCCAGAAATGTCTGTCATAATCTCTAGATCACAGCATGTCTTGACGCAGCCATAGTCTCTAGATCACAGCATGTCTTGTGGCTGCCAGAAATGTCTGTCATAGTCTCTAGATCACAGCATGTCTTGTGGCTGCCAGAAATGTCTGTCATAGTCTCTAGATCACAGCATGTCTTGTGGCTGCCAGAAATGTCTGCCATAGTCTCTAGATCACAGCATGTCTTGACGCAGCCATAGTCTCTAGATCACAGCATGTCTTGTGGCTGCCAGAAATGTCTGTCATAGTCTCTAGATCACAGCATGTCTTGTGGCTGCCATAAATGTCTGCCATAGTCTCTAGATCACAGCATGTCTTGTGGCTGCCAGAAATGTCTGTCATAGTCTCTAGATCACAGCATGTCTTGTGGCTGCCAGAAATGTCTGCCATAGTCTCTAGATCACAGCATGTCTTGTGGCTGCCAGAAGTGTCTGTCATAATCTCTAAATCACAGCATGTCTTGACGCAGCCATAGTCTCTAGATCACAGCATGTCTTGTGGCTGCCAGGAATGTCTGCCATAATCTCTAAATCACAGCATGTCTTGACGCAGCCATAGTCTCTAGATCACAGCATGTCTTGTGGCTGCCAGAAATGTCTGCCATAGTCTCTAGATCACAGCATGTCTTGTGGCTGCCAGAAATGTCTGCCATAGTCTCTAGATCACAGCATGTCTTGACGCAGCCATAGTCTCTAGATCACAGTATGTCTTGTGGCTGCCATAGTCTCTAGATCACAGCATGTCTTGTGGCTGCCAGAAATGTCTGCCATAGTCTCTAGATCACAGCATGTCTTGTGGCTGCCAAAAATGTCTGTCATAGTCTCTAGATCACAGCATGTCTTGTGGCTGCCATAAATGTCTGCCATAGTCTCTAGATCACAGCATGTCTTGTGGCTGCCAGAAATGTCTGTCATAGTCTCTAGATCACAGCATGTCTTGTGGCTGCCAGAAATGTCTGTCATAGTCTCTAGATCACAGCATGTCTTGACGCAGCCATAGTCTCTAGATCACAGCATGTCTTGTGGCTGCCAGAAATGTCTGTCATAGTCTCTAGATCACAGCATGTCTTGTGGCTGCCAGAAGTGTCTGCCATAGTCTCTAGACCACAGCATGTCTTGGCACAGCCATAGTCTCTAGATCACAGAATGTCTTGTTGCTGTCATAGTCTCTAGATCACAGCATGTCTTGTGGCTGCCAGAAATGTCTGCCATAATCTCTAAATCACAGCATGTCTTGTGGCTGCCAGAAATGTCTGTCATAATCTCTAGATCACAGCATGTCTTGTGGCTGCCATAAATGTCTGCCATAATCTCTAGATCACAGCATGTCTTGACGCAGCCATAGTCTCTAGATCACAGCATGTCTTGTGGCTGCCAGAAATGTCTGTCATAGTCTCTAGATCACAGCATGTCTTGTGGCTGCCAGAAATGTCTGCCATAGTCTCTAGATCACAGCATGTCTTGATGCAGCCATAGTCTCTAGATCACAGCATGTCTTGTGGCTGCCAGAAATGTCTGTCATAGTCTCTAGATCACAGCATGTCTTGTGGCTGCCAGAAATGTCTGCCATAGTCTCTAGACCACAGCATGTCTTGGCACAGCCATAGTCTCTAGATCACAGCATGTCTTGTGGCTGCCAGAAATGTCTGTCATAGTCTCTAGACCACAGCATGTCTTGGCACAGCCATAGTCTCTAGATCACAGCATGTCTTGACGCAGCCATAGTCTCTAGATCACAGCATGTCTTGTGGCTGCCAGAAATGTCTGCCATAATCTCTAAATCACAGCATGTCTTGTGGCTGCCAGAAATGTCTGTCATAATCTCTAGATCACAGCATGTCTTGTGGCTGCCATAAATGTCTGCCATAATCTCTAGATCACAGCATGTCTTGACGCAGCCATAGTCTCTAGATCACAGCATGTCTTGTGGCTGCCAGAAATGTCTGTCATAATCTCTAGATCACAGCATGTCTTGTGGCTGCCAGAAATGTCTGCCATAATCTCTAGATCACAGCATGTCTTGACGCAGCCATAGTCTCTAGATCACAGCATGTCTTGTGGCTGCCAGAAATGTCTGTCATAGTCTCTAGATCACAGCATGTCTTGTGGCTGCCAGAAATGTCTGCCATAGTCTCTAGATCACAGCATGTCTTGACGCAGCCATAGTCTCTAGATCACAGCATGTCTTGTGGCTGCCAGAAATGTCTGCCATAGTCTCTAGACCACAGCATGTCTTGGCACAGCCATAGTCTCTAGATCACAGCATGTCTTGTTGCTGTCATAGTCTCTAGATCACAGCATGTCTTGTGGCTGCCAGAAATGTCTGTCATAATCTCTAGATCACAGCATGTCTTGTGGCTGCCAGAAATGTCTGCCATAATCTCTAGATCACAGCATGTCTTGACGCAGCCATAGTCTCTAGATCACAGCATGTCTTGTGGCTGCCAGAAATGTCTGCCATAGTCTCTAGATCACAGCATGTCTTGACGCAGCCATAGTCTCTAGATCACAGCATGTCTTGTGGCTGCCAGAAATGTCTGTCATAGTCTCTAGATCACAGCATGTCTTGTGGCTGCCAGAAATGTCTGCCATAGTCTCTAGACCACAGCATGTCTTGGCACAGCCATAGTCTCTAGATCACAGCATGTCTTGTTGCTGTCATAGTCTCTAGATCACAGCATGTCTTGTGGCTGCCAGAAATGTCTGTCATAATCTCTAGATCACAGCATGTCTTGTGGCTGCCAGAAATGTCTGCCATAATCTCTAGATCACAGCATGTCTTGACGCAGCCATAGTCTCTAGATCACAGCATGTCTTGTGGCTGCCAGAAATGTCTGCCATAGTCTCTAGATCACAGCATGTCTTGACGCAGCCATAGTCTCTAGATCACAGCATGTCTTGTGGCTGCCAGAAATGTCTGTCATAGTCTCTAGATCACAGCATGTCTTGTGGCTGCCAGAAATGTCTGCCATAGTCTCTAGATCACAGCATGTCTTGACGCAGCCATAGTCTCTAGATCACAGCATGTCTTGTGGCTGCCAGAAATGTCTGTCATAGTCTCTAGATCACAGCATGTCTTGTGGCTGCCAGAAATGTCTGCCATAGTCTCTAGACCACAGCATGTCTTGGCACAGCCATAGTCTCTAGATCACAGCATGTCTTGTTGCTGTCATAGTCTCTAGATCACAGCATGTCTTGTGGCTGCCAGAAATGTCTGCCATAATCTCTAGATCACAGCATATCTTGGGGCTGCCATAGTCTCTAGACCACAGCATATCTTGTTGCTGTCATAGTCTCTAGACCACAGCATGTCTTGGGGCTGCCATAGTCTCTAGACCACAGCATATCTTGTTGCTGTCATAGTCTCTAGACCACAGCATGTCTTGTGGCTTCCAGCAATGACTACCATAGTCTCTAGACCACAGCATGTCTTGGGGCTGCCATAGTGACTGGATCACAGCATGTCTTGGGGCTGCCAGAAATGTTTGCCTTGGGAGGAACCTCGCTGTCAGCAGTAGAATGGTTCAGTTTGTGTAGATCCACTTTTCTGGTCGACTGTAGTTTGGTTCTGCTGCGGTGGAGTCATTGGTGATGTCATTGCCAGGTTTTCTGGACACAGTGCTGGGGTGTGACTATAGGGACTTTGCTGCACCAGCGGTCGAGTGTCCTCGGCCTGAGCTGTCTCCGGACTCTCCTCCAGGCGGGACTCAGCAATTGTCCAGATTGCTAGAGGAGCACTATGTCGTCTGAGGCGAAGACTTCTCGGAAGCTGGCGTCGCACTGAGGATCCTGAGGAGTGGACATGTAGATGGCAAGTTGTGTTAATGAACCTCTGATGTGACAGATGCTGTGCTACAGCCTGACTAATAAGAAGTCATAGATTTAAGAGAAGATCACTGAGATGATTTGAACCATTTGAGAAGCTTGTATCATTCATTTTGATAACATGTCAAGGGTTAAAGCAAATGGTACAATGACCAGATATTAGTTATTAAAATCTGTTACGGCAATGATGGAGGCAGACTTAACAGAAATGTCAAGGAATTTATTTGACGGCATAAAAGATACTAGGCGTGTTTTTCAAATTTTATTTCTGGCAGGATGCTATGCTGGCACTTCTCTGGACATCGTTACTGTAATATACACTTTATGGTGAGTGCCGGCACCTTATGTCGCGACTTTATGGTGAGCGCCGGCACCTTATGTCGCAACTTTATGGTGGGTGCCGGCACCTTTTGTCGTGACTTTATGGTGAGCATTGACCAAGCCTATGGTAGTTGTGTCATATTTTAGACCAATCTAAACATCACTGGGTGATGTTAGTGTCATGCAGACTCAGGGGGTGATGTCAGTGTCAGGGAGACCCAGTGGATGATGTCAGCGTCATGCAGATTCATTGGGTGATGTCAGTGTCAGGCAGACCCAGTGGATGATGTCAGTATCTCGCAGATTCAGTGGGTGATATCGGTGTCATACAGACTCAGATGGGTGATGTCAGGCAGACTCAGATGGGTGATGTCAGTGTCAGGCAGACTCAGTGGGTGATGTCAGTGTCATGCAGACTCAGTGGGTGATGTCAGTGTCAGGCAGACTCAGTGTGATGTCAGTGTCATGCAGACTCAGATGGGTGATGTCAGGCAGATTCAGTAGGTTATGTCAATGTCAGGCAGATTCAGTATGTTATGTCAGTGTCATACAGACTCACATGGGTGATGTCAGTTTCATGCCTTTACTTTCAGGGAGATTGCCTTCGGCTCTTGTGACCTGGTGAACTCAGGTCTTTAAAACAAAAACCCCCTGAATGGGATTAGAGCACACAGTTACCAGGCCCATATTACAGTAATACAAAGAAGAAGATATTATTAGGAACCATAATGATACCATATTTATAATTATGCTAATATTAACAATTATTGAAACAAATACTCCACTCAGAATGCGAAAACTACAATTTAAAGATCAACGTAGACAAAACAGAAGTGATGACATTCTCCAGAAAAGGAAGAACCACCAATATCAAAATTGACAAACACCAGTTAAAGCAGACGCAGGATTTTACATATCTGGGGAGCATTTTTTCAGAAGATGGAAGAATAAATAAAGAAATCCAACAAAGATGCAGTAAAGCTAATCAAGTTTTAGGCCAAATGGCACCAATTTTGAAATGCAAGCTTGTGAATATGAAGACTAAAAGAACACTGTTCAACACAATATTCTTACCAATGCTGTGCTATCAATGTCAACCACAGACACTGTGTTCAGAAAACAGAAGGAAAATAGTCACCACAGAAATGACATGTTTACTTACTATGCTAGGTGTAACTAGGAAAGATCGACTTAGGAACAATGATATCAGGAGGAGAATCAGCACAGAACCAAAACTGAACTTTTTAGGCAGACAACAAATCAAATGTTTAGTCCATGTAACAAGATTGGCAGTAGACAGGGCAACACAGAGAGCAATGTTATACAGATACAGAGTTAACAGGCCCAGAGGTCGACCACGCAGAAGATGGACCGCAGAAGTATCAGAGACACTGAAAAGTACTTTATACGAAGGGAACAGAAGGGACCTGATGCCGCGAGGCATTTTAAGAGTAGAGAAAAGAAGAATAAGAAGATTAAAATAAAGATATTGATAATGATGGCACAATAATTATCACACTAATGATAATGATACTTAGTATCGGTGATGGAGGTGGAGTAGCTTTAAGATACTATCCACCTGTAGCTGATGAAGACTTGGTTCGAGAAAAGACTTTGATTGTGGACTCTTACAAAAGGGTGGCATTTCTCCTCTTGCTCGTGGCATAGTGGTTTGAATATCTAGTTTTCTCATACAATGGCAAAATGTTTCAGAGCCAGTTCTCATACTGTGTATGCTAGTAGTGGTGCACTGGTTGGAAATTAGCAAGCAGGCCACTGTCTAGGCAGTGTTTCAAGACAACACACACATCAATTTTTATAGCATCTGTAATTCTGATAAACACACATATGAAACCTCACCAGGGATACACAGTTCAAACAAACTTTCCACAGACAGAAACCTTACACAGACAGATATCTTAGACATACCAGCTACAGACACAAATCTCAGACAGACTAATTTACAGACATATTTCTGAAACTATCCACAAAGATATACTATCTGCAGACAGATATTTGAACATGTACCTAAAACAAACTATCAACAGACTTATCTCAGACAGACAAGCCAGCACCATAGATCTCAAACATATTTGCCATGTACATATATCTCAGACTATCCAGAGACAGATATCTCAGACAAACCACAGACAGAAAATCTTAGACTATCCACAGACAGATGGCACATTACATATATCTCAGACTATCCACAAACAGACGGACAAGCTACAGCCATATATGCCAGACATACCTGCCACATACTTAAATCTCAGACTATCCAGAGACATCTCAGACAAACCACAGACAGACAATCTCAGACTATCTACAGACAGATGTCACATTCCAGATATCTCAGACTATCCACGGACAGATATCTCAGACAAACTAGCCACACACATATATACTTAGGACATCAGAAACACACACATATGCCAGGAAAACCCTATCAGTGATGGATACGTATGACAAACCATATGGAGACTGTTACTACCAACCCACCCACCACATAGAGACATTGGCACGTCAAACCAACGACAATGAGATGAAACGACCGACAAACCTGTAATAGCAAGTTCTACCTTCCACAGCAGGTTGTACTGTACTTTCCAGCGACACCACTTCATCTGGGACCCATCCATTACCACAAAAATCAAACTGTCTAACCACTGAGACTTGTTCACAAAATATACAATATGAACAAGCATGTACATAAGAGTCACCAGTCACTACAGACAGCAGTGATAATGTGAGTCCAGTAAAGTCCATGCAGTGGTGGAGCCGCTAGATGCCAAAGAAGACAATACAAGAACGAACACACACTCAACCAAGCACAAGAAAACTGCATGACTGTGTTAGTATCCAATCAAATCCGAGAACACACATAGACACACAAAAACAGGTATATGCAATCAAATATGAGAACACATATACATTAAAACAGGCATATCCAATCAAACAGGGCAGCCATGTGTTAGTGTTAGTAGACAGCAAAGCTTAGTTTGATCACTATAACAATATAAACATAAATAAAGTATAGTTAGTAGCAACAAGCCAGAAGCATGCTTTTGAGTCACACCAGCAACCTTATTTTTTTTAATGTGCCCTTCTTCATTTATCCTGGAATGTAGAATGCTTATGTGGTTTTTTTTTTTTACATTGAAACTGACATCTGTGCCTGTTAATGAATACATTCAACGTGAACATATGCTGTCTGCTCGACTCTCTTAAATGAAGCTTTTTTATTATCTGCTTTACAATGCAGGATTACACAGCTGAGCTGGCAGAACATCTCCCACTAGTCAAGATATTTGCACATTTTATAGTGCAGCCGGGATCATTCTGACCAGTGCTGCAACGATCACTCTCCTTCATTGCAGATCTGAAATTCTAGTACTTGTCTTGCACACTCCGCTGGTTTGTGACCAACAAAGTCCTCATGGGGATGGTATGAGAGCAGCAGGAGAGTCTTTACACTGACCTTACTTGTCGGTGCTGAAGTGGCCTGGCTCAATATGTCAGCATAAAGAGCTGCACCTCGACCCACATCTATCACCACATGAGCTGCATTAGTCTTGCAGATGACTGTTAGCCAACCTGGCTGACCACTGGTCATATCAGTAAATGCTCCAGTCATATGAACTAAGTCAAGTTAAGTTTAGTAAACAAAAACAAAATACTTAGTGCATCAAAAAAGCCACCATGACAAAACAAAATCATGTAGAAAGTAATTATACGAGCATTGAAATTATAATAACAAAACACAGATTGAGAAAAGTTAGTGAGTTAGTAGACGACCAACACAAACATACCGCCACAGCATGCAAACACGGAAACAAGCCATTGGAATTTTGCGTGCTTTTTCTCTCAGTCTGAAATTAATGGTCATTGATTACAAATATAAACAAACATCTTTTTCTTTGCTAATCTTACAGTAGCTGGAATTAATTTATCCTCTTCTTATATAGTTTTATGGCTTAGCTTAGTTGGTCCTCTTATCCCCAATGACGAGAAGGCTCTGCTACCTTCATCTGTCCTCTATCACCACTGGTGTGTAGGCCTTTGAGCAAAAACTCATGACAAACTGTACTCTTGCTGCTTAATCAGTGTCTTCCCTGCCATTTATGCTTTAATTCAGTTCTCTATGTCTGATGTGATTTTGTTCTTTTACCCTGCTATAAGCTAAGACTCTGTAGTCATTCATCTCTCACCATGTCCAAACACGGACTGTAACTCTAGCTAGTCATTCTTGTATCTGCAGGGTGTTCTGTCTGGTTTGTAGATTAATGTCACACACTTCACATTCAGATTTATTGTACTGTTCTCCAAGCAACTGATGAAAGCATGGACTCTACCAGTCGTATATACAATGATGTCTATAAGTAGTGCATCAGGACACAGACCCTCTCACTTTTAAACAGACTGTCTCGGAGGTACAAAACAAGGATTAACCTTGTGTGGATATAGAAGTAAACTTGAGAAATGTTTTTACATGTGTGTAGGCTTGATAAGTCGGCATCTGTGGCTTAGGCATTGTGAACGCGCTTCGTAATGCCGGATTCAATCCCTGCTGCAGTCGATTTGTCTTGCGCTGGTTTCGATAGTGGTACCGAGAGCTGATCATTCAGTAAGCAATGGCAAAATACTAAATGTAAAATTTGCCTAGACAAACCATAACAGCCAATAAATGCTGGGGTTGGTTCTGCAACATCCTGTAAAGGATACGCAGCTATTTTTATTTAGGTTTAATAGATTTTTGTGAGGAGATGAGAGGGTCAGGGTGTTTGAACAAGTTTCAGACTTTGTAAGGTTCTAATCACTTTAGGTTGTGAGTGGAGAGACTGGCCAGCTGGTGCAGTAGAATCAGAAGTTTCACAAATTATTTCTGACAATTCCCGCCCAGGTGATGTGATTATCTATATAGATGGGTCTGTGTTGAGGGGCAGACCAAGTGCATCGGGGTTCATAGCAAAGGTGAATGGACGTCGCTTAGTGCAGCAAAGCCTTGCATTTGAAATCACAACTTCTAGTTTGAAAATGGAGGTGGAGGCAGTCTCTGCTTCCTTCTGTTGGATTGAGAATCAGCTGTACACACATGATGTGATTGTAACTGACTCACAGAGCATGTTGAAAAAGGTGAAGAAAGGCATGCTTTATGCAGAGTGGCAAGCATCACTTAAGAGGTCCCGAATAGTTAGCATCCTTAGGATTTTATCTCCAGGTCATGCCATTGTGTTTTGAAATCAGCAGGCAGGTAGACTGGCCAGCTCTGCACCACCTGGTAGAGAAATTATGTCTGACAGCTAGATATTGTGAGGGCCCTTTGCGGAGGCACAGATAGATCATTGTGGTCTGAACAGAAAGGCAGAGTTGCCAGGGGAACTGACCGTCGTTCAACACTTAGTGGAATGATGAGACGGATATACAATCGGACGGTTATTGGTGCGATCGAAATTGGAACTCTTCGCTTGCTGCTAAAGATGGGGATAGAGCACTTATGGGAGTGTCCCGAGTACTATGATGTCGATTCTTAATTCAACATTAAATATTCTCTGTGAAATGTTTGTCATATCTGCTAGATCATTAAACAATATTATAAGGTGAACGGATCCTTTCTCAGTCACTGCATCGTGACTGACAGTCAAAAAGATCCTTTCTCAGTCATTGCATTGTGACTGACAGTAAAACACAGCAATTCGTCTTCTTAGCATTAATCAGCTGTAAACTCTGATGGAAAGTTCTGGTTGTTCGTCCACATCTGGACTTTGGTATTGATCCAGAACTTGAGTTTTATGTGCACGTCTGTTGACAAATCTCACTTGTTTGTATACAAACTCTTGGTTCCTAATCTCTCAGAGAAACACAATCCTAATTTGAAGGTAATATTCCTAATTAATCACTTCCTTAATTAGTTAGTTAGTTAGTTAGTTGGGTTATCATCATTGCCATAGGTGCTCAGATCCTCCCCTCAGTATGAACCCCAAAGTCTGATGGCTAATAGTACCAGTTCTATGTTGATTAACAAGTCGTCTGGTGTGCGTCTCATTCTTTGCTATGGTGATCTTAATTCCCAAGTCTGCCATTCTGGCGAGTGATGTGGATTCACTGCCCCCAAAGTCCTCTATCCTTCCCAATTCTCTGAGGGCATTAATAATATCGACATGATCTATAGGCTGGCTGTCGGAACTCCATAGCCTAACCACACGGGTAAATAGAGCAACTGAAATATGACATACCAGAGCTCAACCACACGTGTAAATAGAGCAAGTGAAATATGAAATATGTTCTCTGTAAGTGATTACACAAGCAGCATGATAAACTGGAGGCAATGAGCACAGCGTCTAGCAGGCTTGCCTCCCATCTCATTTGTCATAGGTTCAGATTGCTATGAAAGGAGATTTTTTTCTATGACCTTATTCCAATATTGACCCAGCTCTAAATGTGCTAGGAAATGTCTTGGAAAAAAAAGTTGGCTAGTGTTCTACTGACCATGTCAGCCAATAAGTGTTGGCGTCTATAAAAATAAATCTGAGGCCAGTGCTGTATCCTGATATTCCTTACGGTGTTGAAATGAGGTCAGCACCAGGTACAAACACACAAGTGAAATAAAACTGACAGTGATAAACTGATGACTGCTCAAGGCTGGGATGAAATGACTGTATAGAAAGTATTGAGTGTCACTCTTCTGTTTAGTGAAACAATAAACTCATCCTCAGTGTCAGTGTGTGTTTGTATATACATACATATATATATATATATATATATATATATATATATATATATATATATATATATATATATATACACACACACACAACTGTGTGTGTTTATTTATATATATGTGTGTGTGTGTGTATATATATATATATATGTTATATATACACATACCACCATATGTGTTGTGTATATATGTGTATGTCACACACAAACACACACACACACATACAGCTGTATGTACATGTGTGTGTATATATCAGTTACAAAATTTTAATTATGGAGCTGTGATAATCAAGTGGCCAGTCCTCTGGTCTTTACCCAAAAATGCTGGCCAAGATAAATTTATAAACTTAACCTGGCCTTGCAGACTGACCCAGTAAAAAATTTGTACTGCAAAACATCCTGGGATGTAAAGGCAGCTGGCAATATAGTGATCACATCACACAGGAAGTAATGACTGCTATATAAAACTATAGAGCACCATTCGTTCAACATGTCTTAGTGTGCCAAAACATGTCTTTACTAAGTTTCTATCGTATATTTTTAAAATAAAACTTCATTTAGCACTGCTTGAATGGCTGTCTGACTTACTGAAGTTTAACCCACCAGGACCACACAGTGAGCAAAAAACACTCTGTGGCAAAAGCTGTCACATTTCAGATAAGAATCCCCACAGGTACTCATTTCTCAGAAACGCCATTCAAACATGAGGTTAAATTGAGCCCCTGACAATTACAAAATTACCTGAGGTGCAGAATGGCTGTGTCTGTCAAACTAGCAGACAAGTGTGTCAGTAGGAAAGTCTATAATTGTTTGTCAAACAGACAAGTGTGTCAGTGTCAGTAGGAAAGTCAATGATCTGTTTGTCAAACTAACAGACAAGTGTGTCAGTATGAAAGTCAATGATTGTTTGTCAAACAGACAAGTGTGTCAGTATGAAAGTCAATGATTGTTTTTCAAAATAGCAGACAAGTGTGTCAGTATAAAAGTCAATGATTGTTTTTCAAACTAGCAGACAAGTGTGTCAGTAGAAAAGTCTATGATTGTTTGTCAAACAGACAAGTGTGTCAGTGTCAGTAGGAAAGTCAATGATCTGTTTGTCAAACTAACAGACAAGTGTGTCAGCATGAAAGTCAATGATTGTTTGTCAAACTAACAGACAAGTGTGTCAGTATAAAAGTCAATGATTGTTTGTCAAACAGACAAGTGTGTCAGTATGAAAGTCAATGATTGTTTTTCAAAATAGCAGACAAGTGTGTCAGTATGAAAGTCAATGATTGTTTGTCAAACAGACAAGTGTGTCAGTATGAAAGTCAATGATTGTTTTTCAAAATAGCAGACTAGTGTGTCAGTATGAAAGTCAATGACTGTTTGCCAAACAGACAAGTGTGTCAATATGAAAGTCAATGATTGTTTTTCAAACTAGCAGACAAGTGTGTCAGTATGAAAGTCAATGATCTGTTTGTCAAACTAGCAGACAAGTGTGTCAGTATGAAAGTCAATGATTAACTGTCAAACTAGCAGACAAGTGTGTCAGTATGAAAGTCAATGATTAACTGTCAAACTAGCAGACAAGTGTGTTAGTATGAAAGTCAATGATTAACTGTCAAACTAGCAGACAAGTGTGTCAGTAGGAAAGTCAATGATTGTTTTTCAAACTAGCAGACAAGTGTGTCAGTATGAAATTTAATGATTGTTTGTCAAACTAGCAGACAAGTGTGTCACTATGAAAGTCAATGATTGTTTGTCAAACAGACAAGTGTGTCAGTATGAAAGTCAATGATTGTTTGTCAAACAGACAATTGTGTCAGTATGAATGTCAATGATTGTTTGTCAAACTATCAGACAAGTGTGTCAGTATGAAAGTCAATGATTTTTTGTCAAACTAACAGAAAAGTGTGTCAGTATGAAAGTCAATGATTGTTTGTCAAACTAACAGACAAGTGTGTCAGTAAGAAAGTCAATGATTTTTCAAAATAATTGGATAAGAATCAGAGCAAAGAGACACATGACATCATGCAACAAGGCAGACACTCATGCTACATACAAGAGTCCCTGGGTTAGTATCCGTGCTACCAAATGAGGTCCTCAAACCTGGTGCTCCACTGAAACTGTCCAAGAGAGAATCTCCCGATGTGGCACTCTCTGGTCTGTGAGGGAGTTCTCGGTTGCTGGGGGAGTCAATCATCAGGGGATACCTTTCTTCTATACTTGCATCCCTGGGGAGTATAATTGTTGATGCTGTTGGAGAATCTTTGATGTTGCTGGATAATTATAGGTCAGATTATAATGAAAAGTTACATAGTCAAATCAAGAAGATAAAAGGCAGCAGGTTAAAAAGAGGTAAATCGTGGATAGGCCAAGCCAATGACATTATTTTACAGTAGAACCCTATGAGGAGTAGGTGC
The DNA here is from genome assembly GCA_905116865.2 of Candidula unifasciata. Lineage (NCBI taxonomy): Eukaryota > Metazoa > Mollusca > Gastropoda > Stylommatophora > Geomitridae > Candidula > Candidula unifasciata. The sequence goes on from CAJHNH020001171.1 coordinate 58,870, forward strand.
AAGTGCCTTCAGAGTGCTGTACATCTTTTTCTGTTTGCAGCCAGCTAGACAGAAAATGCAGAGTCTGGCTGCTGTAAAAGCAGAAGTTCAAACCGTGATTTTTGAGAACACCCTAGAGGGTGATGCTGTCATTTACACAGATGGTTCTGTAATCCGCCACGTTAAAAGCTTGTGGGCTTTCACAGCTCAGTTTGGAGGGAGAGTTGTGAAGGAAGATTCTGGAGCTTTTACCGTAACTACAAGTAGTCTGACTATGGAGGTCATGACTGTGATTAAAGAGTAACATGGCTAGAGACACCGACTTTCACTGGGGCATGCTTTCTCCGTGACTCGATGAGTATGCTCAGGAAGATAGAGAAGTTCTGGGTCCAAAGGCAGTGGTTGGTGGTCACTCTACAAAATTCATGGCTGACAAAGGATTAGTTTCATTTCATGCCAGGACATGTGGGGGTACAAGGAAAAAAGCAAGCTGACAGGCTTGCAGGTAAGGCTACTGTGAAAGCCAGACAAGCCATAGACCAGTCTGATATACTGAATGCTCTAAGAGAGTTAAGACGTATGCGTGAACCAACTGAGAACTGTGAATCTGCAACCATAGTCAGATTGCAAGGACAACATGTTAAATGGGGTGTGGCCAAACAAGAACACTACACGGGTAGCCAAAGAAGAATAATAAACCAACACATAACTTGTGTTGTTAGCCGCTACCCGCTGCTTGATTTACTGAGGAGGGGATCCAAGCATTTATGGACTGAGTGGTTCGACGTGCATTGAGGATAATCTGTTGACTAATTTACTGACTAACTAACTATTGGTGTTGTTGGATAATTGTTGATATTGTTAGATAATTGTTGGTGTTGCTGGATAATTGTTGGTATTGTTGGATTATTGTTTGTCTTTAGAAAATTGTTGATGTTGTTGGATAATTGTTGGTTTTGTTGGATAATTGTTGGTTTTGTTGGATAATTGTTGGTGTTGTTGGATAATTGTTGGTGTTGTTGGATAATTGTTGATATTGTTAGATAATTGTTGGTTTTGTTTTAAATATTGTGTGCATCACCCAATTGTCTGGTTTTCTGTCTATCTACAAACGATCCTAACATTTGTGATTATGGTGATAATAGTTGAAATAATAACAACAATAAATGTAACAATTTAGGATGGATAACAAGAACCAAATGAATGATATATCTTCTGATGTAATGACTACAGTCATTCAATTATTTCATCCTACTGAACTATTGAATTAGAAATGTAAAGAAATAAGCACTTAAACAAGAACTAATTGAATTGTCTGATCATGCATGAAAGCAAGCAGTTAATCAGTTGAAAAAAGAAGCACCAATCAAATCACCTGTTTGTACAAGATTTGACTGGACCACTGAATGAAGTGCATAATAAATTGGTTGATACAAAAAATCTGATTCAACCACGTCAGATAACTGAGAAAATTAATATAATCTCCCACAAAAAGGGAAGCAGTTGTGGCTAGAAAAGTGCAGTCTTGCTGAGACACTGGGAGACAGGACTTTGACAGATTAGTTGAATCTGTTGACCCCAGGTTGATGCTGCTGACTCCCAGTGTAATGTGTCAATGTCAAAATGTGAGGCCATGCAATCGTCAGACAACATAAAAAGTCAGATGGCAGCACATTCATCAATTATGATGAAATAATAATTACAATGATGGATGCCACTGACGCAGTCAGGGTCAAAAGGTGAGAATACCCACATGTGGCCTGGTACAAGAATGTTGTACATTATGCTAGAGCCTAACAACAACCCAGCTACGCTGGACTACTGGTGACTTGGTCACCATTGTGTGGTTGCCCCACTATAACTGTGCTAGGTGGCTGTACAATTGAACAGTTTCCTCGATTTGCAGCTATCTGGTTCTTTTTGCTGTTGTTGAGATGTTAGTCCTATAGACTGCAAATCTGGAGGCAGAAAAACTCTTTTTTTTTTTTTTTTTTTTTTTTTTTTTTCAAATGGTGCTAGGGTAGACAGAAACACTGCCTTGATTCCATGTATGTTTACTTGCCAACAAATACTCTGGATGATAAATACACTTGATAACAATGTGTCTACATTGCAATCTTTTTTTTTTTTCTTTTTTCAAAATGTATCTGATTCTAAATCAGGGAACTGTGTGCCTCTTTCTCCTTTTGTTTTCTTTTCTTGCTCTTATTCTTCTTCTTCTGCTGTTTATTCTCTGTTCTAGTTATGGCTTCATGAAGCCTGTTGCTTGAATGTCATTCATTGTATCTGGGAGGAAAGTGTGAGTCTGTACTGTCTGATTTTGTTGCTGTTGTTGCTTTTGCTATGATCTGGTTGTTTTTATTTTGTTACTGCTTCTGTTATAATATTTGTTTGTGGTCGTACAAAATAGGAACAAAAATGTAGACAGATTCTCAAAATACCTGGACAAAGAAGAGAAGAGCACTGAAATTTTAACAGATCTGAACATCAAGGAAGATTGGCTAATAAACAGCATCTTATATCCGAAGCTGAAATATTTTGGTCATATTAAGCGCCATAGCGGATTGAAAAAAATAATACCACAAGGCATGGTATCAGGAAAGAGATGCAGGAGCCGACCAACACAAAGATGGGCACAGGATATCAGTGACTCCTTGAATAGGAAAGCACATAAGAGGGAGAGCTCGTGGGAGAGCTGGCGGGAGAGCTGGCGGGAGAGCTGGTGGGAGAGCTGATGGGAGAGCTGACAAGAGACCAATTTTTTTATTTGTTTTTTCGGGCACCTGCTACATGATGATGACAGTTGTTGTACAGGGGCATTAAATGAGTTGTTTCCGCTAGTATGACTTCAAAACTTGAACACATGACTTCCATGTCAACAGCACACCCATTCCCAGCATGCTTTACAGCTATCCAAGATGTGGGTGCAAGATGTGGCTTCTGATTGTCTGTGCATCATCATCCTCTAGTGCCCTCTACACAGCAAAGCTTTGGTTTTTAACCTCCAGTAACTGTCATCATTGGACATTGTGCCAGGCGGCCATATGCCGATCTTGTTTAAAATGTTGCAAATTCTGCCAAGCGGCCATGTCCCAATCTTGTTTGAATGTTGCACATTCTGCCAGGCGGCCATATCCTGATCTTGTTTGAATATTGCACATTCTACCAGGCGGCCATATCCTGATCTTGTTTGAATGTTGCAAATTCTGCCAGGCGGCCATATCCTGATCTTGTTTGAATTTTGCACATTCTGCCAGGCGGCCATATCCTGATCTTGTTTGAATGTTGCGCATTCTGCCAGGCGGCCATATCCTGATCTTGTTTGAATGTTGCACATTCTGCCAGGCAGCCATATCCTGATCTTGTTTGAATGTTGCACATTCTGCCAGGCGGCCATATCCTGATCTTGTTTGAATGTTGCACATTCTGCCAGGCGGCCATATCCTGATCTTGTTTGAATGTTGCACATTCTGCCAGGCAGCCATGTGCTGATCTTGTTTGAATGTTGCACATTCTGCCAGGTGACATTGTCCTGATCTTGTCTGAATGTTTCACATTCTGCCAGGTGACATTGTCCTGATCTTGTCTGAATGTTTCACATTCTGCCTGGTGACCATGTCTGATCTTGTCTGGATCTTGCACATTCTGCTGCAAGTAATTTCACACAACACAAACTAAGATAAGGAAGATTGTTGCAGGAGCAGAAAACATGTGCACAAATACAACCAAACATTTTTACCTGTCTTTATCAACAAATAAAACTCTGGAATCTTAACAACAGATAAACTAAGAACATGACTTAGAATGGAAATGTAAACAAATATGGGATAGAAATAGGAAGAGTTACTGAAAAAAAAAAATGAACATGAAAAAAAAAACATAATTGTTTTTGGTTTTTAATGAATAAGTGAGATGAAGGAACGTGGAGCATTGGTGACTAGAGGGCTGAGGTTGTTGATGAATGGATTTTATAGCAGAGAAAGATCATTGATAGTTTTGGTTTGTTGACTATCCATGTCTGCTATTTCAGTGTCCATGTCTCTACTGAATTAGTGCCTTTTTTTTTTTCAACTGCTGCTTTGTACAATAATTAGGTTGACATTTTTTAAAGCATAAAATTTAAACAAAATTAGGAAACTTAATCAAATGAAGAGGGAAAAAACATCTGCTATAGAGGTGTACACAAAGTTTACCCATCTACAGCATCCGGGTTAGTGGGTGAGTCAATGGGTCCCAGGTAGACGCCACCAAATGGGTCATCTTCAACCTCATCTTCTGAAGCTGGGGGTAGGGTCAATGAAGTCTTTCTATTGTTAAACCTGAATGATGACGGTGAAACAAATTCTACTGTTAAATTGAATGCTTAAAACTGTTACCTTCCAGTTTAACAGTTTTAAGCATTCAATTTTGAGCATTAAATCAAAACTATTATGGTTACACAGTCATTTACATAATTTAATCACAATTAAACTACACTGAAAAGATGGAAAATGCAATGTGTGGACATGTTTTAAGATCCAAGGGCCTCTCAGAAACAATACTAAAGGGCTCAATAAAAAGAAAGAGGAAGAAGAGGCAGACCAAAAAAGACCTACATACAGAACTTGACTGACTGGACAGGCTTTATGCATGCAACCTGGAAAATCATCATATCTGACGATAAAGGTTAATGTAGTTGATTATACAGTCAACAGAAACTGGTGACCCAATGGCACACTGTGTTATGGGATGATGATGATGAAATGAACAAAACTCACCCTATACCTGCCACTCCCCCCCCCCCACCAACTCCAGGTGTAAACTAATCATTAACCTGTCATCACCAGTGTAGATGAATTAATCATCTGCCACCCTACAAATAAACTAACCAAACGTACCTGATACCAGCCATCTCAATGGCCTCTGAGTAGAGTTTGCTGTTGTTGAACCGGTACTTGAGAAGGCTGGTGGTAGGTGCGGGCTCATCATTCAGGTAGACATAAGTAGTGCCGCTGCCTTCAGAGTAACTGGAGTCATAATCGGAAGCACTGCATGCTGGAAACAGAAAACGCCCATGATTTCTTTCTGTCTGAAACAATCACTAAGCTTTCTGTTGTTACACTGAGTCCACTTCTACAACCAGTTTGGTGCCATCTAGTTATCTATTACACTGTTACTCTACATGTAATTCTACAACGGGTTTGGTGCCATCTAGTTATTTATTACACTGTTACTCTACGTGTACTTCTATAACTGGTTTGGTGTCATCTAGCTATTTATTACACTGTTACTCTACATGTACTTCTACAACTGGTTTGGTGCCATCTAGTTATTTATTACATTGTTACTCTACATGTACTTCTACAATCTTTTTTATTCTGTATAACTTTTAAAATGTTACCCTTATGTACTTTTACAACCATATTTTGTTCTGTTAAGTTTTTAAATTTTTACTTTTTATATACTTTTACAACTGCATTTATTCGTCTAGCTGTTATGCTGTTATTCACTGGCTATATATACATACATACATACATATATATATATCCATAATTTGTTTATTACATGATTATTGTTACACTGTTATTCAGTATAAACTTCTAAAATCGCTTTGCAGCCATTCATCTTCAACAAGCTCACCCTCAAAGAAGTCAGCCCTAGCCAAGATCTGGCTGACCTGAGCACAGTCAATCAGACAAAGGAGTCTATACCGACTGTTTTTGAAGACTCACAACCAAACAGTCAGCAACATAACCAACCAACCATCTAATTGATCAACTATATCAAGCGGTCAGACAACCAAATAACCAAGAAACCAAGCAAACTAACCTCCTGCTCACCAAGTAGTTCTCAACCTGTGGGTCAAACAACCCTTTTGTGGGTCAAACAACCCTTTTGTGGGTCAAACAACCCTTTTGTGGGTCAAACAACCCTTTTGTGGGTCAAACAACCCTTTTGTGGGTCAAACAACCCCTTTGTGGGTCAAACAACCCTTTCACAGGGGTCGCCAAAGACCATCGGAAAACACATATTCACTAAAGTTGTGAAGTAGCAGTTAACATAATTGTATGGTTGGAGGTTGCCACAACATGGGGGACTGTATTAAAGGGTCACCGCATTAGAAAGGTTGAGAGCCACTGATCTAACCAACTAAACAAACAATCAATCAGCTAAACAAACAATCAGTCAGCCCTACAAACAAACAATCAGTTGGCCCCACAAACAAACAATCAGTCAGCCCAACAAACAAACAATCAGTCAACCCCAATTATCAAAATAATCAACCATCTGCCTGCAACCATCACATATTTCACAAACAGGCCCTGCGGGACTCACATTTGAGGGACATCTTGCCTGGAGACTCCTTGGTATTTCTGAGATCCAGGACTGTCTTGTGAATTAGAGCGGATCTCAACCCCACATCATCCTTGATGACATCATCACCCAGCTGTTCTAGAAGATTCTCCAACTCACTGGCTCTCTGTCAGCAAGATACAGGTGTAGAATTATTCACTTGATGTTTTGTTGATTTCATCTAAAGCATACTGTCTGCCTAAACATATCTTGTTCTGTATTACCAAATATAAGCTGCCATTTGCCATTGATTTCTATGATATGCTAAAATAGGTTGTTGTCTGCTAAAAGAAAATATTTATAGCTTGACATTGACATTACATCCAGCCTAAGAATGGAGGTGTTGGCAGAAACATCAGCTATTTGAAGACACTAAGATAGTACAGCCTGAAATGTTGTAACAGACTCATAGAGCAGCTTTGGAAAGTGACAACTGGTATGTGAAGTGGCTTGTATCACTAAATGAGGGTTTAGATAAAAAAGATGTCATGGATTTTCTGCCCAGAACATATGGGTCTGCAAGGCATTAAGCAGGCTGATGGATTGACTGCTGCCAGTCTCCATGTGTCAAGCTACTTGATGATAAAGTGGACATGATGAAGAGTCTTTGAGATAAGTGTATAGCGCAGCAGAAGAAACAAGAGTGTGCCTAGTCTGGTCTGAAATCAATAGACAGTGCAGCAGAACTGACAGTCTTTGTACTTGGTCTGGGGAGACTGATGCAACAGGGTCGTGGGTTCAAGATCTAGATAACTCTCACTGCACAAGAAAAAAAGACAGACAGATTTTCAATCATTGGCACTTTCAGTACAAAAACTGTTCATTGATGAAGCAGACAGGGTGGGTAAGATATTGTATGCAGTATAGTGATGTTCATTCTTGATTTATTTGTTCTTCATTAGGTCTTTTTTTTTTTTTTAATGTATTTATTAACTGATTTCTGCATTCATCCATTCTTTCATGCAAGGTGTAAGCTGAAATCTGAGTAAGAATGGTAAATGCAGTAAAAACATGGACACCATCCAAAGCAGAGACTGGTAGCCATCATTGGATCACTGTTGAGTCATCTAACAGACAACTGGTGTATGTTTCCACACATCTCACAGACAACTGGTGTATGTTTCCACACATCTCACAGACAACTGGTGTGTGTTTCCACACATCCCACAGACAACTGGTGTATGTTTCCACACATCTCACAGACAACTGGTGTATGTTTCCACACATCTCACAGACAACTGGTGTATGTTTCCACACATCTCACAGACAGCTGGTGTATGTTTCCACACATCTCACAGACAGCTGGTGTATGTTTCCACACATCTCACAGACAGCTGGTGTATGTTTCCACACATCTCACAGACAGCTGGTGTATGTTTCCACACATCTCACAGACAGCTGGTGTATGTTTCCACACATCTCACAGACAGCTGGTGTATGTTTCCACACAACTCACAGACAGCTGGTGTATGTTTCCACACATCTCACAGACAGCTGGTGTATGTTTCCACACATTTCACAGACAGATGGTGTATGTTTCCACACATCTCACAGACAACTGGTGTATGTTTCCACACATCCAACAGACAGCTGGTGTATGTTTCCACACATCTCACAGACAGCTGGTGTATGTTTCCACACAACTCACAGACAGCTGGTGTATGTTTCCACACATCTCACAGACAGCTGGTGTATGTTTCCACACACATCTCACAGACAGCTGGTGTATGTTTCCACACATCTCACAGACAGCTGGTGTATGTTTCCACACATCTCACAGACAGCTGGTGTATGTTTCCACACATCTCACAGACAGCTGGTGTATGTTTCCACACATCTAACAGACAACAGGTGTATGTTTCCACACATCCAACAGACAGCTGGTGTATGTTTCCACACATCTCACAGACAGCTGGTGTATGTTTCCACACATCTCACAGACAACTGGTGTATGTTTCCACATATCTCACAGTCAGCTGGTGTATGTTTCCACACATTTCACAGACAGTCGGTGTATGTTTCCACACATCTCACAGACAGCTGGTGTATGTTTCCACACATCTCACAGACAGTTGGTGTATGTTTCCACACATCTCACAGTCAGCTGGTGTATGTTTCCACACATTTCACAGACAGTTGGTGTATGTTTCCACACATCTCACAGTCAGCTGGTGTATGTTTCCACACATCTCACAGTCAGCTTGTGTATGTTTCCACACATCTCACAGTCAGCTTGTGTATGTTTCCACATATCTCACAGTCAGCTGGTGTATGTTTCCACACATCTCACAGACAGCTGGTGTGTGTTTCCACACATCTCACAGTCAGCTGGTGTATGTTTCCACACATCTCACTGACAGCTGGTGTATGTTTCCACACATCTCACAGTCAGTTGGTGTATGTTTCCACACATCTCACAGTCAGCTGGTGTATGTTTCCACACATCTCACAGTCAGCTGGTGTATGTTTCCACACATTTCACAGACAGTTGGTGTATGTTTCCACACATCTCACAGTCAGCTGGTGTATGTTTCCACACATCTCACAGTCAGCTGGTGTATGTTTCCACACATTTCACAGACAGTTGGTGTATGTTTCCACACATCTCACAGTCAGCTGGTGTGTGTTTCCACACATCTCACAGACAGTTGGTGTATGTTTCCACACATCTCACAGTCAGCTGGTGTATGTTTCCACACATTTCACAGACAGTTGGTGTATGTTTCCACACATCTCACAGTCAGCTGGTGTATGTTTCCACACATCTCACAGTCAGCTGGTGTATGTTTCCACACATCTCACAGACAGTTGGTGTATGTTTCCACACATCTCACAGTCAGCTGGTGTATGTTTCCACACATCTCACAGACAGTTGGTGTATGTTTCCACACATCTCACAGTCAGCTGGTGTATGTTTCCACACATCTCACAGTCAGCTGGTGTATGTTTCCACACATTTCACAGACAGTTGGTGTATGTTTCCACACATCTCACAGTCAGCTGGTGTGTGTTTCCACACATCTCACAGACAGTTGGTGTATGTTTCCACACATCTCACAGTCAGCTGGTGTATGTTTCCACACATTTCACAGACAGTTGGTGTATGTTTCCACACATCTCACAGTCAGCTGGTGTATGTTTCCACACATCTCACAGTCAGCTGGTGTATGTTTCCACACATTTCACAGACAGTTGGTGTATGTTTCCACACATCTCACAGTCAGCTGGTGTATGTTTCCACACATCTCACAGACAGTTGGTGTATGTTTCCACACATCTCACAGACAGCTGGTGTATGTTTCCACACATTTCACAGACAGTTGGTGTATGTTTCCACACATCCCACAGTCAGCTGGTGTGTGTTTCCATACATCCCACAGACAGCTGGTGTATGTTTCCACACATCTCACAGTCAGCTGGTGTGTGTTTCCACACATCTCACAGACAGCTGGTATGTGTTTCCACACATCTCACAGACAGCTGGTGTGTTTTTACACACATCTCACAGACAACTGGTGTATGTTTCCACACATCTCACAGACAGCTGGTGTATGTTTCCACACATCTCACAGACAGCTGGTGTATGTTTCCACACATCTCACAGACAGCTGGTGTATGTTTCCACACATCTCACAGACAGCTGGTGTATGTTTCCACACATCTCACAGTCAGCTGGTGTATGTTTCCACACATCTCACAGACAGCTGGTGTATGTTTCCACACATCTCACAGACAGCTGGTGTATGTTTCCACACATCTAACAGACAACTGGTGTATGTTTCCACACATCTCACAGACAGCTGGTGTATGTTTCCACACATCTCACAGACAGCTGGTGTATGTTTCCACACATCTAACAGACAGCTGGTGTATGTTTCCACATATCCCACAGACAGCTGGTGTGTGTTTCCACACATCTCACAGACAGTTAGCGTATGTTTCCACACATCTCACAGACAGCTGGTGTATGTTTCCACACATCTCACAGACAGCTGGTGTATGTTTCCACACATCTCACAGACAGCTGGTGTATGTTTCCACACATCTCACAGACAGCTGGTGTATGTTTCCACACATCTCACAGTCAGCTGGTGTATGTTTCCACACATCTCACAGACAGTTGGTGTATGCTTCCACACATCTCACAGACAGCTGGTGTATGTTTCCACACATCTCACAGACAGCTGGTGTATGTTTCCACACATCTCACAGACAGCTGGTGTATGTTTCCAAACATCTCACAGACAGCTGGTGTATGTTTCCAAACATCTCACAGACAGCTGGTGTATGTTTCCACACATCTCACAGTCAGCTGGTGTATGTTTCCACACATCTCACAGACAGTTGGTGTATGCTTCCACACATCTCACAGACAGCTGGTGTATGTTTCCAAACATCTCACAGACAGCTGGTGTATGTTTCCACACATCTCACAGACAGCTGGTGTATGTTTCCACACATCTCACAGACAGCTGGTGTATGTTTCCACACATCTCACAGTCAGCTTGTGTATGTTTCCACACATTCCACAGACAGCTGGTGTGTGTTTGAGTCCACACAGTCTAAACTGGCTAATATTGCCTGACCTCTCACCTGTTCTAGAAACCCCCGCAGTCGTCGATTCTCTTCCAAAGTTTCTCTCATCTTCTCCCTGTGAACTGAGTATTCTGTTTTCTTGGATTGTTTAGAGCAGTGACCTAAAGTTGCCCTGACTCTCTGCTCGTTGCCCTTGGGATTTCTCTTCAGCTGGACTATCTGAGTAAAAGAAAGTCAGGAGAATCACTTGTTAATTGCATTCTGTGTTTTTTGGAATGATATACAATTTTCAAAGGTCATAAAATAATCATATGTGTGAAATTTTTGGCTTTTAGTATATCCGTCCCAGTTTTGATGCTTAAAGCACAGAAAGACATCTACAGATATGGCCTGAATCTAATTTTCATCTTGATCATCAAGTCTGGTGCCAAATGGTACCAGTCATTATCTCCCTTGACACACATCTATCCTCAGTGCTTTTTAAATATTCAAGTGTTGATTGTCTCCCCTGCCAGTGTCCCCTCATCCAACATTTCCTTTCCTGCCACTGTCCCCTCATCCAACATTTGCTTCCCTGCCACTGTCCTTTCATCCAACATTTGCTTCCCTGCCACTGTCCTCTCATCCAACATTTGCTTCCCTGCCACTGTCCTCTCATCCAACATTTGCTCCCCTGCCACTTTCCACTTATCCAACATTTGCTTCTCTGGCACTTTCCACTTATCCAAAATCTGTTTCCCTGCCACTGTCCATTCGTCCAACATTTTCTCTGTTGCCATTCTCCCCACTCAGGCAACGTCTTCTGCTGTCAACATCTGTTGCCAAAACTGAATATTTCTAGCTGCTGCTACCTTCTTGGGCTTCTCTCTTTCCACATAGAGATGAGAAAATAACCATTAATACATTAATAATGGTGATCAAATGGATATGCAGTTTCTTATCACAAACATAGCAGCCAGTATAATAGCTGTTGATTTCATTTGATTTGATTTGATTCAAGAATCAACATCATACTTCCCGTCCTTTTTAGGATGAGATTTTTCATTATTTGAAGCCCTACTTTGGCTCTGACCAGGGGCCGCAATATAGCCTGGTCATAAATATGGCCTAAAGGCTCAACGTGGTTTCTGGGACCTCTCCACAGTGATTCTCACCCACATGGTGGCACATTGTGTCATTTGGAGTTTATCGCTTGTGTTATGTCCTGGTTGGGTAGAAAGTCAGTCAGTCTGTCAGAACCAACATCACAGCACTCGAGGCATTCCCATGAGTGCTCCATCCCCATCTTCAGCAGCCAGCGAAGAGTTCTGATACTAATGGTGCTGGTGGAATTCTAATTAAACTTCCGCCTTGCCCCACCTCTGAGCCTCGAGCATCTGCCAGAACCTCTCGTCACTCCCCCTTCATCAATCTCACCAGACTGTGGTGATCCATCTGCTCCTCCAAACTGTACACGCTCTCCCATAAGGCACTAACCACGTCTGCCTTATCATGCATCAGTATTCCACCAAGTTGTGCAGAGCCAGCCAGTCTGTCCGCCTGTTCATTTCCCAACACACTGGCATGCCCTGGTGAAAAAATCCAGACAATACTCCTCACACGAAGCATACCTGTTCTGATCTTCCTCAGCATGCTTTCTGAGTCAGTTACAATAACCATGTGTGTGTGTGTCGTGTTCTCTAGCCAGCGGAAAGCTGCAGTGACCGCCTCCACCTCCATTTTTAAGCTGGATGTTGTGGTATCATATGCTAGGCTCTCCTGCACCAAACGTGGACCCTTAACTTTTGCTAAGAAGCCCCAAGCACTTCTTTTGCCTCTTGACACTGAACCGTCTGTGTAAATGATCAAATCTTCTTAGCCAGCATTATCTTGAATTAATTGCTGAATTTCCATCTCTGTGGCACCTGCCGACCAGTCTCTGCATTCCCGGCTCAGTGTGATTATGACTCTACACAAGTCTGATTGTTCAGGTAGCACTTTGAACCACTCCTCTCTTCGCCTAATGTTCTCAAGGATGCAAACCTGTCTTATTGTGTCTTCTGCCTGAGCCATCCATGACTTCCCTCTTATCAGCCACTGACCCTTAACTGCACCCAGAGCTTCATGCAAAGGGTGGTCTGCATCTGCAGCTACCCTGATATATGACTTCACCTGCAGCACCTTGTGCTTACCTGCATCAGTCGGCAAACCAAGGATATATCACATACACACCACTGGGGTGTCTCTAGTGCAACACAGAATGACACACATAGCTGCGTTCTGTAAGCGCTCTAGTTTGTCCATCTGACTCTTTGAGATGGTAAGCATTCCCAGGCCATAATCAACCACTGACAGGATCAGGTGCTAATATAATGTGAAAAGCAGTCTCTGTTCTATGTCAGTTGCAGCCATAGTCTTAACTCTTTGAGACCCAAGGAACGTATCATACGTTCACAGGTTCCTACCTAGAAGCCCAATGAACGCATGATGCGCCGATTTTATTACTTTCTTTACTAACCCCTCGGCCTGTGATGCTAAACCCCCTGGGACTCAAAGAGTTAAGTGCACTAAGTCCTTTTTGACATCTTGTCACAACACTCTCCACATGGTGCTTAAATGACAGGCTCCTGTCAAATGTGATTCCCAGATACTTCAGTTTGCTCTCTCTGTTGACGTCTCTACCATCTATCGTGAGACTTGGGACTAATGTTTTAACGATTCTGTTGTCCAGAGAACACCACAAAACAGATCCCTTTTCTGGCTGGACGACAGCCCTCATTTCTGTACACCACTCAGTCACCTAATCTACTGTCACTTGTAGCTACCGGGCTGTTTGTTCCCTTTCTTCCCCTTGCCTATATGCAAGTATATCATCTGCAAAAGTCAGTATCCTTCCAACTCCTGGTGCTTCTAGGCTTGCAATCTTGCTCGTATACACGTTAAAGAGCACAGGCAAGATGGCGGATCCCTGTGGCAGTCCTGGGTCCAAACTGCATGGTTCTGAGGTCCATGAGCCCAGTCAAAGAGCAACCTGATGTGAATAAAGGACAGCTGCAATTAAACTGACTGACTGACTGACTGACTTTCTACCCCACCAGGACATCACACAAGCGATAAACACCCGATGACACAAAGTGCCACCATGCGGATGAGGATCGCCGTGGAGAGGTCCTAGAAACCGCGTTCAGGCAATTGGCCATATTTATGGCTTGCCTATATTGCGGCCCCTGGCAAAAGAGAGGGTGGGGCTTCAAATAACAACAAATTTCATCCTTAAAAGGACAAAACTGGATTACCATAGAAGGAAAGATTGACAGAGGAGGACAAAGTGAGAAGATTCTTGACAAGCTGTCATCATGACATGGAAAAAACTATTGACAGGCTGTCATTATGATTTGGAAAAAAAACTATTGACAGGCTGTCATTATGACTTGGAAAAAAAACTATTGACAGGCTGTCATTATGACTTGGAAAAAAACTATTGACAGGCTGTCATTATGACTTGGAAAAAAAACTATTGACAGGCTGTCATCATGACATGGAAAAAAAGTGTCAGCACTTGAAATGATTCTACTGGAGATAACAAAATGTGGGAACACATTATCACCCCACACAATTTGTCACAGAACACAATGTTGTTATATTTTATTTAGTTGTGTCCCTGAGTCAATTATTTCCCTTTACATATTTCATGCACATAACATAAAACAAGGCCACATTTGCAGAAAAATATACAATAAAGATGTACAACAAAAACATACAACAAAGATATACAATAAAGATATGCATAGATGCAAATACAACAAAAGGACACACACAAAAATAAATGCAAAAAAAATATAAAATTAATATATAAAACAACAAGTATGCAACAAGAAATATGCAACAAAATATACAACAAAAATATACAACACAAATATACACCAAAGACATACAACAAAGATACACAACAAAAATATACAATAAACATTCACATAAAGGTGACATATGGGTCCACCAATGGGCAACTCATTTGCCGCTTGGGAAGTTTTAGTCATCACATCCAACACTGCAAAAGTCTTTATCATGGCTACCTGGTGGTGAGTAGTTTTTAGCCACGAAGAGGCCTATGGTTCAAATAAACGCATATTATACTATAACCAAAATCTCTCCTCGGGGGATGGTGGCTGAACATGGCCGTGTTTTTTAAATAATTTTTTTAAATCAAAGACCTTGTAACTATACAGCAAAGAAATACAACAAATGTATAGCAAAGTATACAACACAAATATACAACAAAATTATAATAAACAATAACACTGTTACAAAATAACGGCTACCTTAGGCAGAAAAACAAGGCACAGTGTGATGGTGGTGCAGAAGATGATAAATAAACCGATGATGATGAAGCTCTCTGTGGGCCTGTCCTCGATGATGAAGGAGACTGCCGCACCACAGACACACATGATGACAACGTTGTAGACCGACATCCCTATATACTTGGAGTCGTTGAGCGCCGGTATACTCACGTGTCTCGTCTCCCACGCCAGGAAACAGCCAAATGCCTGCAAAAATATGACCGATGGTCAGTGTGGCCTGAGCTCTCACCATTCTAGATGTCATGCTCTGTTTTGCTCTAGTATTGTCTCCAATGTTGCTACCAATGTTGGTTTTAATGCTGGTTCTAATATTTGATCTATTCTGGGCTCTAATGTTGCGTATAATGTTGATTCTAATGTTGGCTCTAAAGTTGGTTCTAATGCTGGTTCGAATGTTGATTCTCATGTTGGTTCTAATGTTTGTGCTAATGTTGTTTCTAATGCTGTCTCTAATGTTAGTTTTAATTATGGCTTTAATGCTGCTTCTAATGTTGCCTTTATTATTGCTTCTAATGTTGCCTTTTGTGTTACTTCTAATGTTGTCTTTATTGTTACTTCTTATGTTGCCTTTAATATTGCTTCTAATGATGGCTCTAATGATGATTCTAATGTTGCCTTTATTGTTACTTCTAGTGATTGCTCTTATATTAGTTCTAATGTTGGTTCTAATGCTGGCTTTAATTTAGGCTCTAATGCTGGTTCTAATGTTGACTCTAATGCTGGTTCTAATGCTGGCTCTAATGCTGGTTCTAATATATGATCTACTCACCAGCAGAAGGCCTTTGTAGGCGTACAGAGCTCCCAGCCAGATCTCCATGCGTCTGCTGGAGCAGTAATCCAGCTTGGGGATGATTTCATAATCTGCGTACACCTGCAATGTCAGCACACACGTCACAGATGAGATTTCACATGTCTTTCACAGGAGTCTCAACTCTTATATAGACACAGCACCTACAGACACACTACAGGTGACATTCCACATGTCTTAAAAACTTAGACAGGTGTCTCAGCTCTTGCATAGACACAACACCACACAGACACTCCACAGGTGACGTTCCACATGTCTTAGACACTTAGACAGGTGTCTCAACTCTTCCATAAACCTGCAATACAATGTTCAGTCATTTTGTGACAAGAACCAGGAGTCATGTGGTCTCAAGAACCAGGAGTCATGTGGTCTCAAGAACCAGGTTATTCGGTTTACTCATGTCTCCCAGGTCAGGGAACAACCAAATGCCTGCAGGAACATGAACTGATGGTGAACATGGCCTGAGCTCTCACATTGCTTCTTGCTGATATGTTCTGTGTTTGGTTCTGATGTCTGCTCTTTTGTTGGTTCTTGTCAAGTCTAGTGCGGATATGGGACATAGTGGGTGATGGTAGTGAATATCCATATCTGTACTTAGTGACCATGATTTGACTGATAGCTCAATGACAGGTACAGACAACTAACAGAAAGCCATAACAGTATGTGGCGATACTTAAAGTAGCAACAAGAACTGCAAAGACTATGAACTGAACTGTTGGAGTGAAACAAAACCTAACGAACAGCGAGACTATCTGGGAGTTGGTTCCAGGACTAGTGACTGTAGACTTGTGACTAGTTTTGACTCTTAGATTATAGCGTGTATAGATTTCACTGTAGTGAGGGGTAGCTCATGTATTAATGTGTTAAGCTGGATATGGGCATTAGATTGTGTGTTGTACAGAGTTGGACAGAGTTAGTATCTTGTGTAGCGATTCACGTGTTGGTATTGCCATTATACTATTAGCAAGGTTGTTGTAGTATTTTTTTATTTGATCTATGCTGGCACATTTTGTTCCAGTGGCAGAAAAAAGAGCTTGGGATGAGAGTGGGTTGTGTGGAAGCAGGTAGGATCTGTAGAACAGAATGTTCTCCTGTGGAGTGAGAGCGATTGTGTAGTCCTCACTGCCTTTTTTTTTTTTTTTTTTAGGATCAAGATTGCCCACCGCTCTTGAGATAAACTGTCTGCTGTATGCTGTTGATTAGAAGTAGATACTGTCATGGGCCTACACAGCGAGCCTTATGCCATCATGGCAGTAAACTAAACTAAGTTTCTGACAGTTCTGATGTCTGCCCTATTGTTGGTTCTGGTGTCTGATCTATTGTTGGTTCTGGAATCTGCTCTGTTGTTGGTTCGGATGTCTGCTCTATTGTTCCTTCTCATGTTTGCTCTATTACTGGTTCTGATGTCTGCTCTATTGTTTATTCTGGTGTCTGCTATATTGTTGGTTTCGATGTCTTCTCTATTGTTGGTTTTCTGATGTCTGCTGTATTGTTGGTTCTGATGTTTGATCTGTTGTTGGTTCTGACATTTGATCTATTGTTAATTATGATGTTGGATCTCTTGTTGGTTCAGATGTCTGATCTATTATTTTCCCTATTGTTGCTTGTGATGTCTGTTATGATGTTTGCTTTATTGTTAGTTCTGATGTCTGCTCTATTGTTAGTTCTGATGTTTTCTCTGTTACTTGTTATGATATTTGTTCTATTGTTGGTTCTGATGTTTTTGTTTTTGTTTTTTTGTTGATACAGATGTTTGATCTATTGCTGGTTCAGATGTTTTATCTATTATTTTATCTATTTCTGGTTCTGTTTTTTGCTCTATTGTTGGTTCTATTGTTGATGTTAATAGTACTTCTGATGTTTTCTCTAGTGCCACAAAAGCCATTTCATCTGGTCACAAGAGCTGGTCATTTGGTGACAAGAGATGGTCATTTGGTGACAAGAGATGGTCATCTGGTGACAAGAGATGGTCATCTGGTCACAAGAGATGGTCATCTGGTCACAAGAGATGGTCATCTGGTCACAAGAGATGGTCATCTAGTGACAAGAGATGGTCATTTGGTGACAAGAGATGGTCATCTGGTGACAAGAGATGGTCATCTGGTGACAAGAGATGGTCATCTGGTCACAAGAGATGGTCATCTGGTCACAAGAGATGGTCATCTGGTCACAAGAGATGGTCATCTGGTCACAAGAGATGGTCATTTGGTGACAAGAGATGGTTATTTGGTGACAAGATATGGTTATTTGGTGACAAGAGATGGTCATCTGGTCACAAGAGATGGTCATTTGGTGACAAGAGATGGTTATTTGGTGACAAGAGATGGTCATCTGGTCACAAGAGATGGTCATTTGGTGACAAGAGATGGTTATTTGGTGACAAGAGATGGTCATCTGGTCACAAGAGATGGTCATCTGGTCACAAGAGATGGTCATCTGGTCACAAGAGATGGTCATCTGGTCACAAGAGATGGTCATCTGGTCACAAGAGATGGTCATTTGGTGACAAGAGATGGTTATTTGGTGACAAGAGATGGTCATCTGTTGAGAAGAGATGATGATCATGTGGTCACAAGAGATGGTCATTTGGTGATAAGACTGGGGGTCTGTCAGTATAAGCCCTGCAGTGCCATCAACACTTGGTGGTAGGATGGTGGTCATGTATTGAAACTCTGTCTAGAATGAAATTATATTCACTGACTTGAGTTTCTAGACTTTCCTTGCCTAAATAAGGCAACAGTGAAAAGCCTGGACAGGTGGTCTCATATTGACCATATTATTCATATCAACCTAAAACAGGTGATCAACAGGTGATAAACCAGCTACAGGTGATAAACCTATCACAGGTGATAAAACAAGCAGAGGTGATAAACCAAGTAGAAGGGATCAACCAAGTAGAGGTGATAAACCAAGTAAAGGTGATAAACAACAGAGGTGATAAACCAGATGTGATAAAACTACCTCAGGTGATAAACCTACACAGATGATAAACCTAATACAGGGGATAAACCAAACAGAAGTGATAAACCTACCTCAGGTGATTAACCTACACAGATGATAAACCTAGCACAGGTGATAAACCTACTTCAGGTGATAAACCTACCTCAGGTGATAACCGCTTGACCGCCTTGTCAAATGGGTCGACCACTTGCCAAGTGACCAGGACCAGCACGTCCAGCAGTACCAGCACCAGAACGATCAACATCAACTTGTAGTCTTTGATCACCTGCCACACATGGACGCACACGGACACACATGGACGTACACGGACACACATTGACACACATATGAGTTTTATTATCCATGAAAAAATATATTACAAGAATCAAAATTAAATATATGACTTTACATGAAAACTATTTGTATGTTAGGCTAACAACATGTTTGCTGAACTATATGTCAAAGATTTTGCTATAATTAAAACAAACTAAACAGTTATAGCGAAATAAATATTACTATAATACAAGGAAAATATATTGCTCTTAACAACATAAAATAAAGAGCAAGAATAAGCATACAGAATCATAAATTAAATGATAAAACACCAGTTCCAGTACAAGATGACAGTTAGACCACGGACAGGCAAAAAACGGTGATTAGCCTGCACTTAATAAAAAGGCACAATCGATTACACAACCCCAGAATTTAACCATGCAATATTAATCATGCGCACACACTCCTAGACTGCACTGAACATGAAACTGTGAGGCAGACCATTCGGCCTCCACATACAAAAATAAAAGAGCGGACACCAAACTTCATGGGTTATCACGTAAACTAAAAAGAAATTTCCCATGAAAACCAACACAGGAGATATATATAATCTAATTTAAGTGAATAAAAGAAGAAGAATTTCATCTGTGTGATTCACGAAACAATCCAATAGTAAGATTTGTTGTAATGATAAAACTTTGTCACTGAACTCTGACCTTCTTGTTGAGTTTGATATTTGTAAAGATGGCATGCACTCTCCAGGTTTTCCCAAACATGGCGCCAAAAGCCAGGGTAAATCCCAGAGCCAAAGTCCAGGATCTGGCCTGGGAGAAAAAAATAAACAGCATAAACTATTTTACTTGACATTGTTTAGTACAAACGGTACAAGTGTAG
Source organism: Candidula unifasciata (assembly GCA_905116865.2). NCBI lineage: Eukaryota > Metazoa > Mollusca > Gastropoda > Stylommatophora > Geomitridae > Candidula > Candidula unifasciata. The sequence goes on from CAJHNH020001171.1 coordinate 78,970, forward strand.
GCACATCTAATGGATGGATGGGAAGATACAAGGCAGCTCATCTCAGTGAAGTCAGGGATCAGTCTATCTGCCTCCAAAACAAGTAGGTCATAAGAGTCGACTAATTTAGGATGTTTCCTATGAAGCCAGGGTGCCTCTGCACAAGAGGTGAGGAATTAACAGTTTGTAAACAAATAAACTAGATCTGTAGAATGCATGTGCAAGCAAAACTCAGGTTCTGGAACAAGACTACAGTCCAGAAGTAGGTGAACAAGACTACAGTCCAGAAGTGGGTGAACAAGACTACAGTCCAGAAGTGGATGAACAAGACTACAGTCCAGAAGTAGGTGAACAAGACTACAGTCCAGAAGTAGGTGAACAAGACTACAGTCCAGAAGAAGGTGAACAAGATTACAGTCCAGAAGTAGGTGAACAAGATTACAGTCCAGAAGTAGGTGAACAAGACTACAGTCCAGAAGTGGATGAACAAGACTACAGTCCAGAAGTAGGTGAACAAGACTACAGTCCAGAAGTGGATGAACAAGACTACAGTCCAGAAGTGGGTGAACAAGACTACAGTCCAGAAGTGGATGAACAAGATTACAGTCCAGAAGTAGGTGAACAAGACTACAGTCCAGAAGTAGGTGAACAAGACTACAGTCCAGAAGTGGATGAACAAGACTACAGTCCAGAAGTAGGTGAACAAGATTACAGTCCAGAAGTGGATGAACAAGACTACAGTCCAGAAGTGGATGAACAAGACTACAGTCCAGAAGTGGGTGAACAAGACTACAGTCCAGAAGTGGATGAACAAGACTACAGTCCAGAAGTAGGTGAACAAGACTACAGTCCAAAAGTAGGTGAACAAGACTACAGTCCAGAAGTAGGTGAACAAGATTACAGTCCAGAAGAAGGTGAACAAGACTACAGTCCAGAAGTGGATGAACAAGACTACAGTCCAGAAGTAGGTGAACAAGACTACAGTCCAGAAGTGGATGAACAAGACTACAGTCCAGAAGTAGGTGAACAAGACTACAGTCCAGAAGTGGATGAACAAGACTACAGTCCAGAAGTAGGTGAACAAGACTACAGTCCAGAAGTAGGTGAACAAGATTACAGTCCAGAAGTAGGTGAACAAGACTACAGTCCAGAAGTAGGTGAACAAGACTACAGTCCAGAAGTGGATGAACAAGACTACAGTCCAGAAGTAGTTGAACAAGACTACAGTCCAGAAGTGGATGAACAAGACTACAGTCCAGAAGTAGGTGAACAAGACTACAGTCCAGAAGTGGATGAACAAGACTACAGTCCAGAAGTAGGTGAACAAGACTACAGTCCAGAAGTGGATGAACAAGACTACAGTCCAGAAGTAGGTGAACAAGACTACAGTCCAGAAGTAGGTGAACAAGACTACAGTCCAGAAGTGGATGAACAAGACTACAGTCCAGAAGTAGGTGAACAAGACTACAGTCCAGAAGTAGGTGAACAAGACTACAGTCCAGAAGTAGGTGAACAAGACTACAGTCCAGAAGTAGGTGAACAAGACTACAGTCCAGAAGTAGGTGAACAAGATTACAGTCCAGAAGTAGGTGAACAAGACTACAGTCCAGAAGTAGGTGAACAAGACTACAGTCCAGAAGTAGGTGAACAAGACTACAGTCCAGAAGTAGGTGAACAAGACTACAGTCCAGAAGTAGGTGAACAAGACTACAGTCCAGAAGTGGATGAACAAGACTACAGTCCAGAAGTGGATGAACAAGACTACAGTCCAGAAGTAGGTGAACAAGACTACAGTCCAGAAGTAGGTGAACAAGATTACAGTCCAGAAGTGGATGAACAAGACTACAGTCCAGAAGTAGGTGAGCAAGACTACAGTCCAGAAGTAGGTGAACAAGATTACAGTCCAGAAGTGGATGAACAAGACTACAGTCCAGAAGTGGATGAACAAGACTACAGTCCAGAAGTAGGTGAACAAGACTACAGTCCAGAAGTAGGTGAACAAGACTACAGTCCAGAAGTGGATGAACAAGACTACAGTCCAGAAGTAGGTGAACAAGACTACAGTCCAGAAGTAGGTGAACAAGATTACAGTCCAGAAGTGGATGAACAAGACTACAGTCCAGAAGTGGATGAACAAGACTACAGTCCAGAAGTAGGTGAACAAGACTACAGTCCAGAAGTAGGTGAACAAGACTACAGTCCAGAAGTGGATGAACAAGACTACAGTCCAGAAGTAGGTGAACAAGATTACAGTCCAGAAGTGGATGAACAAGATTACAGTCCAGAAGTGGATGAACAAGACTACAGTCCAGAAGTAGGTGAGCAAGACTACAGTCCAGAAGTGGATGAACAAGACTACAGTCCAGAAGTAGGTGAACAAGACTACAGTCCAGAAGTAGGTGAGCAAGACTACAGTCCAGAAGTGGATGAACAAGACTACAGTCCAGAAGTAGGTGAACAAGACTACAGTCCAGAAGTAGGTGAACAAGACTACAGTCCAGAAGTGGATGAACAAGACTACAGTCCAGAAGTAGGTGAACAAGACTACAGTCCAGAAGTGGGTGAACAAGACTACAGTCCAGAAGTGGATGAACAAGACTACAGTCCAGAAGTGGATGAACAAGACTACAGTCCAGAAGTGGATGAACAAGACTACAGTCCAGAAGTAGGTGAACAAGACTACAGTCCAGAAGTGGATGAACAAGACTACAGTCCAGAAGTAGGTGAACAAGACTACAGTCCAGAAGTAGGTGAACAAGACTACAGTCCAGAAGTGGATGAACAAGACTACAGTCCAGAAGTAGGTGAACAAGACTACAGTCCAGAAGTGGATGAAGAAGACTACAGTCCAGAAGTAGGTGAACAAGACTACAGTCCAGAAGTAGGTGAACAAGACTACAGTCCAGAAGTGGATGAACAAGACTACAGTCCAGAAGTAGGTGAACAAGACTACAGTCCAGAAGTAGGTGAACAAGACTACAGTCCAGAAGTAGGTGAACAAGACTACAGTCCAGAAGTAGGTGAACAAGACTACAGTCCAGAAGTAGGTGAACAAGACTACAGTCCAGAAGTAGGTGAACAAGACTACAGTCCAGAAGTAGGTGAACAAGACTACAGTCCAGAAGTAGGTGAACAAGACTACAGTCCAGAAGTGGATGAACAAGACTACAGTCCAGAAGTGGATGAACAAGACTACAGTCCAGAAGTAGGTGAACAAGACTACAGTCCAGAAGTAGGTGAACAAGATTACAGTCCAGAAGTAGGTGAACAAGACTACAGTCCAGAAGTAGGTGAACAAGACTACAGTCCAGAAGTAGGTGAACAAGACTACAGTCCAGAAGTAGGTGAACAAGACTACAGTCCAGAAGTGGGTGAACAAGATTACAGTCCAGAAGTAGGTGAACAAGATTACAGTCCAGAAGTAGGTGAACAAGACTACAGTCCAGAAGTAGGTGAACAAGACTACAGTCCAGAAGTGGGTGAACAACTAGAATTTTCTACAGGAGTTAACATTTCAGTGAACACTGTAAAGAAGAGAAATGTATAACAGCAGCCAATGTGTAATGATGGAAGTAAAAGCAGTCATCAGAGATTTTTGTTCTACCTCTGATCCTCCACGTCTGCCTGCCCTAGGGCTCTGCCCAACATATCTCTCCCCAGACGTAGACAGAGAAATAGGACATACTTGCACAGATATATGGAAGGAAATACATGCACAGAGAGATGGAGGGACATACATTCAGAGAGATATGAAAGGAAATACATGAAAAGAGAGATTAAAGGACATACATGCACAGAGAGGTGGAAGGATATACATGCACAGAGAAAGAGATAGAAGGACATACATGCACAGAGAGGTGGAAGGATATACATGCACAGAGAGAGATGGAAGGACATACATGTATAGAGAGATAGAAGGACATACATGCACAGAGAGATGGAAGGACATACATGCACAGAGAGATGAAAGGACATACATGCACAGAGAGATGAAAGGACATACATGCACAAAGAGATGAAAGGACATACATGCACAGAGAGAGAGATAGAAGGACATACATGCACAGAGAGAGAGATAGAAGGACATACATGCACAGAGAGAGAGATAGAAGGACATACATGCACAGAGAGATGTAAGGACATACATGCACAGTGAGAGAGATAGAAAGACATACATGCACAGAGAGATTGAAGGACATACATGCACAGAGAGAGAGATAGAAGGACATACGTGCACAGAGAGATGAAAGGATATACATGTACATAGAGGGGAAAGGACATACATGCACAGAGAGATGGAAGGACACACATGCACAGAGAGATGGAAGGACATACGTGCACAGAGAGATGGAAGGACATACATGCACAGAGAGATGAAAGGACATACATGCACAGAGAGATGAAAGGACATACATGCACAGAGAGATGAAAGGACATACATGTACAGAGAGATGAAATGACATACATGCACAGCGAGAGAGATAGACGGACATACATGCACAGAGAGAGAGATAGAAGGACATACATGCACAGAGAGAGAGATAGAAGGACATACATGCACAGAGAGAGAGATAGAAGGACATACATGCACAGATAGAGAGATAGAAGGACATACATGCACAGAGAGATGTAAGGACATACATGCACAGAGAGATGTAAGGACATACATGCACAGAAAAGAGATAGAAGGACATACATGCACAGAGCGATTGAAGAACATTCATGTACAGAGAGATGTAAGGACATACATGCACAGAGAAAGAGATGGTAGTCTGGTAGTCTTAGTTTCAGCTTCATAGCAAACGGGTTGCCCCATCTTTGCTCCGCTCCTGTGCCAGCGAAAAACACTCAGAATGTCTATCACAGTCCCTTGTGGAAAGATTGACAGACTGCTGTCTCAGCATATCTAGCATACACTCGCATTAAAGCATATGGTAGCCATCCGAAGTGCTAACACAAACAGTCCAACATTAGAAATGCAGTTCATCATTGATGATAGCAGAACTTGTCGTCAACAGATCAGCAGTTGTCCGCGTGATCAATTTTAATACGGGTCCCGCAAGCATTGAACGACAGGCATCGCGCCATTTTCTGAATCTACAATTCACACCACCACGTTGGTCACAGTCGAAAAAAAAAACATACCAAAATGCAATCCGCAGCTCACAGGGTCACGCCATGCATTCAACTCAGAAGCTGGGCGACGAAACTATATCCAGTCTACAAATGGAGCAAAAATGCATCGGCCACCGTCCGGCAGAAGCAAAAAATTTGCCGCTGTTCCGAACGGCGCCGCTGTCTAGCGTCCATTTTAATCGGAAGTCGCATCAAAGTCTCTCAGAGAAAGAGATAGAAGGACATACATGCACAGAGCGATTGAAGGACATTCATGCACAGAGAGAGAGATAGAAGGACATACATGCACAGAGAGATGAACGGATATACATGTACAGAAAGAGGAAAGGACATACATGCACAGAGAGAGAGATAGAAGGACAAACATGCACAGAGAGATAGAAGGACATACATGCACAGAGAGAGAGAGAGAGAGAGAGAGATGAAAGGATATACATGCACAGAGAGGTGGAAGGACATACATGCACAGAGAGAAGAAAGGATATACATGCACAGAGAGATAGAAGGACATACATGCACAGAGAGATGGAAGGACATACATGCACAGAGAGATAGAAGGACATAAATGCACACAGAGAGAGATGGAAGGATATACATGCACAGAGAGATAGAAGGACATACATGCACAGAGAGATGAAAGGATATACATGTACAGAAAGAGGAAAGGACATACATGCACAGAGAGAGAGATAGAAGGACAAACATGCACAGAGAGATAGAAGGACATACATGCACAGAGAGAGAGAGAGAGAGAGAGAGATGAAAGGATATACATGCACAGAGAGGTGGAAGGACATACATGCACAGAGAGAAGAAAGGATATACATGCACAGAGAGATAGAAGGACATACATGCACAGAGAGATGGAAGGACATACATGCACAGAGAGATAGAAGGACATAAATGCACACAGAGAGAGATGGAAGGATATACATTCACAGAGAGATAGGAGGACACACATGCACAGAGAGACAGAAGGACATACATGCACAGAGAGATAGAAGGACATACATGCACAGAGAGAGAGATGTAAGGACATACATGCACAGAGAGAGAGATAGAAGGACATACATGCACAGAGAGATAGAAGGACATACATGCACAGAGAGATAGAAGGACATACATGCACAGAGAGATAAAAGGACATACATGCACAGAGAGATAGAAGGACATACATGCACAGAGAGAGATATGTAAGGACATACATGTACAGAGAGAAAGAGATGTAAGTATATACGTGCACAGAGAGAGATGTAAGGATATACTTGCACAGAGAGAGATGTAAGGATATACGTGCACAGAGAGAGATAGAAGGACATACATGCACAGAGAGATAGAAGGACACACATGCACAGAGAGATAGAAGGACATACATGCACAGAGAGATAGAAGGACATACATGCACAGAGAGATAGAATGACATACATGGACAGAGAGATAAAAGGACATACATGCACAGAGAGATAGAAGGACATACATGCACAGAGAGAGATATGTAAGGACATCCATGTACAGAGAGAAAGAGATGTAAGGATATACATGCACAGAGAGAGATGTAAGGATATACGTGCACAGAGAGATAGAAGGACATACATGCAAAGAGAGAAGAAAGGAAATAGGTGCACAGAGAGAGGACAGGACATACATGCACAGAGAGAGAGATGGAAGGACATACATGCACAGAGAGATGGAAGGACATACATACACAGAGAGATGGAAGGACATACATGCACAGAGAGATGAAAGGACATACATGCACAGAGAGATGAAAGGACATACATGCACAGAGAGATGGAAGGACATACATGCACAGAGATATGAAAGGACATACATGCACAGAGAGATGGAAGGACATACATGCACAGTGAGATGAAAGGACACACATGCACAGAGAGATGAAAGGACATACATGCACAGAGAGATGGAAGGACATACATGCGCAGTGAGATGAAAGGAAAAGGTTACATGAAATATAGATCAAGGGTCACCCACAATGAGAGGAAATAAAGACAATCTAACAGAACGAGACAAGCAACAAAAAACTGCACAGAAGAAGAGACACTATCAAATAATTAGAGAAGGTACCCTAGATTGAAAAAAACAAAGATATATCCATAGACAGTATGACACAAAACAGAAAGAAAGAAAGAAAGAAAGAAAGAAAGAAAGAAAGAAAGAAAGAAAGAAAGAAAGAAAGAAAGAAAAGAAGAAAGAAAGAAAAAGAAAGAAAGAAAGAAAGAAAGAAAGAAAGAAAGAAAGAAAGAAAGAAAGAAAGAAAGAAAGAAAGAAAGAAAGAAAGAAAGAAAGAAAGAAAGAAAGAAAGAAAGAAAGAAAGAAAGAAAGAAAGAAAGAAAGAAAGAAAGAAAGAAAGAAAGAAAGAAAGAAAGAAAGAAAGAAAGAAAGAAAGAAAGAAAGAAAGAAAGAAAGAAAGAAAGTATAGTTCAAAATGGGGACTTATCATGCACCAATGAACACATGTACTTGCAGTGCATCCCTAACTGTACTTACAGACTGCATCAATATTTGAACTTATAGTTTACTAATAAATGAACTTACAGACTTCACCAATAATTGAATTTACATAGTGCACCAATGGCTGAATTTGTAGAGCACCAGTAAATGAATTTACAGTGCGCCAGTAACTTAACTTATATTGCCTCACTAAGTAAACTTACAGAGTGCACCAGAAACTGAATTTACAGAGTGCAGCAATGGCTGAATTTTCATTGCATTAGTAAACAAATTCACAGTGCACCAGTAAAGGAACTTACAGTGCACCAGTAGCTGAAGAGCAGGCGGTCAGTGTGGTCTGGGTCAGCCCCCAACAAGAAGATGGACATGTAGCAGAGAATACAGCCCACGATGATGAGGTTGTTCATGTTTGGACTCGACATCTTGATGTACCTAGCCAGTGAGAGATGTTCCAACTGTCAGTTTGTCTCTTACAGAGGAAGTATTACAGTTTTTCTTTTAATCTTTTCATCATCCATTGGCATCAGCATCATCATGATAGATAGTTAGTTAGTTAGTTAGTTAGTTAGTTAGCCCGGCTCGCTAGCGCAGTTGGCTAAACCGGACTGCACGGGGGTTTGGTGACGAACTCCTTGTGGTCCGGGTTCACGCCCAGGGTAGGCAGAAAAACCACATTTCTCTCACTTTTATGGAATCGAGACCGAAGGGTTGCTATATTCATAGTACCGAGCCAAAGGGTTAAGAACTCATGGCTTCTGGATACTTTAAAAAAAAAGTTATTTAAATACCTATCCTTTACAGGACCTTGCAGAACCAACCAAAGCATTTTATTTGGGTGCTGTGGTTTTTCTAGGCAAATTTTACATGCAGTAGTTTGCAACATCATGATAACAATAGTATATATGGTATTTACAGCTTGACCTTGACTAAGAAAAAAAGTATGTTGCCTTCATCATTTACTCCTTGTCTAATACTGACTTCCAAAATGAAGAGCAGGCCACAGACATACTGCTACCCATCAAAACTTTTCTTCTTCTGTTTTCTACTCCTGGAGAGCCTCATAGCATCAGGACAGAAAGAAAGCTATGGAACGGTACTTTTCAGTCTCTGAAAAACCATTCTTTTCCTGAAAACCATTCTTGCCAACATAATTATTATCCTCATCACTATAACTCTCTCTCTCTCTCTCTCTCTCTCTCTCTCTCTCTCTCTCTCTCTCTCTCTCTCTCTCTCTCTCTCTCTCTCTCTCTTTCTCTCTCTCTCTCTCTCTTGGACGCAGGCACACTGGCAGGCACACTCATGCACGCACTCACACACGTACGCACACACTCTCTCTCTCTCTCTCACTTTCTCTCTCTCTCTCTCTCTCTCTCTCTCTCTCTCTCTCTCTCTGTGTGTGTTTTTGAATTCTATATCTAAAGCAGTTAATCCTTGAAGAAATAATGCAGTAGAATGTCACACTTGAGCACTCAAAGTTTTATCACACTTGATCACTCAAAGTTTTATTTCCCAACTCGACTCTGTTGATGTGAGTTGCTGGCTGCTTTGATCATTCCATTCTCTTTATTATTTATGTCCAAACAACACCGTTTCCTAGCAACCACCCAGGCAGTCAAGTTTCAAATAATTCCTTGTAGCTTGTGGAGCAATATAAAATAGTAATTAATTGATATAATCAATCAGGTGTCTTCTCCACAATAAAGGTTTGCTGCGATAGATATCTAATACTGTCTGTCTTATCCTGGTTGTGCGCTGTCGCAGATTTCTGTTCATCCACTAGTTGTCATTACTGTCCCACTTGTCATCTAGTTGTCATTACTGTCCCACTTGTCACCTAGTTGACATTACTGTCCTACTTGTCATCTAGTTGTCATTACTGTCCCACTTGTCAACTGGTTGACATTACTGTCCCACTTGTTATCTAGTTGAAATTATTGTCCTACTTGTCATCTAGTTGTCATTACTGTCCCACTTGTTATCATTGTCATTACTGTCCTACTTGTCATCTAGTTGTCATTACTGTCCCACTTGTCATCTAGTTGTCGTTACTGTCCAACTTGTTATCAAGTTTTCATTACTGTCCTACTTGTCATCTAGTTGTCATTACTGTCCCACTTGTTATCTAGTTGACATTACTGCCCCTCTTGTCAAATAGTTGACACTACAGTCCCACTTGTCATCTGGTTGACATTATTGTCTCACTTGTCATCTAGTTGATATTACTTTCCCACATATCTAGTTATCATTACTGTTCCACTTGTACCGCAGTCTATCTTTTGCTAACGGCTTTTATTTTTCCAGTATATTTTTATAAGTGTGTTATGTCTTCTAATGTGGCCGAAATGTTTCACTTGTCCAGTTTGCATTTGTAACAAGTCTTGGATTGTTTTTTTTTGGTCCAGTTCACGTTTCGTGACTCATCTACACACTGTCTGACCTTTTATTCATACTTTCTCGGACTCTTCTACGTCAGAGATGTGTCACAGTGTCTTACCTTTAGTTACATCAGCACAGACATCGCATATTCTATACTACACAATGACATAGCTTTCAATGACCCCAGAATATGTAGAACTGGCCCTAACCCAAACCCCCCTACCAACAGCCTGAGCCTGAGACTCTTTTCAAAGAAAGTACATTGTGACACCCCTCTGACCTAGATCAGACTGAGAAAGTGTGTAGATGGGCCGGGAAACTTAAACAGGTCTGTTTTTGTTTCCACGAAATATGACCTATGACCTATTCTTCAGTATATCAACATGCTGTTGTATGGGTTACAGGGTTCCAGGGTTCCACTTTGGAGAATAGACAATAGACCCACTGCCCTCTCCCCAAACAAGCATATCACAGGAGGCAACTAACGTGGGGTGTGTCTTTCAATGTTGGAGTGCCTTTAACTGAAGAACCAACAATCTGCATACAGATAAGCTAAATCTGTATAATGGATGTGCATGAAAACCAAAGTCTTGAATCAAGACCAAAATCTAGGAGTGGATGAACAACCACAACTGTTTGCCAGAGTTTACAGCCAATGGATGCTTTTTAAAAAAAAGCAGAAAAAAAGTTATTTCCACGTTTCCAGAAATTCAGTTAAACTTTCTAAATGTTTATTCATTGTCCCAGACTCTATGTCATATAACAGAGATGAGTATACACAACTTGTAATAATTTTCATTTTGAATGTGTTTAATCATGTGATATTTACAGTTTGCAAGTGGAACTTACCTGTGACGTCGATACCGGATGTTGACAGCTAAGAATAGCACAGCCATAGTAATTCCCATAGCTGCCAGGACAACAAAGGCAATGTACACTGGGAAACTAACATGACGCAGCTCTTCTATCTTCACACTTCTGTCCATGGGGGGCTTTCCATCTGTCAAACATCAGGGTGTCAATGACTAAGATCAAGTGGATGAGGGGCATTATATTTCTACATTAAAACACATATCATCCCTGCATAGTATCCGGTATTTGATCCTTAATCCTATAAACAGCCACCCATGAGAGAAACCAAACAACATGACATTTTTAAAGAATGAATGAATGAATTAACTAATATCACTGAACTCAGGACATTCCCACACATGCTCCGTCCCCATCTTCAGTAACCAACAAAGAGCTGACATTCTAACAGTCCCAGCTGCTGACTCATTAAAAGATCCTCCTCTGTTTTTCCTTCAATGTTGAATATCTTCCAGAATCTCTACACATTCCACCCTCTACACCCATGTATGGATTCCCTATCCATTGTTTTGCAATGTCCATTTGATCCCATAGAGTCTTCTGCTTTATCATGTAATAAGTGAACTACTAGAACAGCCAAACACCAATGGAGAACATCATAATGAAGAACACAATTTTGTAGAAAACATCAAAAACAGAACAATGATTGAGTGACATTTCGATGCCTAAAGAACTGTGTCAGACCAGGATGGGCATTGCCTCTTATTACCTAGAGGAGTGGTAGCATTAATCTATCATCCTGCTCTTTACCTCGCACACCTAAATATTCTAGACAGAAAATGTATTTTCCCTCACATTAGCAAACAGAGTGGCCAGCATTCCACCACTTGAACATCATCATCAACAAGTGTTATGCTTACTGGCATGGAGCATCATGTGTCTCCACATCTGACAGCCTCCTGCACCATGTATCCGTTGGCTGTGCTGACACCCCTCCATGCTATCACAAAAGGCTGTCAGGAATCACTTCTTGTTCTCTCCTTCTATCTCTCATTTTATAAATCTGTCAAGTTTTTTCATGCCACAATTTTTCATTTTTCATAAAGTGACCATAAAATGATGGATGATATTGCCGCTTTTACTATCCAGAACATTTCCTTCTGTGCTTTGGTACAATCATCAAGATTCTCACTGGGCTACCATGACTCTCACTCTTATTACATGCTTATTTTATATTGAAAACCAAAAAGATGCAATGCCTATCCTGGCCTGACACTGTTCCTTAGGCATCGAAATGTCGCTCAATCATTGTTCGATTGTTGATGTTTTCTACAAAATTGTGATCTTCATTATGATGTTCTCCATCGTTGTTTGGCTGTTCTAGTAGTTCACTTATTTCCTCATGTTTCACACTTGTGTACAGTCTATTGAGCATAAAAACAGATTAACTTTTGTTGCAGATTTTCAAACACACACACACAAATGCTGTCTTAAAATGAGGCTGGTTCTGTGTACTGCCACACAAAATCCCTGCGTACCGCCACAGAAAATCCCTGCGTATATGCATGAGTATAGTATACTTTTGTATGTGTGTAAGTGATTCTGTGTGTTTGTGTTGTGACTGATGAAACTAAGCACCTGCTGAGCAAGGACCTACCTCTCCAGGTGATCAGGCTACCATTTCCCAGGTCCAGTGTGTGGGTCAGCGCGTGATATTCCCCCACCTTGACCATTCTTCCATCTGGGAGTGGAGAAAGACAGAAATACAAAGTCTGACATTCTTATTCTGTGCATGAAAAGTCTCATGGAAATAGGAGACAACTCACAGAGGCACACAGAACTCATGACTGACTCATGTAGACCTAACACTGTAATCGCTGACTCACTCACACAGACACATCCATGTCAGCACTGACTCATTAAGACAGACATATAGGCAGATACAATGTCTGCAGTGACACACTCACACAGACATATCCATTTGAGCGGTGACCCACTCACTCAGACACATCAATGTCAGCACTGACTCATTTAGACAGACATAGACAGACACAATGGCTGCACACACACACACTCACACAGACACACACACACACACATGCACACTCACACAGTCACATCCATGTCAGCGGTGACTCACTCAGACAGACACAGACAGACCCAATGTCTGCACTGACTTACTCAGACAGACACAGTGTTTGCACTGACACATAAAAAAAACTTTTTTATTTTTTTTAAATTCCAGGTCATCACTATCTCCTACTGACACTCACCCTCAGTGATAGCACATGCGAGTTTCTGCTTTCATCTCTAGTGAATGGATATTTCACTCTCTACTTTCATCTCTAGTGAATGGATATTTTATTCTCTACTTTCATCTCTATCAAATAGATATTTCATTTTCTACTTTCATTTCTAATGAATGGAGATTTCATTCTCTACTTTCATCTCTAGTGGATGAATATTTAAATGAAGCTTTTATCTTTGATTGCAGGAATTCTTGACACCAGCTGACTATTGTTAGCAGGACATTCCTATCTGTAGTCAGGCTGACCTCTAGTGACAGGACATTCTTATCTGTTGTTATGCTGACCTCTAGTGACTAGACATTTCTCTCAACACTAAAGCTTTCCTCTGGACATGACTTTCCTACAGGTACTTAAGCTGCCCCCTAGAGACTGGACACTCCTACACTCCTACAGGTACTCAAGCTGACCTCTAGACAGGACATTCCTACAGGTACTCAAGCTGCCCCCTAGAGACAGGACACTGTGTACAGGTACTTAAGCTGCCCCCTAGAGACAGGACATCCCTACAGGTACTCAAGCTGCCCTCTAGAGACAAGACACTCCTACAGGTACTCAAGCTGCCCCCTAGAGACAGGACATTCCTACAGGTACTCAAGCTGCCCCCTAGAGACAGGACATTCCTACAGGTACTCAAGCGTCCCCCCAGAGACAGGACATTTATACAGGTACTCAAGCTGCCCTCTAGAGACAAGACACTCCTACAGATACTCAAGCGGCCCTCTAGAGACAGGACACTCCTACAGGTACTCAAGCTGCCCCCCTAGAGACAGGACATTCCTACAGGTACTCAAGCTGCCCCCTAGAGACAGGACATTTGTACAGGTACTCAAGCTGCCCCTAGAGACAGGACATTCCTACAGGTACTCAAGCTGCCCTCTAGAGACAAGACACTCCTACAGATACTCAAGCGGCCCCCTAGAGACAGGACACTCCTACAGGTACTCAAGCTGCCCCCCTAGAGACAGGACATTCCTACAGGTACTCAAGCTGATCCCTAGAGACAGGACATTTGTACAGGTACTCAAGCTGCCCCTAGAGACAGGACATTCCTACAGGTACTCACGCTGCCCTCTAGAGACAGGACATTTCTACAGCTACTTACACTGCATCTGTGAGATGGTGATGCTGCCAAGGCGGTCTCCATTTTGAAACTGCACCCTACCCTTGATAGACAGAAAGGGTAAAAACAAGAAATATCCAGGCATTATTTACCCCAGCTGCCATCACATCATTTTTTACCCCAGTTGACAACAAATTCATTATTTACCCCAGTAGATAACACATTACTATATACCCCAGTTGACAACACATCATTATTTACCCCAGTTGACAACACATCAATATTTACCCCAGTTGACATCACATTATTATTTACCCCAGTACACAACACATCATTATTTACCCCAGTTGACAACACATCAATATTTATCCCAGTTGACATCACATTATTATTTACCCCAGTACACAACACATCATTATTTACCCCAGTTGACAACACATTATTATTTACCCCAGTTGACATCACATTATTATTTACCCTAGTAGACAACACATTATTATTTACCCCAGTTCACAACACATTATTATTTACCCCAGTTGACAACACATTTTTATTTACCCCAGTTGACATCAAATTATTATTTACCCTAGTTGACAACAAATCATTATTTACCCTAGCTAACATCATCATCAAGTGCCTTGAAAGTTGGCATCTGTGTTTATGCATCTCTAGAGATCTTGATCTTTGGTGTTCTGGATCAATTCGACTGATGATATACCTCCATGCCACTGTCTTAAGCCATCCACCATCATTCCTCTTCTACTAATGAACTTTCCAGTCATTATGATATTTTTCCAGTGCTCCTTTTTTCATCACATGATTAAAAAACTTTGTTTGTCTCCTTCTCATTGTTGTATCAAATGTTCTACTTTCGTTAGCCATTTCCAGGCAAACATTGTTAGTTATTCTGGCAGTCCAAGACATTATCCTAGGCATTCACAACATTCTTCTCAAGAACCACATCTCAGCTGCCTCCAAATTCTTCTTAATTTGTTTGCTCACATTCCAAGATTCACTACAAGATTAAAGAACAAACTCAATGTAACATTTCAGTACTCATCTTCTGATGTTTAATGAGAGTGATTTATCACATAAGATACTTTTCATCTTCTAAAATGATGTCTTTGCCTTGTCAATTATAATCCTAATTTCTGTCACACATCATCCATCTTATGTTATGATTGTCCCCAAATACTTGAATTTATTGACTTGGTTAAGCATTTTCCTTTCCATTGCTTTGTCACATTTTGGAGTTAACGTCTTCTTTGATATAACTATTGTTTCTGTTTTCTTGATATTCAAGTCCCTTTTTGCACTCTCTAGTAGAACAATGTCTTATAGTTGTTGCAGGTTTTCTGCATTTTCAGCTATTAATGCTGTATCATCAGCATAAAGAAGACTGTTTATATTATAACCTCCAGCTGGTACTCCTGGTCTATCCTTGAGCTTCCTCATTATTATTATTTCACTACAGAGAGAGAACAGATCCGGTGACAAAACACATCCCTGTCTCACTCTTTGCCTTATCTGTCCATAACTGCCTATTTTATTTCCTAATTTAATTGGCTGCTTCCAGCAAATATTGTGTATTATTCTGAGATCTTTTCTGCCAATGTTAAAATTATCTAACAGTTTGATCATGTCATCATGTTTCATTTTATTGGTCTAATTTATGAAGCTCAAATATATCTCTTTCTGCTTCTCCATTGCTCTTTCTACTAATGTTCGCAATTCAGCTACCAACAAATCATTATTTAACCCAACTAACAAGTCATCAGATTACATGAGTGCTAATCATTACCTGTGAGAACCTCCTTACACCCACAAGTTCCCTCAACAGTGCAGCAGGTTATATGACAATGTTTCCATGGTCACAGACATAAACAAACATGCATCCATCAGGAATGTCCTCAACTCTCCATGTTAGAGAAGACTGGGGTAAGAGCAAGAACAAAAACACACCAGACAAGAGCCTGAACTAAGTTGTAGACAAGGTGTCTAAGTTTTCCATGCCTTTAGGCGTATTGGACATATAGTGCTAGAACTATACTTTGTTTGCCAATCAGCACTCAAAGAGTGATGTGGTCAGCATCACGTTAGCCACCTTTGCATCCCATGACTTTGCCTTAGTCGATCTAGGAACCAAGGTTGTGCATTAAAAAAATATGGCACCATGTAGACTTGAACCTACGACCTTTTGATCTGCAGGCGGGTGTCTAGCCACTTCACCATGGTGGCTGTTCTAGTGTTGTAGCTAGTTAATTGCATATCTTTTACAAGACGTTGCAGAACCCAAGCCCAACAGACAATGAACTAGTCTACAGAGAGCCATCGTGAGCTAACTGTGTGTCTATGCCCCACTGGCAGCAGGAGAATTGTCCGAACAGACAATGAACTAGTCTACAGAGAGCCATCGTGAGCTGTGTGTCTATGCTCCACCTGCAGCAGGAGAATTAAACAGCAGTAGTTAACTAATGTGCCTCTAGCTGGAGTGTCCCACACACACTTAACAGTATGCCAGATGTATCTGCAGCAGAGATCACATATGTTAAAATAAAGCTCAAGTGCTCGGGTTACTCTCAGTCAGACGTAAAGTGCGTGGGTTACTCTACAGTCAGAGGTCAAGTGACTGGGTCACTCTTCAGTCCAGGCTAGAAGATGGCGAACAGTAAAGGACAGGAATAGATTTTGCGTTTCTGTATTCCATTCCATGCCTGCAAACTGAAGCTTAGACACCATGGTGACACAAAGTGCAACATGTCGGATGTCAGTTCAAGGGGAACACATCCCAGATACCAGATTCAACTCTGTGAAAGTGTTATAGTAGCGCATCATACCGTGACATTCTAGGGCTAGACCATCTGTTACCTTTGTGTGAACTGTTGCCCTCTGACGATGAACAAGATACAACAAACAAGGATTCAACACTACCCAAAGTACCGTAACTCCAACAAAGTTGGTCTCGTTGAGCACTCTGCCGACCTCAGGTCCACGCAAGAGGTCAGGGGTCAGGCTGGCTGCCTCCAGGAGACGGTCCAAAGCTTTGGCCACCACCCAGACGCCGTCATAGGCGTAACCATGGTACTTGCTGAACTCTGACCCCCGGGTCTTGTTGTAGACGTGCAGGTACTCGCTGGCTGTCTGTGGAGGTAGGGCAGAGGTCAGGACATTCACAGAGGTCAAGACAATCACATAGGGCAGGAAAATCATGGCGGTGACGACAATCACAGAGTTGAGGGACAATCACAGACGTCAGGTCAATCACAGAGGTCACAATACTTACGGAGATAAAGACAATCACAGAGGGCAGGGCAATCACAGAGGTCAGGACAGTCACAGAAATGAGGGCAATCACAGAGTTGGGGACAGTCACATAGGTCAGCACAATCACAGAGGTCAGGGCAAAATCACAGAGGTCAGGACAGTCACAGAGGTCAAGACAATCACAGAGGTCAGGACAATCACAGAGGTCAGGACAATTCCATAAATCAGGACAATCACAGAGGTCGGGACAACCACATAAATGATTCACAAACTTCACAAACATATTTACTCATTGCCAATACCCTGATGCAGTCTCTAAGACCACCGGACACTGCCCTGGCACAGACTACAAATAGGGCTAGATGTTTCCGACAATCAAACTGTGATTTCCTGATCTATGTTAGCTAGAGAAATATTGACCGACTGTTTCCCTGTCAGCCATTAACTGTTATCCTATCTCGTCCATACGGAACCAATGCTTTCATGAAATAACGTTTAGTTAGTTATGTCCCCTTCGCGAGACTCCAGTATAAATACTGCTGGAGGGGTGCCGACTATTTGTTGAATAAACAAATCTAGGCAGGAGACACGCAAACAGGAGAGATTGGTTGATTGGGCGGAGGTCAGCGTTTTTATATGGAATACCCTGGGTAAGATTTGAGATGTAGCAACAAGGAGAAAACAACATAGATGATCTGCAAAGTTGTAGACAAAAGAGCTCAGGTAATTGGGAGAACTTCAGTCAACGGGGGTAGTCAGTACCTGTCCTTGACTTCAGTCAACTGCTGTAGTCAGTACCCGTCCATGACTTCAGTCAACTGCTGTAGTCAGCACCCGTCCTTGACTTCAGTCAACAGCTGTAGTCAGTACCCTGCCTGACTTACCAGACCGGACTCTGTGACGTCATCACTTGTGCTGAGCGGCAGGGCGTCTGTTGCTAGGTAACCATGAATGGTGTCATTGAGTTCCCAGGTGGAGCACGTGACCATGGGGTCGTCGATGGTCCACCAATCGTCGTCGTAGGTGCCCAGGATGATCCATTGGTGCTTGGGGCCGTACAGTGAGTTCTTCCGGGCCTGTCTTCAATGATAAAAGCCTGGCTGTAAGCAGCGGATGATAATGGTGGAGATAGGGGTGAGGATATCATAAATACGTCTTGTAGGAAAAGGAGGTAGGAGGAGAAGAAGAAAAAGAAGATAATGATGATGATGATGATGATGATGATGATGATGATGATGATAGTGACGATAATGATGATAATGACGACGACTATTTTTTATTTCTATTATTATTTTTATTAGTATAACTACTACTACTACTTCTACTACTACTAATACTATTTGTACTACTACTACTACTACTACTAGATCTACAAATACAACAACTACTACAACTATTACTAGTACTACTACTATTTCTACTACTACTACTACTACTACTACTACTACTACTACTACTACTACTACTACTACTGCTGCTGCTGCTGCTGCTGCTGCTGCTGCTGCTGTTGCTACTACTACTACTACCATTACAACTACTATGACGTACAAAACCTTGCGAAGGTGCAGGAACTCTTGTTCTCAGACTACCTACCAACAGAGTTCAACAGATTGGTGAAGTTTACTGGACTATGAGTGAGTCTGAGGAAGCTTCTGACCGCAGCGATTGTCTGGCTCGCCTGCTGAGCTGGTGCTCACAGGCTCGTCCAGTTCTTGTCCATAGTGACCTCGGCTCTTCACTGGCCCAGTCCAAAATGCTTGCTGGGAAATTCTCTTTGAAGTAAATGCAACCTGTCCTATACTAACTAGATCGTCTGACCAGTGCTGACTGGATTAGGCAATGATCAGCACCGGTATATTGCCGGGACAGCACCTGAATCATTGGCTAGAGATTTTAATGAATTTACTGTATCCAGAGTATTGTCTGGCATCAGATACAACACTACCAAAAACAGACGCAAAGCAAAATAACAGATACAACACGACCAATAACAGACACGCAACAAAATAACAGATACAGCACTGCCAATAACAGACAAGCAACAAAATAACAGATGTAGCACTAGCAATAACAGACACGCAACAAAATAACAGATGCAACACTAGCAATAACAGTCACGCAACAAAATAACAGATGCAACACTAGCAATAACAGACAGGCAACAAAATAACAGATACAGCACTAACAATAACAGACACGCAACAAAGAAAAACAGAAACAACACTAACAATAACAGACATGCAACAAAATAACAGATGCAACACTAACAATAACAGACCCGCAGCAAAACAACAGATACAGCACTACCAATAATAGACACGCAACAAACAAATATAGAAACAACACTAACAATAACAGACATGCAACAAAACAACAGATGCAACACTAGTAATAACAGACAGGCAACAAAATAACAGATACAACACTAACAATAACAGACACACAACAAAATAACAGATGCAACACTAGCAATAACAGACACGCAACAAACAAAAACAGAAACAACACTAGCAATAACAGACATGTAACAAAATAACAGATGCAACACTAGCAGTAACAGACACGCAACAAACAAAAACAGAAACAACACTAACAATAACAGACCTGCAACAAAACAAAATATACAGCGTAACCAATAACAGACACCCAACAGAATAACAGATACAACACTACTAATAACAGACACGCAACAGAATAACAGACACAACACTAACAGTAACAGGCACGCAACAAAATAATAGATGCAACACTAACAATAACAGACATGCAACAGAATAACAGAAACAACACTAACAATAACAGACATGTAACAAAATAACAGATGCAACACTAACAATAACAGACCCGCAACAAAACAACAGATACAGCATAACTAATAACAGACGCGCAACGGAATAACAGATACAAACCATAATCTATATCTACGCATTTAAGGAACGATGCAGCAACAACAACAAGAAAGGGACGAGGAGAAGGTACTCACGCTACAGAAGACACGTCTTGCCATCACCTGGTCGAAGTTGCCCACTATGATCCTCACATCTTGCATCTGATGGGGGACAGGAGACACATACATCTTACTCACGATACATACACAATCACGCGAGAGAATGAGATAAAGAGAGACAGAGACACATCCAAAAAAAAAACACACACACACATCGCAAACAATAAAAAATATATCACACACATTACAGACACATGCAACACGCACATACACAACCCGAGAACGTCATCAATAATTCCTGGTTCCCAGAGAATATAATTAATTCCGTCCCCCGCCCTCCTCCCTCCCACCCCCGCCCAGAAAACCTCATCAATAACTCCTGGCCCCCAGAGAAATGGCCTCCAGAGAACATCATTTTAATTTCTGGCCCCTAGAGAAATGGCCCCCAGAGAACATCATCAATAATTGCTGGCCCCCAGAGAACGTCATCAGTAATTGCTGGCCCACAGAGAACGTCATCAACAATTGCTGGCCTCCAGAGAACGTCATCAACAATTGCTGGCAACAGAGAACATCATCAATAATTGCTTGTCAACAGAGAACGTCATCAACAATTGCTGGCCCCCAGAGAACATCATCAATAATTGCTGGCCCACAGAGAACGTCATCAATAATTGCTGGCCCGCAGAGAACGTCATCAACCATTGCTGGCCATAGAGAACGTCATCAATATTTGCTGGCCCCCAGAGAACGTCATCAGTAATTGCTGGCCCACAGAGAACAAAATCAATAATTGCTGGCCCACAGACAACGTCATCAATAATTGCTGGCCCCCAGAGAACGTCATCAATAATTGCTGACAACAGAGAACATCATCAATAATTGCTTACGCACAGATAACATCATCAATAATTGCTGACCCACAGAGAACATCATCAACAATTGCTGGCCATAGAGAACGTCATCAACAATTGCTGGCCCACAGAGAACGTCATCAATAATTGCTGGCCCGCAGAGAACGTCATCAACAATTGCTGGCCATAGAGAACGTCATCAACAATTGCTGTCCCCCAGAGAACGTCATCAATAATTGCTGGCCCACAGTGAACGTCATCAATAATTGCTGGCCCACAGAGAACGTCATCAATAGTTGCTGGCCCACAGAGAACGTCATCAATAATTGCTGGCCCGCAGAGAACGTCATCAACAATTGCTGGCCCGAGAGAATGTCATCAATAATTACTGGCCCCCAGAGAACGTCATCAGTAATTGCTGGCCCACAGAGAACGTCATCAACAATTGCTGCCCCCAGAGAAAGTCATCAATAATTGCTGACCCACAGAGAACGTCATCAATAATTGCTGACCCATAGAGAACGTCATTAATAATTGCTGGCCCATAAAGAACGTCATCAATAATTGCTGGCCCCCAGAGAACGTCATCAATAATTGCTGGCCCACAGAGAACGTCATCAATAATTGTTTGCCCACAGAGTACGTCATCAATAAGTGCTGGCCTCCCACAGAACGTCATCAATCATTGATGGCCCCCAGAGAACGACATCAATAATCAACTTACGAAAGTAAGTAGACATAGCAACAACAGCAGCTCCACCTGATGGCTAGCAGAAGTTGCACATGAACAACAGACAGGTGGAAGTGCTTTAGACAGTCAACAGACTTACCTTGAGCTTCCTGATGGCAGCATCAGGGTCATTGGCGAAGCTCTCCACAATGGAGATGTTGAGCCGGAACTTCTCCACCAGACTGTCGAACCGGTTACTGGCCTGCAGGGGGTGGGTGCAAGGCGGGACTAGAGTTGTATGTGTGCTCCTGGTTGTACTGTTGATGATGATGCTGACGGTGGATGGCTATGATGATCATGATGAGGAGGAGGAGGACCATAATAATGATGACAATGATGATGATCAGGACAATGACGATGATGATTACGAGGACGATGACTGAAACTGACGACGATAATGGTGATGAATGATAATGATGACAACCAGGTTGCTGACAATGTGTAAGAAATACTTCCACTCCCTAGCCAAGTGTGTAGAGATGCCATAAAGTAAATACATTGCACTGCCCTTATCTTCGGCACTAGGTTCATAGACACGCATGCATATGTATGTGTTTTACGAGTCTATCGGTGTGTGTGTGTGTGTGAGTGTGTGCGAGTCTGTTTGTGTGGAAAATTCCTAAACTATCCACCAACACTATCACGTGCCATGTCGCTACGAATGCGTGGTCATGCTTCCTCGTCTGACGCCAGCATTAGAGTCGCGGATCAGCTCTGTGCTCTTGCCCCGATCAGATGTGAGTACAGGTGTGTACATGTTTGTCTTCCACCTTACTTTGTTTTCCCCTATCAAGTGTGTCAGTTCTCTTTAAGTTTTCAAGTTTACTCCTCATAGCAGACCGAGTAAGGATCTCTCTAATCCACTGTGTATTTTTCTTCTTACCAGTTCACTGTGGTCACCTGTACGTTTGTAGACATTTATAGGACAAGTCAGTCATGGCGAGGACACAAATGAAACATAGTGATATCAATGCCCATCTTGACTATGAAAGACAAAGCTAGGGCGTGAGATATATCGAAAATATATGAGAAACATCTAGGACAAGTTAGACACCTATAGGACAGGTGAGACGACACATCTAGGACAGGTGAAAAACTTCTAATACAGGTAAGACACAGCTAGGACATAGGAGACACATCTATAAAATCGGAGACACATCTAGGACAGAGGAGACACATCTAAGACAGCGGAGACACATCTAGGACAGCGGAGACAAATCAAGAACAGGTGACACACATCTAGGACAGCAGAGACACATCTAGGACAGGTGAGACAAATCAAGAACAGGTGACACACATCTAGGACAGCAGAGACACATCTAGGACAGGTGAGACACATCTAGGACAGGTGAGACACATCTAGGACAGCAAGACACATCTAGGACAGCGGTGACACATCTAGGACAGTGAGACGACACATCTAGGACAGCGGAGACACATCTAGGACAGGTGGGACAACACATATAGGACAGGTTAGACACCTATAGGACAGGTGAGATGACACATCTAGGATAGGTAAGACACATCTAGGACAGCGGAGACACACGTAAGACAGGTGAGACACTTTAAGACAGATGAGACAATTTAAGACAGATGAGACAACTATGGGACATTTGAGATAGCTCTAGGACAGGTAAGACACATCTAATACAGGTAAGACACATCTAATACAGGTAAGACACATCTAGTATTGGAAAGACACATCTAGTACAGGTAAGACACATCTAAGACAGGTAAGACACATCTAGTACAGGTAAGACACATCTAATACAGGTAAGACACATCTAGTACAGGTAAGACACATCTAGTATAGGTAAGACACATCTAGTACAGGTAAGACACACCTAGTACAGGTAAGACGCATCTAGGACAGTTAAGACAGATTTTGGACAGGTATGACACACCTAGGACAGGTAAGACACATCTAGGACAGGTAAGACACACCTAGTACAGGTACGACACATCTAGTACAGGTACGACACATCTAGTTCAGGTACGTCACATCTAGTACAGGTACGACACACCTAGTACCGGTACGACACATTTAGTACAGGTAAGACACACCAAGTACAGTTACATCACATCTAGTACAGGTACGACACATCTAGTACAGGCACGACACATCTAGTATAGGTAATACACATCTAGTACAGGTAAGACACATTTAGTACAAGTAAGATACATCTAGTACAGGTAAGACACATTTAGTACAGGTAAGATACATCTAGGACAGTTAGAACACATCTAGGACTGGTATGACACATCTAGTACAGGTAAGACACATTTAGTACAGGTAAGACACATTTAGGACAGTTAAGACACATTTTGGACAGGTAAGACACATCTAGTACAGGTAAGACACATCTAGTATAGGTAAGACACATCTAGTACAGGTAAGACACACCTAGTACAGGTAAGACGCATCTAGGACAGTTAAGACAGATTTTGGACAGGTATGACACACCTAGGACAGGTAAGACACATCTAGGACAGGTAAGACACATTTAGTACAGGTAAGACACACCAAGTACAGGTACATCACATCTAGTACAGGTACGACACATCTAGTACAGGTACGTCACATTTAGTACAGGTAAGACACATATAGGACAGCTAGGACACATCTAGTATAGGTAAGACACATCTAGTACAGGTAAGACACATTTAGTACAGGTAAGATACATCTAGTACAGGTAAGACACATTTAGTACAGGTAAGATACATCTAGGACAGTTAGAACACATCTAGGACTGGTATGACACATCTAGTACAGGTAAGACACATTTAGTACAGGTAAGACACATTTAGGACAGTTAAGACACATTTTGGACAGGTATGACACATCTAGGACATGTAAGACACATCTAGTTCAGGTAAGACACATCTAGTTCAGGTACGACACATCTAGTACAGGTACGACACCTCTAGTACAGGTACGACACATCTAGTACAGGTAATACACACCTATTACAGGTACATCCCATCTAGTACAGGTACGACACATCTAGTACAGGTACGACACATCTAGTACAGGTACGACACATTTAGTACAGGTAAAACACATATAGGACAGGTAAAACACATATAGGACAGGTAGGACACATCTAGTATAGGTAAGACACATCTAGTACAGGTACGACACATCTAGTACAGGTACGACACATCTAGTACAGGTACGACACATCTAGTACAGGTACGACACATCTAGTACAGGTACGACACATGTAGTACAGGTACGACACATCTAGTACAGGTACGACACATCTAGTATAGGCACGACACATCTAGTACAGGTACGACACATCTAGAACATGTAAGACACATATAGGACAGGTAGGACACATCTAGTATAGGTACGACACATCTAGTACAGGTACGACACATCTAGTACAGGTAAGGCCCTTCTAGTACATGTAAGACACATCTAGGACAGGTAAGACACATCTAGGACAGGTAAGAAACATCTAGTACAGGTACGACACATCTAGTACATGTAAGACACATCTAGTACAGGTAAGACACATTTAGTACAGGTAAGATACATCTAGGACAGTTAGGACACATCTAGGACAGGTATGACACATCTAGTACAGGTAAGACACATTTAGTACAGGTAAGACACATCTAGGACAGTTAAGACACATTTTGGACAGGTATGACACATCTAGGACATGTAAGACACATCTAGTTCAGGTAAGACACATCTAGTTCAGGTACGACACATCTAGTACAGGTACGACACCTCTAGTACAGGTAAGACACACCTAGTACAGGTACATCACATCTAGTACAGGTACGACACATCTAGTACAGGTACGACACATCTAGTATTGGAAAGACACATCTAGGACAGGTAAGACACATCTAGTATTGGAAAGACACATCTAGGACAGGTAAGACACATCTAGTACATGTAAGACACATATAGGACAGGTAGGACACATCTAGTATAGGTAAGACACATCTTGTACAGGTACGACACATCTAGTATTGGAAAGACACATCTAGGACAGGTAAGACACATCTAGTATTGGAAAGACACATCTAGGACAGGTAAGACACATCTAGGACAGGTATGACACATCTAGTACAGGTACGACACATCTAGTATAGGTAAGACACATCTAGTACATGTAAGACACATCTGGTACAGGTAAGACACATTTAGTACAGGTAAGACACATCTAGGACAGTTAAGACACATTTAGGACAGGTATGACACATCTAATACAGGAAAGGCACATATAGGATATATAAGCACATCTAGTATACGTGAGACACATCTAGGATATGCGAGACAGCTCTAGAACAGGTGAGAAAGCCCTGGGAAATGTGAGGAAGAGTCTGGGATATCTGAGACACATCTAGGATATATGAGACACATCTAGTATATGTGAGACAGCTCTAGAACAGGTGAGAAAGCCCTGGAAAATGTGAGGACACATCTCGGACACTTACATAGCCGTGTCTAGCCTGGCCTAGCTTGGCGTCCTGGAAGATGGTGCCCACCAAGGTCCAGTTGAAGTGCTGCAGCAGCGCCAGACGGGCCGGGTTGTGGTCGCTGTCACTGGGCACTGTCCTGTAGAAGTTGGGGAACTGGTCGCGGTCCGACAGCATGGGGTTGGTGTCTGCATAGGCTAGCTGGGGTCAGAGGTTAGGGTTGAGGTCAATGTTAGGATTAGAGGCTAAATGTCGGAGTTCAGATCTTCTGAAATGTGGATCGGAAATTATTAAATAGGAAATCAGGTTTAGAAATGTGGTTGCAGGTTTAGGTTAGAGTTCGGATTTTCGAAAAGTGATAATTTTTGAGTAAATGTTGCGATGTTAGACACTACACGGTGTGTATAGGACAGGGTGAGAGTAATATCTTGAGAAGAAACTAAGATAACCCACTAATATTTTGAACGAAACATCCCACTCTCCCCCCCCCCCCCAAACACACACTTACATACATACATACACACATACATACACACATACATACACACATACATACACACATACATACACACATACATACACACATACATACACACATACATACACACATACATACACACATACATACACACATACATACACACATACATACACACATACATACACACATACATACACACACATACATACACACACATACACACATACACACATACATACACACATACATACACACACACATACATACACACACATACATACACACATACATACACACACATACATACATACATACATACATACATACATACATACATACATACACACATACATACACACATACATACACACATACATACACATACATACACACATACATACACACATACATACACACATACATACACACATACATACACACATACATACACACATACATACACACATACATACACACATACATACACACATACATACACACATACATACACACATACATACACAGATACATACACACACACATACACACATACATACACACATACATACACACATACATACACACATACATACACACATACATACACACACATACACACATACATACACACATACATACACACATACATACACACATACATACACACATACATACACACATACATACACACATACATACACACATACATACACACATACGTACACACATACATACACACATACATACACACATACATACACACATACATACACACATACATACACACATACATACACACATACATACACACATACACACATACATACACACATACATACACACATACACACATATATACACGCACACAAACACACATACACACATACACGCATACACGCATACACACATACACACATACACACATACATACATACACACATACATACACACATACATACACACATACGTACACACATACACACATACATACACACATACACACATATATACACGCACACACACAAACATACACACATACACGCATACACACATACATACATACATACATACATACATACATACATACATACATACATACATACATACATACATACATACATACATACATGCATACACGCATACACGCATATACGCATACATACATACATACACACACACACACACACACACACACACACACACACACACACACATACACACATACATACACACATACATACATACATACATACATACATACATACATACATACATACATACATACATACATACATACATACATACATACATACATACATACATACATACATACATACATACATACATACATACATACATACATACATACATACATACATACATACATACATACATACATACATACATACATACATACATACATACATACATACATACATACATACATACATACATACATACATACATACATACATACATACATACATACATACATACATACATACATACATACATACATACATACATACATACATACATACATACATACATACATACATACATACATACATACATACATACATACATACATACATACATACATACATACATACATACATACGCACGCACGCACGCACGCACGCACGCACAGACAGACAGACAGACAGACAGACAGACAGACAGACAGACAGACAGACAGACAGACACATGCAGATTTATTTTCCCCTGCTCCTTCTATCTTATTTCTAAGTCACCATGGTTAAGGGCCTAATGACTCTCACAACAATGGAATTCAAACCTAAACCAGTGCCACCAAGAGAAAAAAACGAAACAATATACTCATAATCATATGCCCCAGTCAGTACCTCGCCTGATACATGCCCCAGTCAGTACCTCACCTGGTACATGCCCCAATCAGTACCTCACCTGGTACATGCCCAGTCAGTACCTCACCTGATACATGCCCCAGTCAGTACCTCACCTGATACATGCCCCAGTCAGTACCTCACCTGATACATGCTCAAGTCAGTACCTCACATGGTACATGCCCCAGTCAGGACTTCACCTAATAATGTCCCAGTCAGTACCTCGCCTGATAATGTCCCAGTCAGTACCTCACCTGGTACATGCCCCAGTCAGTACCTCACCTAGTAAATGCCCCAGTCAGTACCTCACCTGGTACATGCAACAGTCAGTACCTCACCTGGTACATGCCCCAGTCAGTACCTCACCTGATACATGCCCAAGTCAGTACCTCACCTGATACATGCTTAAGTCAGTACCTCACCTGATACATGCTCAAGTCAGTACCTCACCTGATACATGCTTAAGTCAGTACCTCACCTGATACATGCTCAAGTCAGTACCTCACCTGGTACATACCCCAGTCAGTACCTCACCTGATACATACCCCAGTCAGTACCTCATCTGATACATGCCCCAGTCAGTACCTCACCTCGTACATGCCCCAGTCAGTACCTCACCTGATACATGCCCCAGTCAGTACCTCACCTGATACATGCCCCAGTCAGTACCTCATCTGATACATGCCTCAGTTAGTACCTCACCTGATATATGCTTAAGTTAATACCTCATCTGATACATGCTTAAGTCAGTACCTCACCTGATACATGCTTAAGTCAGTACCTCACCTGGTACATGCCCCAATCAGTACCTCATCTGATACATGACCCAGTCAGTACCTCACCTAAAACATACCCCAGTCAGTACCTCACCTGATACATGACCCAGTCAGTACCTCACCTGATGCATGCCCCAGTCAGTACCTCACCTGATTCATGCCCCAGTCAGTACCTCACCTGATACATGCCCCAATCAGTACCTCACCTGATACATGCCCCAATCAGTACCTCACCTGATACATGCCCCAGTCAGTACCTCACCTGATACATGCCCCAATCAGTACCTCACCTGATACATGCCCCAGTCAGTACCTCACCTGATACATGCCCCAATCAGTACCTCACCTGATACATGACCCAGTCAGTACCTCACCTAAAACATACCTCAGTCAGTACCTCACTTGATACATGCCCCAGTCAGTACCTCACCTGATACATGCCCCAATCAGTACCTCACCTGATACATGCCCCAATCAGTACCTCACCTGATACATGCCCCAGTCAGTACCTCACCTGATACATGCCCCAATCAGTACCTCACCTGATACATGCCCCAATCAGTACCTCACCTGATACATGCCCCAGTCAGTACCTCACCTGATACATGGCCCAGTCAGTACCTCACCTGATACATGCCCCAGTCAGTACCTCACCTGATACATGCCCCAATCAGAACCTCACCTGATACATGCCCCAGTCAGTACCTCACCTAATACATGCCCCAGTCATTACCTCACCTGATACATTCCCCAGTCAGTACCTCACCTGATACATGCCCCAGTCAGTACCTCACCTGATACATGGCCCAGTCAGTACCTCACCTGATACATGCCCCAGTCAGTACCTCACCTGATACATGCCCCAATCAGTACCTCACCTGATACATGCCCCAGTCAGTACCTCACCTAATACATGCCCCAGTCAGTACCTCACCTGATACATGGCCCAGTCAGTACCTCACCTGATACATGCCCCAGTCAGTACCTCACCTGATATATGCCCCAATCAGTACCTCACCTGATACATGCCCCAGTCAGTACCTCACCTGATACATGCCCCAATCAGTACCTCAACTGATACATGACCCAGTTAGTACCTCACCTGGTACATGCCCCAATCAGTACCTCACCTGATACATGCCCCAATCAGTACCTCACCTGATACATGCCCCAGTCAGTACCTCACCTGATACATGCCCCAATCAGTACCTCACCTGATACATGCCCCAATCAGTACCTCACCTGATACATGCCCCAGTCAGTACCTCACCTGATAATGCCCCAATCAGTACCTCACCTGATACATGCCCCAGTCAGTACCTCACCTAATACATGCCCCAGTCAGTACCTCACCTGATACATGCCCCAGTCAGTACCTCACCTGATACATGCCCCAGTCAGTACCTCACCTGATACATGGCCCAGTCAGTACCTCACCTGATACATGCCCCAGTCAGTACCTCACCTGATATATGCCCCAGTCAGTACCTCACCTGATACATGCCCCAGTTAGTACCTCACCTGGTACATGACCCAGTCAGTACCTCACCTGGTACATGACCCAGTCAGTACCTCACCTGTTACATGCCCCAGTCAGTACCTCACCTGATATATGCCCATGTCAGTACCTCACCTGATACATGCCCCAGTTAATACCTCACCTGGTACATGCCCCAGTAAGTACCTCACCTGATACATGCCCCAGTCAGTACCTCACCTGATACATGGCCCAGTCAGTACCTCACCTGATACATGCCCCAGTCAGTACCTCACCTGATAATGCCCCAATCAGTACCTCACCTGATACATGCCCCAGTCAGTACCTCACCTAATACATGCCCCAGTCAGTACCTCACCTGATACATGCCCCAGTCAGTACCTCACCTGATACATGCCCCAGTCAGTACCTCACCTGATACATGGCCCAGTCAGTACCTCACCTGATACATGCCCCAGTCAGTACCTCACCTGATATATGCCCCAGTCAGTACCTCACCTGATACATGCCCCAGTTAGTACCTCACCTGGTACATAACCCAGTCAGTACCTCACCTGGTACATGACCCAGTCAGTACCTCACCTGTTACATGCCCCAGTCAGTACCTCACCTGATATATGCCCATGTCAGTACCTCACCTGATACATGCCCCAGTTAATACCTCACCTGGTACATGCCCCAGTAAGTACCTCACCTGATACATGCCCCAGTCAGTACCTCACCTGATACATGCCCCAGTCAGTACCTCACCTGATACATGCCCCAGTTAGTACCTCACCTGGTACATGCCCCAGTCAGTACCTCACCTGGTACATGACCCAGTCAGTACCTCACCTGGTACATGACCCAGTCAGTACCTCACCTGATACATGTCCCAATCAGTACCTCACCTGATACATGCCCCAGTCAGTACCTCACCTGATACATACCCCAGTCAGTACCTCACCTGATACATACCCCAGTCAGTACCTCACCTGATACATGTCCCAATCAGTACCTCACCTGATACATGCCCCAGTCAGTACCTCACCTGATACATACCCCAGTCAGTACCTCACCTGATACATACCCCAGTCAGTACCTCACCTGATACATATCCCAGTCAGTACCTCACCTGATACATGCCCCAGTCAGTACCTCACCTGTTACATGCCCCAGTCAGAACCTCACCTGATACATACCCCAGTCAGAACCTCACCTGATACATGCCCCACTGGTGGGCAATCTGGACAATCGGGCCCGTGACGTTGAAGCAGACGTCACCAAACAACATGGCGGTGATGGTCCGACTCTCTGCCATCATGTCGAAGAAAGCTTTCGTGGCCACAGCCATGTCACACTGGGGAGATAGAGATATGTCACACTAGGGAGAAGGAGATATGTCACACTGGGGAGAAAGAGATATGTCACACTGGGGAGATAGAGAAAATGTCACACTGGTGAGATAGAGATATTTTAAACTGCAGAGATAGAGACATGTCACACTGGGGAGATAGAGATATGTCACACGGGGAGATAGAGACATGTCACACTGGGAAGACTGAGATATGCCACACTGGGGAGATAATGTCACACTGGGGAGTAAAAGATATGTCACACTAGGGAGAGAGACATGTCACAATTGGAAGATAGAGCTTTGTAACACACTATATGTAACACTATATCAATAAAAATGTAACACAATTCATAATATCGGTAACACAGTATCAGTAACACTATATCAGTAACACTAAATCATTAACACATTAAAAAAAAGTCACAATAATATTACAATATCAGTAACACAATGTCGGTAACACAATATCAGTAACATAATATCATTAACAGAATATCAGTAACACAACATATGTAACAGTATATCAATAAAACAATATCAGTAACACAATATCAGTAACACAACATATGTAACAATATATCAGTAAAACAATGTCAGTAACACAAAATCAGTAACAACATATCAGTAACACAATATCTGTAATACAATACCAGTAACACAAAATCTGTAATACAATATATGTAATACAATATCTGTAATACAATAGCTGTAATACAATATCAGTAACACTATATCTGTAATACAATGTCAGTAACACAGTATCTGTAATACAATAGCTGTAATACAATATCAGTCACACAATATCTGTAATACAATACCAGTAACACAATATCTGTAATACAATATCTGTAATACAATATCTGTAACACAATATCTGTAATACAATATCTGTAAAATAATATCAGTAACACAATATCTGTAATACAATAACTGTAACACAATATCTGTAATACAATAGCTGTAATACAATAATAGTAACACAATATATGTAATACAATATCAGTAACACAATATCTGTAATACAATATCAGTAACACAATATATGTAATACTATATGAGCAACACAATATAAGTAACACAATATCAGTAACACAATATCTGTAATACAATATCTGTAACACAATATCTGTAATACGATATCTGTAACACATTATAAGTAACACAATATCAGTAACACATTATCAGTAACACATTATCA